>JAVIAB010000091.1:55975331-56117831 GCA_032433765.1 Megaustenia siamemsis
GCAAATTAAACTCCTTACTTTCATTCATTCTGACTTTCTTTTCTCTCACTCTTCTTCTCTTTCTCTCAGGTCTCCCCCTGCTCGTTCTCTTTCTCCCTGTCTGTGCTATTCTTCCTTCTCCTATATATTCTTTGTTAATGTCCCTCTTATTCACTTCGATAGATATTGTCCATGCCATTCTCTCTCTTACTACACCTTTGTCTGTTAACATTGCTAATTTGCTTGCTTGCGCTCGTTCGATGACTAAAGAAGTACACCTCTTCGTCATCCGCCCTTAAAAGGACGTTAAGTGGGCGTGTCTACGTTGTGTTGTGGTTTGCAGTAAAACTATGACATTTTGCGCC
The DNA here is from genome assembly GCA_032433765.1 of Megaustenia siamemsis. NCBI lineage: Eukaryota > Metazoa > Mollusca > Gastropoda > Stylommatophora > Ariophantidae > Megaustenia > Megaustenia siamemsis. The sequence goes on from JAVIAB010000091.1 coordinate 55,975,676, forward strand.
TTTCGGCCTAATACATCCGATTTCAGCATGACATTTTTTAGTAATGGGCTGTCTTCCCTTTTCGATCCCTACTCGTTTGGCCAGACTAGACAGGTTAGTCTGTTACTAGAGGCACCATGGAGAGGTGGAGCAGGGTCTGAATGGTTCTGGTTCACCGATCCTGGCGCAAGCCATCAGCTGTGGGTCGCTGACAACTTTCAGCTCTGGTGCTGTGAGGCGCGCCTTCGCCTCCACATTGCTAATTTTACCTCAATTCTTGTCTCTTTACCTCAATTCTCTCAATTCTTGTCTCTCTTACCTCAATTCTCTCAATTCTTGTCTCTCTTACTGCATTTCTCTCCGTCCATGTCTTACTCGTGACATTTTCTCTTTGTCAATGTTGCTGTCGTTCACTTGAGATCCCTCTTTTAATGACATTCTCGTTGTATATCTCTTTGCCAATGTCGCTCGATCTAACTGCATGTTTCTTTGCCCCTGTCAATTTCACTGCATTTCTCTTTGTCCATGTTAATCTCTCGCATTATCTCTGTCCGCATCACTCTCACTGCATTTCTCTTTGTCCATGTTAAGCTCTCGCATTGTCTCTGTCCGCATCACTCTCAATGCAATTATCTTTGTCCATGTTAATCTCTCATATTATCTCTGTCAGCATCACTCTCACTGCAATACTCCCTGTCCATGTCGCTCTCACTGCAATACCCCTGTCCATGTCACTCTCACTGCAATACTCTCTATCCATGTCACTCTCACTGCAATACTCTCTGTCCATGTCGCTCTCACTGCAATACCCCCTGTCCATGTCACTCTCACTGCAATACTCCCTGTCCATGTCACTCTCACTGCAATACTCCCTGTCCATGTCGCTCTCACTGCAATACTCCCTGTCCATGTCGCTCTCACTGCAATACTCTCTGTCCATGTCGCTCTCACTGCAATACTCCCTGTCCATGTCACTCTCACTGCAATACTCTCTATCCATGTCACTCTCACTGCAATACTCTCTATCCATGTCACTCTCACTGCAATACTCTCTATCCATGTCACTCTCACTGCAATACTCTCTATCCATGTTACTCTCATTGCAATACTCTCTATCCATGTCACTCTCACAGCAATGCACTCTATGCCACAATCAAAGTATTATTCCTGAATATGTTTATCTCATTATAATTCTCTGTGTCCATATTACTCATATTGCATTATCTCTGTCGTTATCATTCTCACGGAAGACTCTCTGTCTGTATCGCTCTCACTGCAACACTCTCTTTATCATTCTCACTGCAACACTCTCTTTATCATTCTCACCGTAATACTTTCTGTATCGCTCTCACTAAACAACTCTCTTTATCATTCTCACCGTAATACTCTCTGTCTGTATCGCTCTCACTGCAACACTCTCTTTATCATTCTCACTGCAACACTCTCTTTATCATTCTCACTGCAACACTCTCTTTATCATTCTCACCGTAATACTCTCTGTCTGTATCGCTCTCACTGCAACGCTCTCTTTATCATTCTCACTGCAACACTCTCTGTATCGCTCTCACTGCAACACTCTCTTTATCATTCTCACTGCAACACTCTCTTTATCATTATCACCGTAATACTCTCTGTCTGTATCGCTCTCACTGCAACACTCTCTTTATCATTCTCACTGCAACACTCTCTTTATCATTCTCACCGTAATACTCTCTGTCTGTATCGCTCTCACTGCAACACTCTCTTTATCATTCTCATTGCAACACTCTCTTTATCATTCTCACCGTAATACTCTCTGTATCGCTCTCACTGCAACGCTCTCTTTATCATTCTCACTGCAACACTCTCTGTATCGCTCTCACTGCAACACTCTCTTTATCATTCTCACTGCAACACTCTCTTTATCATTATCACCGTAACACTCTCTGTCTGTATCGCTCTCACTGCAACACTCTCTTTATCATTCTCACCGTAATACTCTCTGTCTTGACGTATATCAAAACAACATTGTTGAAAGCCCTGAAGGACTCTCAAACACAGCAGTTTATATTCAAAGAACGGTACTTCTTGTCTGGACATTACGAAACACACACACACACACAGAGAGAGAGAGAGAGAGAGAGAGAGAGTGAGAGAGAGAGAGAGAGAGAGAAAAGAAGGTGGAAAAGATCTAGGAAAAGTCAGGCGACTAGGCATAGCGGCGAAGACACTTATAAAATATACTGTTACGAAACATGGAAGGTAAAGAAAACAAAGGATGAAGTCTTAAAACTACAAATGAAAAGAGAACTACTAAATACAATTGAAACGAGACAAATGCGATTTTGGGCCATGTTAAAATATACAACAGCCTACTAAAGTCATCTTGGAGGGGAAATACAAGGTAAAAGAGGCAGACCAAGACTAACATTGACAAGTAACATCAAAGGATGGACAAGCCAGCCTATAGCACCATCAAAGCAAGAGACAGAGCAGAATGGCGCTCCATGGTGGGCAACCTTCGTTGCGGAGATGGCATTTGATTTATAATGATGATTACGAAGAATATAGGCGCTACTAAATAACTGCCCGAATGGCGATATCGAAATTGGTAGCCTTTGAACTACTCCTCTCATTCGCCATAACTTCCTTTACCTCTTATATATTTATTCTTCAGTTTTTCAAACTACATGTTTGTTCTCCTCCTTCGGTTAGTCCAAGACAACTCTCTTCATGGTCCGCACTAAAGGAACGATAACTGGATATATTTGCGTTGTACTGAAGTTAATAGTTAATTCATTTATTTATTTTTTGGTGCGATATCTGCTTCTTTTTGGTCCTAAATATCCGTCCTTAGCATGGTTTGCAACCCTCATTCCATTCGCGTTTACATTTACACATGCCCCACGAGAAGCAGAGGCGGCGGAAATGTAAAACAGAAATAAAATAAAGTGATCAATGTATCAGAAAGAGGATAAGTCAATCTGTGTAGCCGAGCTGCCGCTGTACGTCCGTGTTATTATGGCCGCCTGTGGTGCCTCTGGTGATTAATCGTTCAGGCATGTGTCCATGAAACCCTAGCTAGTCGCCATGAATGGAATGTGTGGACTTCGCAACGACGTGTCGACCATTGTTACATGAATATGAGCTATAATGAACTCGAGAAAATAAGAGACCTGTTAATCTACACAATCACTTTAATGGCAGTCAATGCATCGCTAAATAACCTCCGCTGATGATTGTACCCATATCTTTTTACTCCTACCAAGAACATAAGCAATCGCATCCATTTTTCGTGCCCAACTTCATCAATCTCCTGTACATCCTATTTTCTATCCTTATTCTTCCGCTTTTCTTGAGAAATTAAGAGCAAACTAGGCGATGTCATCAGTATCAAGAGGTATGCCGTGCGCAGTGCTAGCACAACACGCGAGCCTATCCGCCATGAAGAGCGGGAGAAAACGGCATCGAAATGATTGAGTTTCTATCGCTCTCATTGACGATTAATTACCCATGTAATCTCCAATATATCGATCAATCTTTATCTGTAAGACCAATGTCGATGGTTTGCAACAGCTTATAATATATGCTTGTACCCCGTTTGCTGACCTATGTCAATCGCAGGTTTCTCTCCCATTACATTAGTTTATCTATTCTACTATTAACTTTCTGCCATATATTCTATTAGGCTGTCTGCTATCTCCTCTCTCTGTTCCCCTCTATGTCTTCTTCTCTAACCTGTTTTTTCAGATGACACATTATATTGCAGCTGTTCTCACGATGGGCCAACGATGCCAACAATCAACTGATGTACCAACCTGTTTTTTCAGATGACACATTATATTGCAGCTGTTCTCACGATGGGCCAACGATGCCAACAATCAACGGATGCACCAACAATGCTACTCTTTCCCCCTGATGCAACTCATATGTTTTTCCCCCTTTGTGTTTTTTGTTTCATTCAACTTCCTTAGAATTCCCTAGTTACTTTTTTTAAGAAGATCTTGGTACTCTCAACATTCAGCAAAATCACATTTCTGTATCCTTAAAAGATTCTCTTGTCTGCTATTCGATTGTCCATGATTAACATCTATCTGTCTTATCTGACATGCATAACACTGAAGAATGAATATATCTTCATTCCTTTGAATCTAGCTTTCTGACTAAGCCATTCTGCACCTCACTTCGTTTGTATATCACCCGTAACAAGATATTGTCCATTAGGTGCCGTCTCCGTATCGAAAATTAGTTACCATGGACCACTGGTTTACTCTCTTTCTTGTCTTGATAATGCACGTTGTCCTAGGTTCACTTGTCCATCTTTTGATGTTATCAGTCCACTTTAGTTCTGGTGAGCCACTGTCTTATCTACCTTGCAATTTTCCTTGCAAGGCGACCTTTAGTAGAGTAATGGGTCTCTGTACATGCTCCACAACTTTACAATGAAATTATTGTTCCTAAATATGTACATACATTAACCAGATTTGTAATTGTCCATTTACTTTAATAGTTAATCCGAAGAAGCACTTCCGGTCAATATGGTGGATAGGCGACAGGAACCGTTGAGGCTCTGTTTGAAGAGTGTTCCTTATTGCAATTTCCTCATATTCCAAGTCTGGTTTGCTACCAGAGCTACTGAGTTTAGTAGGTCGAGATAAAAATTACGGTTAAGTTCGTGAAACTGCAATCCTCGTGCGTCTGCCGGGTCTTCAAATCAAGAAGGAAGTTGCCTATTTTTATGAGAAGCTGCAGGGAGAACAAGGGGAGATTGTGAACCAGGGAGAACATGTGGGAGACTTCTGAACCAGGGAGAACAAGGGGAGACTTGTGATTCATGGAAGACAAGGGGAAGACTTCTGAACCAGGGAGAAGAAGGGGGAACTTGTGAACCGGGGAGACTTCTGAACCAGGGAGAACAAGGGGAGACTTGTGAACTTTGGAGACATGTGAACCAAGGAGAACAAGGGGGAGACGTGTGAACCAGAGAAAACAAGGGGGCAGACTTCTGAACCGGGGAGAACAAAGGGAGACTTCTAAACCGGGGAGAACAAAGGGAGACTTCTAAACCGGGGAGAACAAAGGGAGACTTCTAAACCGGGGTGAATAAAGGGAGACATGTGCACCGGGGAGAACAAGGGGGAAACGTGTGGACAAGGGAGAACATGGAAGTGACTTGTGAACCAGTTTTCATTTCTCAGTCGTTTCATGCTGTGGATTTCATGAGGAGGAAATCTGAGCACTTATGGATAGTTGTTCAATGTGCAATGAAGTTAATTCGGCGACTATCTAACTAGTAACTAATGAATAAACGAGCTAATGAATTAACGAAGGAGCTAACGAACTTACAAACTAACTAACGAACTAATCCCTGTATGCCCTATTTTAAATAAAAATCCCTGGTACCCATTTTCAGAGTCTGGATAAAACCAAAATCTTTGCTGGACCTAGAAAAACAAGCAACATCTGGGAGTCGAGCCTTGACCCTTCAAAGATTGTAAACGCGCTAACTAATCAGCCACCGAGAATCCCGCGAGATGCATTTTTTTTCAGTAAAGATAATTTTAATTACAAACATAAATATGAGGTCTTCAACCAGGTCTGGGTCGAGCTGGGGATCAACAGTCAGTGTCCCTTCACGTATATCTCGTCAGTCTGACCCTTAGTTGAAGGTCGAGTTATCTGGTTCAAGGTTGCAGCACGGCTGAAGCCTTACGTCAGACACAACAACACTAAAAAAAAAAAACATTTCAATACGAATGTCATCGGCAGACTCAAGTGGTTGCATTCAAAATAGAATATGTGTACACAGATGGGTAGGCACAGAATACGGTAAAGAATCGGGGAGCAGGAACATACAAAGAGTACCCAAATAACAACAGGGATATGAATAAAATAGCAACAGGAGAATATTGTCACAATTACCATGCAGAAACCCAAGCAATAAAGTTGGCAATAGAAAAACTGCTGAACAGTAAATTTAGCTCACAGCCTGTAGCGTTTTTGACAGATGCAAGAACAGCACTCCAGGCAGTACAATCCAGTAAATTTCTACATCTGCAGACAGACCTTATTAACTGAACTCTGCAAGCATAACAAGGTCGCCCTGTAGTGGATCTAATCTCACTGTGGAATACCAGGAAACGAGAAAGCCGATGAGCTGGCAAAGGAAGGTGCAACAGGTTGACAACCAGATGCAACAGTTACATACCATCAGAAGAAACAGATAATAAAATTAATCAGCAGACCACAAGCCACAGATCAGGTAGTCTTTCATAATACGAATAGTTGGGAACAAGTTATCAGTATACGCCTCAAAACACGGCACAATCGACTCCACAGTCCGCATGTAAACAAAATTCAAGATTGACACCTCCGACACATGTACATGTGGACAGGCCCCAGAATGCTGAACACATACTTCAAGACTACTGAATATAAAGAGACTGAGGAAAACACATTGATCCATAGATATACTACAGACAAAACTATATGGGACATTGCAAGAATTACAAAAGACAGTGAAATGTATACAGGAAACGACAATACTCCAGGCAGGCGGACGGATGGAGCGGCCGGACGGACAGACAGACAAACACACTCTAAAACTCCAACTCAAGCAAGAAGCAGACAGACAGACAGACAAACACACTCTAAAACTCCAACTCAAGCAAGAAGCAGACAGACAGACAGACAAACACACTCTAAAACTCCAACTCAAGCAAGAAGCAGACAGACAGACAGACAAACACACTCTAAAACTCCAACTCAAGCAAGAAGCAGACAGACAGACAGACCAAACACACTCTAAAACTCCAACTCAAGCAAGAAGCAGACAGATCCAACGAACAAAAGAATTCACGGCGAAAGAAAAGGGGGAAAAAAAACATTTCCAAGGGGCGTTGCAAAATCTATAGTCAACTATCACTGACGGAGGCAAAATCTATAATCAAATATGACTGACGGAGGTAAAATCTATAATCAAATATGACTGACGGAGGCAAAATCTATAATCAAATATGACAGACGGAGGCAAAATCTATAATCAATTATGACTGACGGAGGCAAAATCTATAATCAAATATGACTGACGGAGGCAAAATCTATAATCAAATATGACTGACGGAGGCAAAATCCATAGTCAACTATGACTGACGGAGGCTATATATATTACACGGTAGTCCCAGGGAATGTAATAAATGATGCAATAATATTGGCACTGCTCCACCGTCCCGCCCCTCCCCCAACTTTGTTTTTTGACCTCTCAAAACATAAATTTAGCAAAAATAACATTAAGGACTGAGTGGTCTAGTGCTAATACGTCGGCCTTTGGAGAGGAAGATCTCGAGATCGATTCTAACTATGATGGAAATTTTTCAAAATCGAATCCTTTGTTGTTGTTTTTTTCGTCATTTACCTTCCCCTGGTCTGAGGCTAGTGATATCTAATATCTAGCCCACATATCTAATATCTAGCCCACATATCTAATATCTAGCCCACATATCTAATATCTAGCCCACATATCTAATATCTAGCCCACATATCTAATGTCTAGCCCACATGCCTAATGTCTAGCCCACATATCTAATATCTAGCCCACATATCTAATATCTAGCCCACATATCCAATAGCTAGCCCACATATCGAATATCTAGCCCACATATCCAATAGCTGGCCCACATATCCAATATCTAGCCCACATATCCAATAGCTAGCCCACATATCCAATAGCTAGCCCACATATCCAATAGCTGGCCCACATATCCAATATCTAGCCCACATATCCAATATCTAGCCCACATATCCAATAGCTAGCCCACATATCCAATAGCTAGCCCACATATCCAATGTCTAACCCACTCAGAAAGGCAAGCGATCCCGTGTGCAACTGCGCACGTTCAAGAATATTTGTCAGTTTATAAAGTCGAAAAGAGTAGGCCAAAAACGGTCACTGTCCCAGCAAAAATTGTTAAGCAAATCTATCTATCCACGCCGGAAGACGGATGTGTCGGGCCGAAACGAGCAAATATTGCGGCAAGCCGTAAACTAACGACACGACACAACGCAACCACGCACAATTAAGGGGTAAAGGCTTAAAAAAAAAAGTAGACACAAGGAAAACGTAATGATATACATGCAAAGAGACATCTAGAGCAGTTATAGCAAGGAGTCTCCAAGGGACAATTAATTGATGTTTACAATAAAGGTGACAGACCGAGCAGCAAGCTGCCCGCACATTAATATGTGACTTTGATGTCAGGAGCCGGTGTTTTATTAATCGCTATGGTTAGTTGAAAGCCACGGTATCACTGCAAACGAATTAAAATCCATAAATGGAGGCGAAGGCGCGCCTCCCAGCACCAGAGCTGGAAGTTGTCAGCGACCCACAGCTGATGGCTTGCGCCAGGATCGGTGAACCAAAACCATCCAGACCCTGCTCCACCTCTCCGTGGTGCCTCCAGTAACAGACTAACATGTCTTGTCTGGCCAAGCGTGCAGGGATCGAAGAGGGAAGACAACCCGGTACTCAAAAATGTCGTGCTGAAGTCGGATGTGTTGGGCCGAAAGGCGCAAATATAACAGTTATACTGCAAACCACAACACAACGCAGACACGTCCACTGCGTCCTTGTAAGGGCGGATGATGAAGAGGAGTATTCTAGCCTACCATGATACTCTAGAATGCTTTAGTCATCGGGCGAACGCAACCAATCAACCACCAAATCCTTAAATGCTCAACCTCCCGTGCCAGTGGAATCATTCGAATTAACATGTCATCTCAGTGAAGGGTTCAAACAAAGAAAAACAGTTGCAGTCCCATTATAGCGGATATAGCACACGCCAAAAGACATAGGGCCAAGCGGCACCGAAAGTGAACGGAGCTGAATTGTCCTTCTTCATTCGGTATCATCATTCATCGTCAGAAATTGGAATATCGAAACACGATCTGGATGAAACGCACAGCTCACGGTGTGCACAGAGCACGGACTTGGAATATGAGGAAACTGAAACAAGGAATACTTTTCCGACTGAGCCTCAATGGTTCTTGCGGCCTATCCGCCATATTGACCGGCATTCCAATGATGACATGTATTGCAATCAACACAGGACACATTATTGCGCACACTAGAGGATTTCAGATCACATGCACGTTAACCGCTTCACTGGCGAAGATCCCAACAGTGGAACTTCCAATATCTACATCTATCTGCATTGGAAAGATAGAATTAACTATCTTTCCACATATCCATATAAAGATAGAATTAACTATCTTTCCGGCAAGAAAACATAACAGTGAACGTTGACGCAAACATGACCACGCCATCTTGAAACCGGAAGCCTTTGTTATGTACACCTCAAGTGGGGGTGGACATTTACATTGTTACTGTGACGACGTGTTGCTTGCGTGCATTGGCCTGCCAGTTGTAGGATATTCTTTGTCACTGGTAACAACACCGGCAACTTACATGATAACAATGGCTGACGCTTCAATTGTCATTGTCACTTAAAGTTACTGTCTGATTCATTATCGTGTATGTCAATCTACTGACGGCTTGTCCGACATTTATACCGTAGACGCGTTGTCTTCAGCTTTACTTCAATCATGATCTATAGCGTGTTGATTCTCCCCGCCTTTCTCTCTCTCTCTCTCTCTCTCTTTATATATATATATATATATATATATATATATATATATATATATATATATATATATGAAATGATTGGCGCTGCGAAGTGTGCCCCATAGCGGTGTTTCTCAAACTGTGGTCCGAGGTTGGGCTACGATGCCGCTAGAGAGGACCAAAGCTCAAAGCTCGCAAGAAGTGCCAGTGATTATTTTTAAAATATGAACATCTAATGAGTAGTTTCTTTGTGACGTTACCCTTCCTGATCTCTATTGTTGTGAGATCCAATGTCCAGCCTTCTCGGATAGCGACAAAAAAAGGATGTCCAGGAGCACTTGCGCAGTGAAGAACCGTTGGCAGTTAAAATATAAAACTGTAGGCCATAATTAATGCCGCTGCCCGGGCAAAATTGCCAGCAGAGATTGCCAGGATTGTCCTCGCATTTTCTCGAGTGGGATATCGCAGCACCTATGGGTTCAACCGGTGTGCAGTGATGATGATCCTAACAACATACAAACAAAGTCATACTAACAACAAACAAACAAAGTGATCCTAACAACAAACAAACAAAGTGAACCTAACAACATACAAACAAAGTGATTCTAACAACAAACACACAAAGTGATCCTAACAACATACAAACAAAGTGATCCTAACAACATACAAACAAAGTGATACTCACAACATACAAACAAAGTGATCCTAACAACATACAAACAAAGTGATCCTAACAACTTACAAACAAAGTGATCCTAACAACATACAAACAAAGTGATCCTAACAACAAACAAACAAAGTGATCCTAACAACAAACAAACAAAGTGATCCTAACAACAAACAAACAAAGTGATCCTAACAACATACAAAGTGATCCTAACAACATACAAACAAAGTGATCCTAACAACATACAAACAAAGTAACCCTAACAACAAACAAACAAAGTGATCCTAACAACAAACAAACAAAGTGATCCTAACAACAAACAAACAAAGTGATACTCACAACATACAAGCAAAGTGATCCTAACAACAAACAAACAAAGTGATCCTAACAACATACAAACAAAGTCATCCTAACAACAAACAAACAAAGTGATCCTAACAACAACAAACAAAGTGATACTCACAACATACAAACAAAGTCATCCTAACAACAAACAAACAAAGTGATACTCACAACATACAAACAAAGTCATCCTAACAACAAACAAACAAAGTGATCCTAACAACAAACAAACAAAGTGATTCTAACAACATACAAACAAAGTGATCCTAACAACATACAAACAAAGTGATCCTAACAACAAACAAACAAAGTGATACTCACAATATACAAACAAAGTGATCCTAACAACAAACAAACAAAGTGATCCTAACAACAAACAAACAAAGTGATACTCACAACATACAAACAAAGTGATCCTAACAACATACAAACAAAGTGATCCTAACAACATACAAACAAAGTGATCCTAACAACAAACAAACAAAGTGATCCTAACAACAAACAAACAAAGTAACCCTAACAACATACAAACAAAGTGATCCTAACAACTTACAAGCAAAGTGATCCTAACAACATACAAACAAAGTGATCCTAACAATATACAAAGTGATTCTAACAACATACAAACAAAGTGATTCTAACAACATACAAACAAAGTGATCCTAACAACATACAAACAAAGTGATTCTAACAACATACAAACAAAGTGATATTAAGAACATGCAAACAAAGTGATCCTAACAACATACAAACAAAGTGATCCTAACAACATACAAACAAAGTGATCCTAACAACATACAAACAAAGTGACCCTAACAACATACAAACAAAGTGATTCTAACAACATACAAACAAAGTGATTCTAACAACATACAAACAAAGTGATTCTAACAACATACAAACAAAGTGATCCTAACAACATACAAACAAAGTGATCCTAACAACATACATACAAAGTGATCCTAACAACATACAAACAAAGTGATCCTAAGAACATACAAACAAAGTGATACTAACAACATACAAACAAAGCGATCCTAACAACATACAAACAAAGTATTCCTAACAACATACATACAAAGTGATCCTAACAAAATACAATCAAAGTGATCCTAACAACATACAAACAAAGTGATCCTAACAACATACAAACAAAGAGACAAAGGTAATTTTATGGTCCTCGAAAATGTGTGTTTAGAAATTACAGTAAACATGACCTGCAAAACATCGCCACATCTGGGAAGTGTATCCGGAGAGAGCAGCATCAAGTAATGGGATTAGACAACTTGCTAATGTGTAAGCGTATAGAAATAGCGCGGCCGTTTCTTTACCATATTCAATATTTGTACAACATAATTATATGATCCTACCTCTCCGGAAATATAGGCTCCCGACGTTATTTGTCCCATATTATATCGGGAAGTAAGCACAAGGAAGAGATCTTATAACGAAATAGATGAAAGGGCGAAATCAACTAATTTTAGAGCCTAGTAACCTACAAACAAAACAATGAAAATGTGAAAAGGATGCGGGGAATGTAGAGTCCACAGGGCCTCACATCATCATGTGCCATACTGGTTGCTTGGTATTTTTAGCTGCTCAGGAAACTTTCACCATTCTTCTAAGAAATCCTATCTCTGTGGCCTCTAATCGTCTTTTCATTTGTTTGTTTAGTGTCCATGATTCGCTTCCATAGGTTAGAATTGGTTCTATATAGCACCGATGAACTCGCTCACTTCTATTGACATAGATTTGTTGTATAAGACGTTTTTAGCTTTCTGAAATGCTATTTTGGCCTGAGCTATTCTGCTTTTTATATCTGTGGTGCATCTCCCATCTGATGTTATTATTATGCCCAAGTATTTGAAACGTTGCACTTGTTTCAGATTTGTCGTATTTATTTTTATGCTGCATGATGGTGGTGATTGTTTCTTCGATATGAGCATTACTTCTGTTGTCTTACTATTCAGACTGAGACCTTTCTTGTTGCTTTCTTTTACTATTATGTCTAACATTTCTTGTAGTTATATTCTTTGTCTCTGCTATTAAAACTGTGTCAGCCGCATATCGCAAACTGTTTATGTTGTGACCGTTGACTTCAATTCCTTTTATATCTACTATTGATCTCATCATATTTTAGCTGTACGGTAAAGACAAATCCGGCTCACAAGATCTCAGATGATGTCAAACCTAAGCCAGTTGATGATCACATTTATTTATTTTTTTTTAAGACAAATGATATGCGATCGTTAGAAGTGCATCGCTTATGAAGAACACAAATAGGAAGTGTCAAGCAATATCTATCATTTGTGCAATACCGAGTTATTTGCGGGCCATCGTCATTGCACTCCGAACATGTGCTAATAAGATCCCCTCATCAGCAAGTCCTGCAGTGACCAGTGACCACGCCCACTAAGTTTCTCGTTTCTGGCTGTGCCCATCTTAACTCCCATCTTCTTCATCCGAAGTAGTATCGAGGACTCATGGTTGTCGAAGTCCTGTGCCCCTTCCCATATCTCGGGGGGCAATGATGATGTCCGATCCATCCATTGGTTGACCGTCCTCAACGACAACGTAGCCAACCTGTCTGCTCTTTAATTTCCCCATACTCCCGCATGTTCAGGGACGTAGACAAAGGTGACCTTATGTATATTTGACCTCATGAATGACTCTAACCAATGCCTGCGTACAGAGCCCGCCTCAACTTTTGTTATCATGTTCATCGAATAACTTAGTATGCATGCGTGGGTGTAGTCTTGTGACTCTAACCAGAGTAATGCCCTGGTCACTACCATCACTGCGCAATAATTTGTACTAAGTAACACTGATATTTACTTTCTTTCTCTCTCTATCTCTCTCTACACACACACATGCATATATTTCTCACGCAGTTTATTGTATGGTAATTTATTTTACGATATTATATACTTTATTAACCTATACTTAAGGATAAAGGTCAATGTAGTCAAACGTTATATATATATATATATATATATATATATATATATATATATATATATATATATATATATATATATATATATATATATAACCTTTACTTAAGATTGCAGATCTTGCTCATATGCAAGGCAACACGTATATTCAAGCCACTCGGAAGTATCCACATACAAGGGCAGACAACACAGAGAATAAATAATAGCCAGGGTTTGAACCAGCGTCGATCAACGCCATACCTTGGCACAGAGGTGAACTTTAACAATCTGCCAGCTCATATTATCCACCTAAAAACATAATTTGCTGACAGGTCATTCATGCACATAATTATCTAGTGCAATAGATTGAACAAAAAAACACAATTAAGAAATTAAATTATAAAGACAACTGTATTCTGAGTTGTATATTATCAAGTATAAGTAGTACATAGGCTGAAATACTTGTGTTGTTAGTACGCAGTAAGTCAAGTAACAATATTTGTAGTAGTTGCAGTTGGTTAGACAGAAAAAAGTCTTCGTCTTCTACCTTTCAGCTCCCTGTGGAGCACAGGTCTTCAACAAACACTTTCCAAGTCGTTCTGTTTCTTGCCATTCTTTTAAGATCATTCCATGTCTTTCCCATCATCTTCATCTCTGCTTCCATCAGTCTTCCTCAAGAATTCCTTGGTCTTCCTCTTTCTCTTTTTTCCCTGGGGATTCCAAAAAAATGGCATGTTGTGTAATACTCTCAGTTGGCTTCCACAGTGTGTGTCCTATCCACCGCCATCGCTGTATCTCTTTATACACTGGTATTTGAACGGTTAAAAAAAAAGTAAAGTACCCCCGCCACGCCAAGTGGCATATAGAGAATATGGTGTTAGTGACCATACATTTTACAGACCTTCTTCGGAACATGATTTTGGGGGTAATGTGGTCGGTATTACGTCCGTGCCGCTTTACTCTCCCATTTAAAAAATCCGTTTCCCATTAAAGGCTGTGTGAACCGGAAGCCGTCGGTTGGAATCGTACTATTTGAATGGTACATTTCCATAATTCTATGTTAGTGATTTTGTCCTGCCATTTCCAACCTTTTAATTTGCGTAAGCATCCATTAATGAAAGTCTGTATCTTCACGATTGTCATTTTTGTGGGGAAAAAAACCTATTGAAAACAGTAATAATAGGTAATGAAATATTTGGTGGGGGTCTCGGTAGCCTAGTTGGGAATACCACTCGACTGAGCTACCGACGTCCGGACAACCCGTGTTCGATTCCCGCTGGAAGCAGTGTGGGTTGTACTCGTGGTTGGAAAAAAAAATACCCCTGCTGTCGACCCAGCCGCTGATAGAAATGGGTACCAGGGTAGCACTCTGAGAAGGTGAGGAATGCTGCCTTGCATCGTGAGTTTCGATACTTGAAACGACACTATCCAAAAGTCTCCGAACACTTCTGGATAGGCGGCCGAGCACATATGGGTGTAAACTCGTGTGCTAAGACGCTGATTCAAGTCTCGTACTTGACCTTGACCTTTACTAAATATTTATCATAAAAGGAGACTTCCGAGGCAAAATACAAACATAAACATACAAGGATGTATTTGTATTTTACGCTCTAGAAAAAGTTCTCATAAAAGAACATAAAAAAATTAGTGGAATAGACACCCCGAACTAGGATTTGAACCTGTGCCAATTGACACGGGGTGTTGCCACAATTGAGAACTGAACTTCAGCACACTGCCAGCTTGTTGTTCCCACCCCCCCAGCCCCACCCCAAGGGTAACTTGCTGAGAGGTTGTTCATGCACGTCACCCATATATGATTAGAGAATTGCAATACCTTACATCTGCGGCCAAGTCTTGTGATCGTGTGACCTTCACTCTTTGTTCTGTTTCACGATGGAAGGGTAAGAACAACATGCAGGGCAATACCGATCCAGCAATTTATTTATAGACACAAATATATTCCGTGTTTCCTACTATCAAGTATGGGATTTGCGTATAAGCTTGCAAAAAAACTAAAGTACCCCCGTCACGCCAAGTGGCGTATAGGGAATATGGTGTTAGTGACCATAAATTTTACAGACCTTCAGCACATGATTTTTGGGGTAATGTGGTCGGTATTATGCCCGTGCCGCTTCACTTTCCCAGAAAAAAATCCGGTACCCATTAAAGGCTGGGTGAACCCGGAAGCCGTCGGTTGGGATCGAACCCTACCCCTTGTCCTTTGTAGTCCAGTTCACTAACCACTGAGCTATCGCGGCTCCCTGTATAAGCTTGTGTCCTTGTATATTCTGTTTATATCGTTCTTTGGAAGTTCCTTTCTAATGAAAAAAAAATAGTTCATTACCTATTATTGTCGTCTGTCTACAGAATGGACAAGACTATGTCGCGTCGTCTGTCTACAGAATGGACAAGACTATGTCGCGTCGTCTGTCTACAGAATGGACAAGACTATGTCGCGTCGTCTGCAGAAAGTAAAAAATGATGCCATGTCGTCAGTAGAGCAGACAAGACGATGTCACACCGTCAGAAAAATAGACAAGACGACATCATGTGGTCAAAAGAATGGACAGGACGATGTAACGTCGTCAGCAGAATAGACAAGACGATGTCACGTAGCCAGCGTAATGGACAAGATTGTGTCACGTCGTACTGTCACTAGTCTATTCTTTAGCTTTTTATCTAAATGTAATTTCATTTCACTTTCGAATGTTCTTGATAAATGTCCTTGAAGTGGTTCATTGTTAAGGAAGTATTTCCGCTGCGTCTACTGGTTTATATAGGACATATGGTGTTAGTGTTCACATTTGTCACCCACCACTGGTCTCTTTCTGGGTGATGTGGTCGGTGTCACGCCAGGCCGCGCCTTACTCTAGAAAATCGTTCCCACACATTCTCAGAGGCTAAGATACTAAAATTGCGTCAACCAAGAAAATAAACCGTTCACATTTGTAAATTTAACCCAGACCACGTGACCAGCAGACATGCGCAATATCCACTCCGCTACAGTGTTTATATCCCCCGTGTGCCATGATATATTGCCAGATTTTTCAAGTCTTGCATACTATTTGAGAGTCTGTAATGCATCTTTGTATATCTCTATTTTGGTCTACCCATGCCGTTTCTATTGTAAGCAGGACGGATTTTGCCTACAAGCTAGTCTCATTTTTGTATATATAATCATTTCTCTATATATAATCATTTCTCTATATATATAATCATTTCTCTATATATACTTATACTTTCATATCTCCACATCTCACATATCCTCCACCTTGTAGCACATCTCTCTCTTATTTCATCATCTCATCTCTTATCCCTCCATCCACTTCTCCTTAACTTACATGTCCCAATCATCCTAGATGAAGTAGTATTTACTTGTGCTTCATCGTTTGTTCTTGTTTTCTGAAGAAGGCCGTATGTAGGCTGAAAGGTCAGTATTCTGTTGTGTACCTTTTTTGTAAAGCTTTCACCGTACCTTGTAGAAAAGTACGTTACACCCCACCGGCTCCTTGCTACCAGCTCTACCGCAGCACTACATTTATATGCCCGTTTCCTTCTATAAGAACCCTATACATGACACAATAAGGTTTGTCCGTCCGTGTGACTACCGCGGCCCTGACCAAGATGAGGGGACAACATAATAGTCACCTGCCACGCAAGTTGTAAGAGGCGACTAAGGGAGTTTTAGGGACTAGATCTTCACCGGTGCTACGGAGTTCGTGCATCTAAGCTGAAGTCATCTTCAATGCTGTGGCTATTGTATGGCCAGCGTGTTTCATTCTGTGGAGCGTACTGATGAGGGTACGGAGTTCGTGCATCTAAGCTGAAGTCATCTTCAATGCTGTGGCTATTGTAAGGCCAGCGTGTTTCATTCTGTGGAGCGTACTGATGAGGGTACGGAGTTCGTGCATCTAAGCTGAAGTAATCTTCAATGCTGTGGCTATTGTATGGCCAGCGTGTTTCAATCTGTGGAGCGTACTGATGAGGGTACGGAGTTCGTGCATCTAAGCTGAAGTCATCTTCAATGCTGTGGCTATTGTATGGCCAGCGTGTTTCATTCTGTGGAGCGTACTGATGAGGGTACGGAGTTCGTGCATCTAAGCTGAAGTCATCTTCAATGCTGTAGCTATTGTATGGCCAGCGTGTTTCATTCTGTGGAGCGTACTGATGAGGGTACGGAGTTCGTGCATCTAAGCTGAAGTCATCTTCAATGCTGTGGCTATTGTATGGCCAGCGTGTTTCAATCTGTGGAGCGTACTGATGAGGGTATCTGAGCGCTATGGAGTTGTAATTTGAGCAAAAAAGATCATCTTTCGGCTAAAACAACAAAATAAACTTGTTATACAGTTGCCCTTCTTCTATGATATTCAGAATTCATCTGTCATTTGTTCATTTCGTAAAAGAATTTGCAGTGTTGTATTGCACTTTATAACGAAATGACAAATTTTGCACTTTAAACCCGACATATCCGACCTAGAAAATACGGCATTTATTTTGTATATGTGATTAGTCTATCCGTGCACAATTACTGTGTAATAGTTTTCCGGAAACCTTCGATTCACTGATTTGTATGCCAGAACTCTGGGTCGCTGACGGCGAGCAGTTTCCCTGCTGCTTATCTGTCATCCCTTTGATGTTGATGGTAGTTGTCAATTTTAAATTACCGCTCGGCCCGTTCCTCCCACGTCCTTGCTGTAAACATATATCATATGTTGTCTACACACCACAAGAAAAACCAATTTACAGTTAATTGTGACTAAAATTTCCGAGGGTTGTACGAGTCTTGAAAACATGTGATCACCTAGGGTTATATAAGCGTGCCAGTTTCTTGGTTCGTAAAAGAAATGATCGGGTAATAATGACTGTAATAATATTCTTCCTTAATGATGTTTATAAATTATGCCTCTGACGTTTTCTTATTGCATGACTGCAGACTGTGAAGTATCAACTCATTTCCTCATTAGTGCTATGCGCTGTCTTCTTGCATCTTTAGTCTCGCAACATGTAAGCGTTGATGTTTATTGTTTCTTTCCTGCCCGTGAAATCTGTGTGCTGAATTATCATAGACTGGCCTATTACTGTGTCTAGCGACCCATGACATTCTTAACATGTCTCCGTCAAAAGTTGGCAGAAAAGATAGAAGAGTTTACAATGAGTTTCCAGCAGTCACGTTACAACCACTTCTGTTTATGCTATAAGCACATACCATCTATATAATTCTGAAGCAGTTTTGATCATTAACAGCGAATAGACTCTTAACCCCGTTTCAATCAGTCAAAAAATCAATCAATCACAGTCAGGATATCCACCCATCTATCAGTCCATCGATTTATATATTTACCTACATACCTACATATATACCTGAGAGGTAGGGTTCGATTCCAACCGACGGCTCCGGTTCACCCGATGGGTACCGGATTTTTTTCTGGGAAAGTAAAGCGGGCACGGGTGTAAAACCGACCACATTACCCCAAAAATCATGTGCCGAAGGTCTGTAAAATGTATGGTCACTAACACCATATTCCCTATCCGCCACTTGGCGTGACGGGGGTACATTAATTACTACATATATAACTACCTATTTATCTATGGATTACCCATAGTTGCCAGTGGTTTCTGTTTGTGTGTTCATCCATAGCCTTTCACTCTCCTGATGGTAACTGCTGGGCAGGTGTGCTTTCTTGTTCGGGGTATCCTTCCTCGTGGATAGATCTTTGAATGTGGTTCTTACTCTCATGGCCTGTCCCGTCGTTGGACAAATGGGGCATATATATATTTTTTTTTGTGGGTGGTGGTGCAACAATAGCCCGTGTTGCACACACTCCGTCCTGGAAGGAGAGGTTTCTCATCAGATCTTTGGTTCATAGGGTCAGCAGCAGTCTCGTTGTTATTCTTTTTTTTCCTTCCTCATTTGCCTTTCAGCGTCGAGGGGAGATATCATTTGCGGTATTTTTTTTTTTTTTTTGCTCTTCTGTTCGCCACTGCTGCTGTTATGTTTCCTTGTGTTTCTAATATTCCGTAAATCCATCATTTTTGTGGTCGACCCTTGAGTCAGGTGTTCTCGCAACGTTTAATGAGGGCTCGTTGTGTTGTGTTTGCATCACTTTGCCTTGCCACGTTGCCAAACCATTTTATCTGTTGTTCTTTATTTATTCTATGGCGGGGGTTTTCTCAGTTCTTTATTCCTGATCTTGTCCCTCAGGCTGTTTCCTGCCATTCGTCTAACACACTTCGTTGTCATGATGAAACGTACGGTAAAATAACATATGAGGGCGGGCTTACATGAGTATTTCTCTAGGATCCTACGCAAAAATGTGAGTACATCACAAAGATGATGCAAAGATCGTGCTGAAGAGCTCTCATATCTTTCTGTTTCTACGATTCCTTTCATGTTGTCCAATATTGATGCTATTGAACAAAGGGTAACAGTGTGTACTCCTATTGGAATTATTTTCCCTTCTCGTTTGTTGTTTTACGTCACCAGACTGAATGTATATATGGACTGCATAAAGGATATAAATCTAGACGACACAGACATACGACTAATATGTAATTTGTACTGGGTGCAAACAGCAATAATAAGATATAACAAGAAGAACTCTACACCCATGGACATAAAAAGAGGAATAAGACAGAGATGCATCCTATCACCAAACTTGTTCAATCTATACACTGGGCAAATCTTTAAAAACATCATAGAGATGCCAGGCCTACAAATTAATGGAAAGATAATCAATAACCAAAGATATGCTGATGATACTGTTCTACTAGCAGAAAATCCTAAAGACCTACAACAATTGCTTAATGTGATAAACATAACAAGCAAAAAATATGGACTAGATATGAATATCAAAAAGACTAACACTATGATCATAAACAAAGAAAATTCTCAAGACCTACAATTAAATATCACAGTGGAGGGAATACATCTGGAGACAGTCCAGAGATACAACTACCTGTGACATACTATAACCAGTGATGGAAAATGTAAAATTGAAATAAACAAAAGAATAATATGGCAAAAAGTAATTTTAATGCCATGAAAAATATACTAACAACAAAACAAATATCAGGCAGCAGGGCTGAAACTAAGAATGGCAACATGTTACATCTTCTCAGTATTCATGTATGGAAAGCAAAAACATGGACATTAGACAAGAAAACAGAACAGAAAATTGAAGCATTTGAAATGTGGATTTATAAAAGAATAGGTAGAATTGGATGGAAAGAAAAGAAAACAAACGATGAAGTTATAAAACAATTGAAAATAAAAAGAGAACTACTAAATACAATTAAGACAAGACAAATGAAATTTTTGGGCATGTTAAAAGACACAACAGCCTAATACAAGTAATATTGGAAGGGAAAATACAAGGTAAAAGAGGCAGAGGCAGACCAAGACTAACATGGACGAGTAACATCAAAAGATGGACACGTCAATCTATGACAGCCTGCGCCATCAAAGCAAGAAACAGAGTAGAATGACGATCCATGGTAGCCAACCTTCGTTGCGGAGAAGGCACTCGATGATGATGAAGATATATATATATATTTATGTACATGATTTATTTTTTGTTAATATCCATCTTAATATTGCATGGAGAGCGGGTGGTTGAATCGATAACTAGCCGGGCTCCAAACCAGTGTAAAGGCGGGTTCGAATCCGTGTAGAGTCAGTATTTATTTTTATATTGGTGGTAAAAAAAAATGCTCAGACGCGAACACCGCGCGGCGACTGCATTGGACAAGCGGCCTATATTCCCGGTTCTATCAGTCTCCTACCCCCCTCCCCCCAAACATAAAAATGCAAGAAAGACATATTTTTTTTTACATTTGAATCGTAATATTTTTTTTAAACTATTATTACTATTATTATTCTGTGTCGTGTGTGCTGATGTCAGTGATCATGTCTCACTACAACTTCCAATCCCTAAAGCTATTTATAAATTGTAATCTTAATGTCCTACCAAACCTCACTTAATACTCTATGTATCTTCTATTTAAATACGTTCCCTTCTTTCCTCAATGTTTTCTATTGAAACAAAAGATCTAAATTGCAGCCGTTCCTTCTAAAACTGGCTTCTATAATAAGCTCCCCGATATCCCCTATAGAACATTCTCGTAACGCTCATTAGCTGCCCAAAGTTCTTCCGTAAACACATATTTTTGTTGAAATCACATAAATCTTTCTTTTTAACAAAATAAATCACACATGTTTTATCCAGCCTTACTTATGCAAGCAAGAGCTGGAAAACAAACTAAAGAAATAGGAAATAAATTAGATGCATTTGAAAAGAAATGCCTCAGGAGTTTACTTCGTACAGCATGGGATGAATTTAAGGCCAGTGCAGAAATGGAGAAATGACAAAACATCCACAAATATTATGTATAATTGAGAGAAGGTAGTCATATGTTGGCCATGTGAAGAGACAACAAGAGAATCTCAAAGCAGGTCATCAAATGTGATTACTCTAGCTTTAAATCATACTGGAAGCCTGGGTAGCCAAGCTAGGAAAACCACCCGACTGGACTACTGACGTTCTGGACTACCGACGTTCTGGACTACCGACGTTCTGGACAATTGACGCTCTGGACAACTGACGTTCTGGACAACTGACGTTCTGGACTACCGACGTTCTGGACAACTGACGTTCTGGGCAACTGACGTTCTGGGCAACTGACGTTCTGGACAACTGACGTTCTGGACAACTGACGTTCTGGACAACCGACGTTCTGGACTACCGACGTTCTGGACTACCGACGTTCTGGACAACTGACGTTCTGGACAACTGACGTTCTGGACAACTGACGTTCTGGGCAACTGACGTTCTGGGCAACTGACGTTATGGGCAACTGACGTTCTGGACTACCGACGTTCTGGACTACTGACGTTCTGGACTACCGACGTTCTGGACAACTGACGTTCTGGACAACTGACGTTCTGGACAACTGACGTTCTGGACAACTGACGTTCTGGGCAACTGACGTTCTGGGCAACTGACGTTATGGGCAACTGACGTTCTGGACTACCGACGTTCTGGACTACTGACGTTCTGGACTACCGACGTTCTGGACTACTGACGTTCTGGACTACTGACGTTCTGGACTACTGACGTTCTGGACTACTGACGTTCGGACAACCTGTCGATTCCCACTGGAAGCAGTGTGAGTTCTACTTGTGGTTGGAAAAGAAAAATACCCCCGTGGTCGACCCATCCGCTGGCAGAAATGGGTACCAAGGTAGTACTTTGGGAAGGTGAGGAATGCCACCTAAGTTTATTCTTCTTTAGTAGCTGTGGTAGAGCAGCGGTTAGTGAACTAGCACACTGGGGACAAGAGAACGGGTTCGAGAACTTCGAGTGATCGGTGTATAGATTCACCAAGCCTGAATTCACTGGTTAACTAGGGTTTTCTCCTCGCCCAAAGATGTAAGGATTACAGCGTTAGTGCCCATATCATTCAGTTATCATCAACATATTTTTGTATGGGGCTGTGGTCGATATCATGACGGCCGGCTTATTTTTCAAGACACGAGTTCTGGTAAACATTTTCAAAGCAGGCTGAGGCCCGACTCTCTTCTGTCAGTAACGACCGTCCAACGACTTCCTTGATTGAATATCAGGGAGATTTATGTGTTACTAAGAAATAAAAGTGTTACCATAGTAGTATGGTATTGGCGCGGTGCAAAGGAGTACGAGTTCGATCCTGCTTCGGACATATGTTGTTCTTCACTTTTGTATGTTGTTTATTGTCATTTTTTCTGAGTGCTGTAGTACATACCTCATCCTCCTATGATTCCTGAATTATCGCCTCGGAAGATTCCCTCTATAATAATATTCATTTATTATTATTGTCTCCTACTATGGTAGTAATATGGAACCGTGATAGTTCAGTGGTTAGTGAACTGGACTACAAAGCACAAGAGGACGGTTCGATCCTAATCGACGGCTTCCAGGTTCACCCAGCCTTAAATAGGTATGGGATTTTTTTTTCTGGGAAAGTAAAGTGCACGGTCGTAATACTGATCCACATTACCCAAAAGTTATGTGCTGAAGGTCAGTAAAAATTATGGTCACTAACACCATATTGCTATACGTCACCTGGCGTGACGGGCACTTTACTTTTTTTTTACGGCAGTACTGTTCAATTACCGCCCCCGCCAACCATTTTTACACAAAATGTGTCGGTAAAGGAAAGGTATATTCCCTACACGTCACAATCAGCCTTGACGAGGTTCCTTTATCTCGTGTTCTGCAACCCTCATATCAATACATCAGTCACTTTCACAAAAACTGCGGTTCTCTTTCTCGCGATCAGAAAACTTTTAGGTATGTTGTCTTTCTCTCTTGACGACCAACAAACTTTAGATATGTTGTCTTTCTCTCTCTCTCTCTCTCTCTCTGACGACCAACACACTTTAGGTATGTTGTCTTTCTCTCTCTGACGACAACAAAGTTTTAGGTATGTTGTCTTTCTCTCTCTGACGACCAACAAAGTTTAGATATGTTGTCTTTCTCTCTCTGACGACAACAAACTTTTAGGTATGGTCTTTCTCTCTCTGACGACCAACAAACTTTTAGGTATGTTGTATTTCTCTCTCTGACGACCAACAAAGTTTTAGATATGTTGTCTTTCTCTCTCTGACGACCAACAAAGTGTAGGTATGTTGTCTTCTCTCTCTGACGACCACCAAACTTTTAGGTATGTTGTCTTTCTCTCTCTGACGACCAACAAACTTTTAGGTATGTTGTCTTCTCTCTCTGACGACCAACAAACTTTTAGGTATGTTGTATTTCTCTCTCTGACGACCAACAAAGTTTTAGATATGTTGTCTTTCTCTCTCTGACGACCAACAAAGTTGTAGGTATGTTGTCTTTCTCTCTCTGACGACCACCAAACTTTTAGGTATATTGTCTTTCTCTCTCTGACGACCAACAAACTTTTAGGTATGTTGTCTTCTCTTTCTGACGACCAACAAACTTTAGGTATGTTGTCTTTCTCTCTCTCTCTCTCTCTCTCTCTGACGACAACAAACTTTAGGTATGTTGTCTTTCTCTCTCTGACGACCAACAAACTTTTAGGTATGTTGTCTTCTCTCTCTCTCTCTCTCTCTGACGACCAACAAACATTAGGTATGTTGTCTTTCTCTCTCTCTCTCTCTCTCTCTGACGACCAACAAACTTTAGGTATGTTGTCTTTCTCTCTCTCTGACGACCAACAAACTTTTAGGTATGTTGTCTTTCTCTCTCTCTCTCTCTCTCTCTGACGACCAACAAACTTTAGGTATGTTGTCTTTCTCTCTATCTCTCTCTTTCTGACGACCAACAAACTTTAGGTATGTTGTCTTTCTCTCTCTCTGACGACCAACAAACTTTTAGGTATGTTGTCTTCTCTCTCTCTCTCTCTCTCTCTTTCTGACGACCAACAAACTTTAGGTATGTTGTCTTTCTCTCTTTCTGACGACCAACAAACTTTAGGTATGTTGTCTTTCTCTCTCTCTGACGACCAACAAACTTTTAGGTATGTTGTCTTTCTCTCTCTCTCTCTCTGACGACCAACAAACTTTAGGTATGTTGTCTTCTCTCTCTCTGACGACCAACAAACTTTAGGTATGTTGTCTTTCTCTCTCTCTCTCTCTCTCTGACGACCAACAAACATTTAGGTATGTTGTCTTCTCTCTCTGACGACCAACAAACGTGTATGTATGTTGTCTTTCTCTCTCTCTCTCTCTCTCTATCTCTCTCTCTGATGACCAACAAACTTTTAGGTATGTTGTCTTTCTCTCTCTGGCGACCAACAAACTTTTAGGTATGTTGTCGTTCTCTCTGTGACGGTCAACAAACTCTTAGGTATGTTGTCTTTCTCTCTCTGACGACCAACAAACTTTTAGGTATGTTGTCTTTCTCTCTCTGACGACCAACAAACTTTTAGGTATGTTGTCTTTCTCTCTCTGACGACCAACAAACTGTTAGGTATGTTGTCTTTCTCTCTCTGATGACCAACAAACTTAGATATGTTGTCTTTTCTCTCTCTCTCTCTCTCTCTCTCTCTCTCTCTCTCTGACGACCAACAAACTTTAGGTATGTTGTCTTTCTCTCTCTCTGACGACCAACAAACTTTTAGGTATGTTGTCTTTCTCTCTCTCTCTCTCTCTGACGACCAACAAACGTGTATGTATGTTGTCTTTCTCTCTCTCTCTCTCTCTCTGTGATGACCAACAAACTTTTAGGTATGTTGTCTTTCTCTCTCTGACGACCAACACACTTTTAGGTATGTTGTCTTTCTCTCTCTGACGACCAACAAACTTTTAGGTATGTTGTCTTTCTCTTTCTGACGACCAACAAACTTTTAGGTATGTTGTCTTTCTCTCTCTGACGACCAACAAACTTTTAGGTATGTTGTCTTTCTCTCTCTGACGACCAACAAACTGTTAGGTATGTTGTCTTTCTCTCTCTGACGACCAACAAACTTTAGATATGTTGTCTTTCTCTCTCTCTCTCTCTCTCTCTCTCTGACGACCAACAAACTTTTAGGTATGTTGTCTTTCTCTCTCTCTCTCCCTCTGACGACCAACAAACTTTAGGTATGTTGTCTTTCTCTCTCTCTCTCTCTCTCTCTGACGACCAACAAACTTTAGGTATGTTGTCTTTCTCTCTCTGACGACCAACAAACTTTTAGTATGTTGTCTTTCTCTCTCTCTCTCTCTCTCTCTGACGACCAACAAACGTGTATGTATGTCTCTCTCTCTCTCTCTCTCTCTCTCTCTCTCTCTCTCTGTGATGACCAACAAACTTTTAGGTATGTTGTCTTTCTCTCTCTGACGACCAACACACTTTTAGGTATGTTGTCTTTCTCTCTCTGACGACCATCAAACTTGTAGGTATGTTGTCGTTCTCTCTCTGACGACCAACACACTTTAGGTATGTTGTAGTTCTCTCTCTGGCGACCAACAAACTTTTAGGTATGTTGTCGTTCTCTCTCTGGCGACCAACAAACGTGTATGTATGTTATCTTTCTCTCTGACGACCAGCAAACCAGTATGTATGTTATCTTTCTCTCTGACGACCAACAAACCTTTATGTATGTTGTCTTTCTCTCTGACGACCAACAACCTTTATGTATGTTGTCTTTCTCTCTGACGACCAACAAACCTTTTTGTATGTTGTCTTTCTCTCTGTCGACCAGCAAACCTTTATGTATGTTGTCTTTCTCTCTGACGACCAGCAAACCTTTATGTATGTTGTCTTTCTCTCTGACAACCAACAAACCTTTATGTATGTTGTCTTTCTCTCTGACAACCAACAAACCTTTATGTATGTTGTCTTTCTCTCTGACAACCAACAAACCTTTATGTATGTTGTCTTTCTCTCTGACAACCAACAAACCTTTATGTATGTTGTCTTTCTCTCTGACAACCAACAAACCTTTATGTATGTTGTCTTTCTCTCTGACAACCAGCAAACCTTTATGTATGTTGTCTTTCTCTCTGACAACCAGCAAACCTTTATGTATGTTGTCTTTCTCTCTGACGACCAGCAAACCTTTATGTATGTTGTCTTTCTCTCTCGCAACCGAAGGGCTTTCACCAAAAAGGACCGGAATTACGTCACGATTATGCATCCCGTTTATTAACTCGCGAACAGAAGATATTTATATCTTCTCAGCCACACGGCCATGTGTCTGTTTAACCTTTTTTCGTTGTTATTGTTATACATGCGGCAGTTGAGTTAACAAATCTACAATCTACTTAATCTCCCACTGCTAAAGAGTACAATGTCTGTGGGCGTTTTCGATGTCACTTAGCCTTCAATTATCTGGGAGATGAGTAATGAAAGGCACTCTCGCCCAAGTGAAGTGGAGTCCGACACTTCCTCAACGATTGTAAAGCTGTACAGTACCTATTTTTAACCTGACATTTCTTATAGATGACTAATCTTCATTTTTTATTGCTTCTCTTTCGCAGGTTTAACTAATTAAACTATTCCAAAGGCAGGTGACTAAAACAAGTAGATGTATTTAAAATCACAGGAAGTCTCGTGACAAACAACAATTCACAAACAGCAGAAATAGACTCACGATGCATCAAAGCTTGTCAAATCATTGGACAGCTGTCACTAATATTGTCCAACAGGTAAATAACTCTAGGGGCAAAACCGGCACTCTACAATACAATCTTCATCCCAACATCATGCTACCAATGCCAGACCTGGAGCCTAGATACAAGAACATTAAGAAAGATAACCACCACCGAGATCAAATGTGTTAGACGAATGACAGGAGATAGCCCGGAATATAAGATCAGAAATGAAGAACTGAGAAAAAGTAAGGAATAACTCCACCATAAAATATATAGCGAAACTACAGATAACATGGTTTGACCACAAGGCAGGGCAGAAAGATCAAAACATAACACAGTAAGCTTTCAATAAACGTTGCGAGAACACCAGACACAAGGCCGACCACGAAAAATGGTCGGTTGACGGAATATTAGAAGCAATAGGAAACATAACAGCAGCAGATGCGAACAGAAGAGCAAAAGACCGCATATTATATCTCCCCTCAACGCTGAAAGGAAAGTGAGCAAGGACAGAAAAAGATGAAGATATATTCCAAAAAGTCCGCATTGAATTCTTTACGCTGTTATTTTGTTGAAAACAGACCAGGTCTCAATGTTATTAAATCTGTTTTATTTGTAAATGTTTCTCTTTAAACTAAAATACGTGAAAATGAACACTTAGTGGAGATACGAATAGACGATAGGGAGGAAGAGTAGAATTGTTGGAGATGATGACGCTTAATATAATCAACGTTTAATACCATTCAGCTAGAACATACCATGAATGAAGAAGTTCTTGAGGGTTACATCTGTGCAGAGAACATCGAAGAACAGAACATCTCGAGCCTCTATTTTGTAGATGATGTAGATGAATTTCTACGAGATGAAGCAGAAAAAGCTGGGAACAACCTCCGCTAATGAAAGCATAATTAGACAATAGATAAAGCAGAAAAAGCTGGGAACAACCTCCGCTATTGAAAGCATAATTAGACAATAGATAAAGCAGAAAAAGCTGGGAACAATCTCCGCTATTGAAAGCATAATTAGACAATAGATAAAGCAGAAAAAGCTGGGAACAATCTCCGCTATTGAAAGCATAATTAGACAATAGATAAAGCAGAAAAAGCTGGGAACAATCTCCGCTATTGAAAGCATAATTAGACAATAGATAAAGCAGAAAAAGCTGGGAACAACCTCCGCTATTGAAAGCACAATTAGACAATAGATGAAGCTGAAAAAGCTGGGAACAACCTCCGCTATTGAAAGCATAATTAGACAATAGATTAAGCAGAAAAAGCTGGGAACAATCTCCGCTATTGAAAGCATAATTAGACAATAGATAAAGCAGAAAAAGCTGGGAACAACCTCCGCTATTGAAAGCATAATTAGACAATAGATAAAGCAGAAAAAGCTGGGAACAATCTCCGCTATTGAAAGCATAATTAGACAATAGATAAAGCAGAAAAAGCTGGGAACAACCTCCGCTATTGAAAGCATAATTAGACAATAGATGAAGCTGAAAAAGCTGGGAACAACCTCCGCTATTGAAAGCATAATTAGACAATAGATTAAGCAGAAAAAGCTGGGAACAATCTCCGCTATTGAAAGCATAATTAGACAATAGATAAAGCAGAAAAAGCTGGGAACAACCTCCGCTATTGAAAGCATAATTTGACAATAGATGAAGCAGAAAAAGCTGGGAACAATCTCCGCTATTGAAAGCATAATTAGACAATAGATTAAGCGGTTTGACCAGGCGATAAGTACGATAGAAACATAAAATACGATACAACGAGCTTTCAATGAGTGTGCTGCGAGAACATTACATCCAAGGGCATACAACTGCAACGACATTTTTGCACACATGCAATTCCATTATTGATGGAATATTAAAAACCTAGGAAACATAAAAGCAAAGGGGGTCGGTCAAGAGTAAAAGATCGGAAATTATATCTCCCCTCCATACTGAAAGGCAAATGAGGAAGGGAAGAAGAAATTATTACAAAATAAATCAATGAAGCTTTCATGAATTATATCTGCGACATGGTGATCAACACAGACTAAGACAGCGCCTTGAAAACGAGAAGCATGCTACATGGACAACATTCAGACAATCTCAAAACGAGAAGCATGCTTCATGGACAACATTCAGACAATCTCAAAACGAGAAGCATGCTACATGGACAACATTCAGACAATCTCAAAACGAGAAGCATGCTACATGGACAACATTCAGACAATCTCAAAACGAGAAGCATGCTACATGGACAACATTCAGACAGTTTACAACTGAAACCTCAGACGGAAGATGTACAAAAGAGGTGAGATGCAGAATGGCTCAAGCAAAAGCAGCTTTCCAGAAAATGAGGAAGATACTATTCAATGCATTTTTGACAATAGAAACAAGAAAAAGAGTTCTTAAATGTTATGTAGACACAGTCTTAACATATGGATGCGAATCATGGACAACATGACAATATACAAGAAAATTACTGGAGTCTGTAGAAATGTGGTTTTACAGAAGAAAGTTGAGAATACCATGGACAGCTAAGAAAAGTAATGAAAACGTTCTGAAAGAGGCCAAAGCAAAACGAAAGCTAATATCCAATATTAAGAAGAAACAATCATCATTTATTTGTTGGCCATGTTATGAGAAGAGAACAATTGGAATATATTGTAACAACAGAAACAATTGAGAGATGAAGGATGAAATAGAGGGAAGCAAAGAGAAAAGATAACAGACAGCTTAAGAGAATGGCTTGGCTGAAGGTCAACAGCAGAAATGATAAATAACTCGAGATCGAAAGTTGTGGAGAGACATGATCACCTACGCCAGCAGGCCCGGTACTTGATGATGACAACTGAAACGTTCTTTCTTCTCTTTCCGTCGTTCACCCGATGACTACTATAGGAATTGATTGTCCACTTCGTTATCCGACCTTGGAAGTTAAGTGACCGTAGATGTGCTGTTTTGTTGTTTGCAGCAGAACTGTGATATTTGCGCTTTTCGGCCCGACATCCCCGACTTCATCATGTTCATTTTGAGTAGCAGGTTGTCTTCCCTCTTCGATTCCAACTCGCTTGGTCAGATTAAACAGCTGTTTCTGGAGGCACAGCTGAGCGGTGAAGTATGGTCTGGATAGTTTTGATTCAGCGATCCTGGCGTCAAGTCATCAGCTGTGAGTCACTGACAGTTTCCAGCCCCACTGCTGTAAGGTGCGCCTTTTCGTCCAATTGAAATGTCATGGATGCGTCATCAATAACGTTGGTTCCAAAACGAAATGTATGTTAACATAGCGCATTAACACATAGCACATTAACACATAGCGCATCAACACATAGCGCATTAACACATAGCGCATCAACACATAGCGCATCAACACATAGCGCATCAACACATAGCGCATCAACACATAGCGCATCAACACATAGCGCATCAACACATAGCGCATCAACACATAGCGCATTAACACATAGCGCATCAACACATAGCGCATCAACACATAGCGCATTAACACATAGCGCATACAACGACTGAATTAATAAGGAAGACGCATTCAAAATAGCACACAAAAATAGACTATTGTTTACACTGAGGAAAATACATCAATTAATATTTATTACGAACGGCAAGACGTTGTTCAAGAGTACGAGGAAATGAAAGAGCGGACATGTTGGCTAGCTGTGCTGTCGTTGAGGACAGTCAACCAATGGATCAGGCAGACATCATCAATGCCCTCCGAGACATGTAAAGGGCACAGGACTTCGACAAACATGAGTCCACGACACTAATTCGGCTGAAAGAGATGGGAGTTAAGATGGGCACAGCCAGAAACAAGACATTTAGTGGGTGTGTAAGAAGACTTATCAACCAAAACAAAACTGGAGTTGTCAGTCGCTGGACTATGCGGAACTTACTGAGGAAGGGATCTGAGCACCGATGGGCATGTTCGGGGGGCAATGATGATGACCCGCGTTATACCGATATCACCCAAAAATGTGACGTGGTCATGGAAAAATATGGTCACTGACCATATATATACTTCCCATCATAGGCGCAATGAAAAAGCCCATACAAAATGACTGAAAGACGATAATTAAACCACTTTCCCTCTCTTATTTTCGTAGTATAGGAATTAGAAGAAACTATCATCATTTTTGGCCTTGTAATGAGAAGGGAACAGCTGGAATATTTTGTGGCAACTGAAAAAAAAAAAAACTGTAGGGACGAAGAGATAGAGGGAAGCAAAGAGAAAAGATACCAGACAGCTTAATTAAGAGAATGGCCTGGCAGAATGTCAACAACAGAAATGATAAATAACTGTCGAGATCGAAAGTTGTGGAGAGACATGTTCACCTGCACCATCAGGCATGGTGCTTGATGATGATGATAGGCATTAGGCAAAAAGCTATACTAAACTTCTGAAGAAAAAGCTATTTATAATTATACTTCTTATCTCTCTCTCTCTCTCTCTCTCTCTATTTCAAAACACAGACAGTAGACATCAATTCAAACAAAATTAATGAACAAATTAAAAAATATACTATTTATCTCTCTGTTTTCTATCCTTCGAGCACAGACAGAAGACACAAACAGAGATAAGCTTACTGAAAGAAGTTGATAAAAGTACTAGGTATCGAATTCTCTCACTATCTCCGTCTATGCCCCATTCTCCCAGCACAGCCACCAGCCAAGCAAGATATAAGCACCATAATTTATACCGTTCTGGGTGTTCATGAGAGGTGGGATATACATCTGAGCCTGCCGTCTAGGGTTATACACGTCATTGCTATTATCTACCTGCCTACCTAACTAGGTAATATTATCTGTTGGAGCTCTGATAACGGTGACATATATGTGCTTATCTGTACTAAACAGGCGCTCTCATGCAACTATTTATAGATCATAAGTGACAATAAAAATGTCCTTTCTTTATTTGGGTTTAGAAGATTATGTTACCTTGTGTTTGGCGCCAAGTGCATCCGTCTTCAGCACCAATTTGTAAGGGATTGCTTCTCTGCCCTTAAACTTCATAGTGATCTTGCTGAAAGGTAGCTGTTGCTTGCTATCGGTGTTGTTTCTATTATTAATCTAACCAGACCAACTCAACTTTACCAAGCTTACTTGTATCAAAATTGCCTTCTTCAAGATGCACTTGGATAAAACTGTTTACAAAGATTAACATACTTCTTCTAGGTGCACTCACCACAAAGACTAACAAACATACTTCTAGGTGCACTCTCCACAAAGACTAACATACTTCTAGAAGCACTTTTCACAAAAACTAACATACTTCTAGGTGCACTCTCCACAAAGACTAACATACTTCTAGGTGCACTCTCCACAAAGACTAACATACTTCTAGGTGCACTCTCCACAAAGACTAACATACTTCTAGGTGCACTCTCCACAAAGACTAACATACTTCTAGGTGCACTCTCCACAAAGACTAACATACTTCTAGGTGCACTCTCCACAAAGAATAACATACTTCTAGGTGCACTCTCCACAAAGACTAACATACTTCTAGGTGCACTCTCCACAAAGATTAACATACTTCTAGGTGCACTCTCCACAAAGATGAACATACTTCTAGGTGCACTCTCCACAAAGACTAACATACTTCTAGGTGCACTCTCCACAAAGACTAACATACTTCTAGGTGCACTCTCCCACAAAAACTAACATACTTTTAGGTGCACTCTCCACAAAGACTAACATACTCTAGGTGCACTCTCCACAAAGACTAACATACTTCTAGGTGCACTCTCCACAAAGACTAACATACTTCTAGGTGCACTCTCCACAAAGACTAACATACTTCTAGGTGCACTCACTGCAAAGATTAACATACTTCTTAGATAAATACGACCAAAATGAAATGTCTCCGACACATAATGATAATGCATTTCTACTTATGAGAGGAAAGTTAGAAATGAAAACTAAAAGGACACCAGGAATCATGCATGTAGTAGAACACATGATGGGAACAGGTAAATATGGGAACCTGAATGTAGTAGAATACATGATGGGAACAGGTAAATATGGGAACCTGAATGTAGTAGAACACATTCTGGAAACAGGTTAAATGTGGGAACCTGAATGTAGTAGATGCTGGAAACAGGTAAATGTGGGAACCTGAATGTGGTAGAACACATGATGGAAACAGGTAAATATGGGAACCTGAATGTAGTAGAATACATGATGGGATCAAGTAAATATGGGAACCTGAATGTGGTAGAACACATGATGGAAACAGGTAAATATGGGAACCTGAATGTAGTAGAATACTTGATGGGATCAAGTAAATATGGGAACCTAAATGTAGTAGAATACATGCTGTAAACAAGTAAATATGGGAACCTGAATGTAGTAAAATACATGATGGGATCAAGTAAATATAGGAATTTGTATGTAGTAGAATACATTCTGGGAACAGGTAAATATGGGAATCTGTATGTAGTATAATACATGCTTGAAAGAAGTAAATATGGGAATCTGTATGCAGTAGAACGAATACATGCTGGAAAGAAGTAAATATGGGAACCTGAATGTAGTAGAATACATGCTGGAAACAGGTAAATATGGGAACCTGAATGTAGTAAAATACATGATGGGATCAAGTAAATATAGGAATTTGTATGTAGTAGAATACATTCTGGGAACAGGTAAATATGGGAATCTGTATGTAGTATAATACATGCTGGAAAGAAGTAAATATGGGAATCTGTATGCAGTAGAACGAATACATGCTGGAAAGAAGTAAATATGGGAATCTGTATGTAGTAGAATATATGCTGGAAACAGGTAAATATGGGAACCTGAATGTAGTAAAATACATGATGGGATCAAGTAAATATAGGAATTTGTATATAGTAGAATACATTCTGGGAACAGGTAAATATGGGAATCTGTATGTAGTATAATACATGCTGGAAAGAAGTAAATATGGGAATCTGTATGCAGTAGAATGAATACATGCTGGAAAGAAGTAAATATGGGAATCTGTATGTAGTAGAATACATGCTGGAAACAGGTAAATATGGGAACCTGAATGTAGTAAAATACATGATGGGATCAAGTAAATATAGGAATTTG
Source organism: Megaustenia siamemsis (assembly GCA_032433765.1). Lineage (NCBI taxonomy): Eukaryota > Metazoa > Mollusca > Gastropoda > Stylommatophora > Ariophantidae > Megaustenia > Megaustenia siamemsis. The sequence continues at coordinate 56,010,350 of JAVIAB010000091.1, forward strand.
TATGTAGTAGAATACATTCTGGGAACAGGTAAATATGGAATCTGTATGTAGTATAATACATGCTGGAAAGAAGTAAATATGGGAATCTGTATGCAGTAGAACGAATACATGCTGGAAAGAAGTAAATATGGGAATCTGTATGTAGTAGAATATATGTTGGAAAGAATACAGGAATCATTTATGTATACATGCTGGGACCAAGTAATTACAAGAATCATTCATGAAGTAGAATACATGCTGGGACCAAGTCAATATTCTTTTCTTCCCTTTTCAACAAACTTTCCAAGCCTTCTGGTTTGGTACCATTCTCTTAAGCTCACTTTATGTATTCCACAGCTTCTTCCATCTATCTTCACCAAGTATATTTTGACCTCCCCTTTGTCTCTTTCCCTGGGGATTTAAAAAAAAAAGAGCCTGTCTTATAATACTCGCCATTGGCTTCTGCAGTGTGTGTCATGTCCAGCACCATCATCCTTATAACATCTACTTTGTCTGGTACTCTCCCATAGTTCTGAGCTAGCAATATTTTTCTATCACTTCCACATTTGAGATTATCAATTTTGTTGTCCACATTATTATACATAATAAATTACATAAATTACACAATAACATAAATTACATTTCACAGTCATTTAGTAGGGCCAATTCAGAATTGAGGCCGTATATGGTTTGGCCATGTGACAAGGCAGAACGATCAAAACACAATGAGCATTTAATAAACATTGTGAGAACACCAAACCCAAGGGCCATTCACGAAAAAGATGGATTGACAGAATATTAGAAACACTAGGAAACATAACAGCAGCAGAGGCAAAAAGAAGAGCAAAAGACTGCAAATTATATCCCCTCTCGACGCTGAAAAGCAAATGAAGAGAAAGAAGGAGAATAAGTCATCACTGGAACTTAAAATGTGAACAAAAAAATCAATCTGTATCAATTTATTACCTGCTTCTGTTTCCTAAGATGAAAAGTGGTGAGACTCAATGACATCATTTGGCTTGTTCATTTTCCCACTGGACCTATAACTCTAGTAGTAGCCTATGTCAGTCATAGTTGACTATGGATTTTTCAGTGCTCCTAGAAATGTTATTTTTTTATTTTCTTTCACCGTGTATTCTTTTTTTTTATGAATCTGTCTGCTTCTTGTTTGATTTAGAGCTTTAGAGTGTGTTTGCAAAGACTGCGACCTGCAGCTATATCTTCCCAGGCTGCAGGGTTTATAAACTGTCACTCTAATATGTGGATTAATTAACCATACGAGAAGCTACTTGCCAAATCAGTAAAAAATGTCCCGTTATGCCAAGTGGCGTATGGGGAATATTGTGTTAGTAACCATAATTTTTACAGACCTTCAGCACATGATTTTTGGGGTAATGTGGTCGGTATTGTGCCTATGCCGCTTTACTTTCCCAGAAAAATATTGTATCCATTTAAGGCTGGGTGAACCTGGAAGCCATCAATCAGGATTGAACTCGACTTCTTGTCCTTTGTAGTCCAGTTCACTAACCAGTGAGCTATCACGGCTCTCTTCCCAAATCAGTGCCTGGCAGTTACAACTGAAGATCAATATAAGTCTGTTTCCAATTGTCTATGAAGATGTAAGTAGGCCATATGTATGTTCCAAAAACCATATTTGTCCTGGACCAAATGCTTTGCGTGTCTTGCATGCTTTACCCAGCTGGAGATATGAATGTAAATTTAATATGCGTATTACTTTCTTTCTATCATTTCTACCTATTAATGTACATATATTCTCAGTTTACTAACATATATGATCGTATTGTAAATGCATAAGAGCTTATTGTTGCACAATCATATGTAAGCAGATTAGAGCCATCAGAGCTGGAACTAATAAGGACAGGAATTCAATGTAAGCAGATTAGAGCCATCAGAGCTGGAACTAATAAGGACAGGAATTCAATGTAAGCAGACTAGAGCCATCAGAGCTGGAACTAATAAGGACAGGAATTCAATGTTTACAGAAAAAAAAATATCAAAGTGTCAGCAACCAAACGGGAAAACATGCCAGGGCGGAATTAACTTACATTAGGGAATAATTTACCAGCCTCAAGGTCACAACATAAATATCATGCTGTATGGGTTTATGGGAGGTAAGCGTAAATGTGATGCTGCAAGAGAACTATGGTGGTGGTGGGGGGGGGGGGCTATATATATGGCATTTTCCTATTACCAGGGCCTGCTGGGGGACTTATAGCACATGAAGATGAAGGTCACTTGTCCAGTGCAGTCATCTTGAGATCTTCAGTTCTGAGTTTTTATTGCACCCCAGAAACTTTCACCCTACGAACTCACATTCTCCTGGTTTGGAGCGCCTGACAACTTAACAATTCGGCCACCTGCTCTCTAAACTATCAGTAAAAAGAAAATTTTTTAATATATGAAAAATATACTATATATATACCTATGTGCTTAGCACACTATTATAAGGATCTGAAACAGACAAAAAACTCAAATCACGAAAAAAGACTAAATATCTTCCATATGTGTTTTCTCCGCAGATTAATGCACATTAAATGGCAGGACAAAATAACCAACTTAACTGTCCTGCAACGTACTTAACCCTAATAATCATGTCAATGCTCAGAAGCCAAAGGTTAAGATGGCTGGGACACATCCAGCAAATGGAAGAAAACCGCATTCCTAAGCAAATATTATATGGTGAGCTAATACATGGAAAAAGTCGAATCAGCAGACCTAAACTACGATATAGAGATTTTTATAAATCATCTCTGAATGACTTCTCCATCTGTGAAAATAACTGGGAGCATCTGGCAAGTGATCGTACATCATAAAGTGCTTGTATAAGGAATGGCATAACATCATTTGATGCTGTACTAAAGCAAAATATGGAAGAGAAAAGACTCATGAAAAAAAAGGTGGAAAGCCCTGTGGATCAGTGGACCTGACTTGTTCATTCTGTGGCTGAGTGTGTGTGTCAAACATTGGTAGAATCAGACATGAGAGAAGCTGTTCTAAAAAAACAAAAACCTCAACAAAAATACACAAAAAGCCTCCACTAAAATATACATATAACATTTATATTGTTGATTTTACAAGTAGGGAGAGCAGGTGACAGAATTGATAACTCGTCATGCTCCAAAACAGGAGAACATAGGTCCTCATCATGGTAGGGCCAAAACGTTTATTTGTAAGGCCAAAACATTTATTTGTAAGGCCGAAATGTTATTTGTAAGGCCGAAATGTTTATTTGTAAGGCCAAAACGTTTATTTGTAAGGCCAAAATGTTTCTTTGAAAGGCCGAAGCGTTTGTATTGCCAAAATGTTTATTTGTAAGGCCAACAAGTTTTTCCTATCAAAAGAAAAGTAAAGACTCTGACCTCAACACCTTGTGGTGACTGCTTTAGACAAGCAGCTTTATTCTCTGGTCCTATAAGTCTTCCCTGGCAGACTCCAGAAATGGGATAAAATCCTAAAAGATAATTATTTTTAACATCACTAGCACGATAATTAATAATTTTGTAAAAAAAAAAAAGACCCCACGGGTTCTTGTCTATGTTACTGAAAACCTGTACTGTACAGAGAGATCTTCTGCGCAATCAGAAAAGAGTATAAATTACTTATGGATCTTGGCTGAATAGAATGTTGATGGTTCTATATAAAAGGTTAGAGAGCAATTTGCTGAAACATAACAAGTTAAAAATTAACAAGTGAACAGTATTGAGTGACTTTAAGGAGAAAGTGAAGAAGTGAGAAAGTAAGAAAAATCAATCATATGGTTGGAGTAATGGCACCTTAACTAAGTAGAACTCTCAGTGCTTACACAACAAAACAGAACTGGCTAATAAGATAAAGTACCCCAAGAAACTTGATGGAAACCTAAGAAGGAAGTCAAATGTAGCAAGATAAAATGAATGTCTCAAATGTATAACGCAAGTGAGGATTAAACCAAATTACTGAACCATTTGTTGTTTTTTTTATGAGGACCTACACCAGTTATCTGAGAAAGACATATGATTATAATACCACATACATAAACATAGTAATCTGCTAAAATTACAAATCAGATGTGTAGACAAACAGAATACCCTTGGAAATAAAATATACTTCAAAAAAAAAAAAGGCTATGTTGAAATACCAATTAAGATCAAAATAATAAAATTTTAGAGGCAAACATTTTTAAAATATCAAAATAAAGAATATAAGATTCTTTTACATCCAGACTCATATTCTTTATTTTGATATTTTAAAAATGTTTGCCTCTAAAATTTCTGATTAGATCCTTTTGCACGGTGAGGTTCCAAATAATTTATAATTCCTCTTTTGCTCTGCACTCAAGATTCTTTTACATCCAGACTTGAGTGCTGAGCAAAAGAGGAATTATTTGGAACCTCACCATGCAAAAGGATCTGATCAGAAAGACAGAACAAAGGTAGATAATCTGTTAAAAACAAACTTTTCATTCTTTTCCAGGAAAAACCAGCATTTCAAATTGGCCATAACTACCATGATGTCACTAAGGGCACGTAACTGCTAACATTGTCATTTGCAGTGTTCTCAATAATTTCCCTTTAATTCCAAGGGCATTGAACTCTAGACATGAGTGGTTCCAGATAATTCCCTTTTAACTCTGCATCTAACATACTATTACATGGAGGTGATATTTTAAAAAATTATTGAAATGGCACAAAGAAAGAAGATGACAGTATAACAGGTCTGACAGTAGCATAGGAGATGATTCAGTCAGAATGTGTGATTATAATGATTCAAGTGGACTACACACTAGAGATGAAAGAGTTACACAAAGATTTGGCCTTATAAAATAAAATAAAGTAGTAGATTTCCTTCATGCCTTATAGCATATGAGTATGGTGTTAATTTTCAATGACAAATGATACATTTTACAGGCTATATGTTTGGTATCACACTAAGCCACCGTACATTTCCAACACACACACAAAATCAGGTACCCATTCTCTACAAGTCTTTCTTAATAGAAGTGAGATAGTTCATTAGTGTTATATAAAGCCAATACTGATTGATGGAAGCAAATCATGGACAATAGACAAGCAAATTAAAAGACAATTAGAGACCACAGAGATGGGATTTCTAAGAAGAATTTTGAGAGTTCCCTGTACAGCTAAAAAGGCCAACAAAGAAATTCTCAAAGAGGCCAACACACAAAGGGAACTCCTAAAAACATTAGAAAGAAACAATCAACATTTTTGGAGCACATCATGAGAAGAGGAAAGTTGGAATACTGGTTACAACTGACAAAATCCAGGGAAAGAGATTGTGGGTGACAAATAGTGAAGATATAGATGTGTCATGGCACAAAAACAGTCAACAACAAAATTAATATGATGCACTGTGGATAGAAAATTGTCGAAGAACATGGTCACCTACGCCAACCGGAATGAATTATGATGATGATCAATTTTCTGACACACAGAATGAACTAACACAAAAAGACAATATTCATATGTGAACTAGTTAGAATGTATAGTTTGGGCAACTGAACATCAATGTAGGAGAGTAACATCAGAATATAGACCAAAATTATGTCAATATGTGACCAATAAATGCAAATGGACAACAGCGCTTTACTACAATAGAAATGAAGAACATAGCATTAGTACATTGATGATTAAACAATAACATTAAGAGGCAAGCAAAGCATGAACTTATTAGCAGTCTCCCAGAACATAACAAAGGCAAAGGAAGAACAGATGATGGAGTAACAATAAAAAGAATAATTATATTTTATGATATTCAAGATGCTATATTTATTTGTTCATGTTGTACTATTCTAGTGTAGGTACGTCTGTTCAGATTCCACCGTACACAAGAAATAGATGATAGTTGAAGGAAAGGTGTCAGTTAATTTGTACATTGTCTTGAACTGTGTTGTGTCATGTATATCTATATCATGATACATACAAAGGAAGTACACTAAGTACAGTTGCACTAAAGTAGATTTGAGTACAGGAAGCCTTCGAGAGGAATGATTCAACGAGGTCAACAACCATGTAGACTTAGTACTGTTAGAGTTACTCGGACCAATAATAAATTTACTGATACATCAATTATTAATTCATTCCAAAAATTACAAATGCCACCCAATTCAACAATGAACTAACAATTTCTATTTTTACTTAAAAATACAATCTAACTTACAAGTTACTGTAGTCCTAAAAGTCTTGTCTACAGCATTTTAATATATATATAATCATGATACTTATTCTATACTACTACAATATGAGATCCAAATAATATTAAAAATTAATAAATTATGAATTATGATAATTATGATAATATTACTATTATCGTAGACACATATATATATATATAACTCAATCTTGATCACTACTTTCTAGTAACTACTACACTGACACTCTATCACACTCTCTGAGCTCTCTCTCTCTCTACCAGTCACTCACACTCAGAGCTAGTAACTTAGTTAAACAGTAGTCTTGCTGATTAGAGTTAAACGCTAAAACAGTAGTCTTGAGTGAGTAGTTGAGTCGAGTAATAACCATTGTATAAGTAACATGATACATCAACTCGACAGTTGAGAGTTGACGAGTTGATTACTGATTACAATTTTGAATTTACAACAATAATGTACAATGATGGATAATTTACGACAAGGCAATATGTGACACACTACTGACTTCTACTCAGTACTCGGTCCCAGGCTTACTTAAAACTTACTACTTGCTAGCTAGCAACCAATAAATAATTAATAATAAAATATTATATTATGTGATCAGTGACTGAAAAAAACATCAAACAAATAAAATTAATTTAGCTCCCATATACAAAAAAAATATTCAAATAGATAGGATACATGTAGTAAGTACTCAATTAAGATTTATATCGGTACTCACCGCCACTATGTATACAATCCTGTTCCAACAAGCCCAGCTGTGCTGAAATCATTTTCTTGTTCACAATACTCCAACTTTTTCCATTACCAACCGGCCGGCCATAACCGGAAGACTATCTGTTGTAGCAGTCACGGAGAGAATGTTCTCACCAACAAACTACCCACTATTTTTATCATGTTGCTTTTATTTATTTTATTTTATTTTTTTTTTTAATTTTAATGTGAAATTTAAATCTCATAAATGTAAAAATAAAAAGAGAATACATGATTTATTTCGTTCTGTTCAAGACAAGAAACAATTATCAATCGGACGGCTGATGGAAAGAAGAAAGTGGAGGTGGAATCATGACACAAACTAAGAAAACCTGATGCCAGCAAAGCAAGACAGGAAGTGTCATGGAACCCACAGAGGAAGAGAAATACATGAAGACCCAGAAATACATGGAGGAGAGAAGTCCTGAAAGCCTCCAAGAGCTTTGGTCTAAACTGCAGAGAAGTATAGAGAAAATATCCAAGACTGGAAGGAGATGTCTTGACTGTAGCGTTACATTCTACTCATCATCATCATGTGCCAAAGCGGCCGGCATAAGCGATAATGCCCTTCCACGATCTTCTATCCACAGAGTAATCGTATCAATTCTGTTGTTGAGTATGTTCCATACCATGACACATAGATATTTAGTATCTTCTCTCTTTGTCGTCCGCGGTCTCTGTTCCCTGTATTTTGTCAGTTGTAACCAAGCCTTCCAGCTTTCATCTTCTCATGATTTGTCCGAAAAATGTTGACTGTTTCTTTACTTTTTTTTTTTTACGAATCCCCTTTCTGTGTTGCCCTCTTTGAGAATATTCATAGAAAATCCGGGACAAAAGCTAAAAAAAATCGGCCAAAAACGGGACAAATTCGGGACAGTAACAAAACCGGTACAAAGGTTGAAAAAACAGTAAATAATCGGGACTGTACCGAAAAAATCTGGACGTCTGGACACCTTACCTCTAATCGTCTTTTCATTTGTTTCTCTACTGTCCATGATTCGCTTCCATAGGTCAGAATTGGTTCTATATAGCACCAATGAACTCTCTTTCTCATTTCTATTGACATAGTTTTATTGCATAAGATATTTTTCATTTTCTGAAATGCTCTTTTGACCTGAACTATTCTACTTTTATTTCTGTGGTGCATCTTCCATCTGATGTTATTATTGTGTTCAAGTATTTGACGCATTGCACTTATTTAAGATTTGTCCTGTTTATTTTTATGCTGTATGATGGTGATGATTGTTTCTTTGATATGACCATTACTTCTGTTTTCTTACTATTCAGACTGAGACCCTTCTTGTTGCTTTCTTTTACTATTATCTCTATCATTTCTTGTAGTTCATTCTCTGTCTCTGCTATTAAGACTGTGTTATCCGCAATCAGAAATTATTTATGTTGTGACCGTTGACTTCAATTTCTTTTTTGTCCACTATTGATCTCATCATATAAAAAAATTAAAGTAAAGTACCCCCGTCACACCAAGTGGCGTATAGGGAATGTGGTGTTAGTGACCATAAATTTTACAGACCTTCGGCACATGATTTTTGGGGTAATGTGGTCGGTATTACGCCCGTGCCGTTTTACTTTCCCAGAAAAAAAATCCGGTACCCATTAAAGGCTGGGTGAACCGGTGGCCGTCGGTTGGGATCGGACCCTACCTCTTGTCCTTTGTTAGTCCATTCCACTAACCACTGAGCTATCGCGACTCCCGATCTCATAATATATTCGCTGTAAAGTGAAAACAAATCCGGTGACAGAACACAGCCTTGTCTGACTCCTTGTTTTATATATTGGAATTGTCCTGTTTGGTTGCTAATTCGTATAGCTGCTGTTTGTTGCCAGTACATGTTTTTTTTATGATTCATAGATCCTTGCCATCAATGTTGAATTTCTCAAGCATATTGATTATTTCCACGTGCTTTACTTTGTCAAATGCTTTCGTGTAGTCTATAAAGCACACATACATATCTTTCTTTACCTATATAGCTCTTTCTATCAATGTTCTTAAGATGTATATTGCATTATTGGTGCCATTTCCTTCCACAAATCCACATTGTTCCTCACTTATTTCTAGTTCTATTTTGTTCCTTAGACGTCTCATGATGATTCTTAGTAATATTTTCGTCAGGACCTGCAGCTTTGCCTCTTTTCATGTGTTGAATGGCGTCCTCCACTCCACTCTGCATTATTGGTGGTCCTGTGTTTTTGTTGGAAATGTTTAGCTCTGGTCTTTCACCATCATAGAGTTGAATAAAATATTCTGTCCATCTTTCCATTGTCTTCTCCTGTCCCATTATTATATTTCCTTCCTTTGATTTCACACATCCTGAAACTTTGACTTCTTTTCTTCCTGTTAATTTCATTTAATTGATTGTGCCTAAATTATGAGTCTTTCTTTTGTTGTTTTTCCATTCCTTCAAATTTCTGCTGTCACCATCCTTCCTTTGTTTCTCTGCATTTGTTGTGGATCTCTTTGTTCAAAATTGTGTATGTCCGTTCTTCTTTCTTATGTTTTCTTCTTTCGTCCATTAGTTGTAATATTTCTTCTGTCACCCATTTCTTTTTGTGATTCTTTTAGTTACTGGTATTATTTCTGTTGATGTTTGTTGCATCGATTGTTTGAGCATTTTCCACTGTCCCTCGATGTATTTTCTCAACAGCACTATATCCATTCTGTACTATCGTACTGTACTTATCTGTTTTCCTACTCTAAACGGGGACAACACATTCCTTTAATTAGTCATCAGGTGAACGCTAGACAGATGATCAGTTATCGGGTTCTGATCGAAGCCCGCGGTAGACAGAAAGGATTTTTTTTCTATCGGGGGTGAAATAAAAATCCTGAGTCTAACACGTCGTGGCGACTGCTTGAGCAAGCCGCCTTTATCCCTCTAGCTCTATCGTGCCCCCCAACATACACCAGTAATGGTACTATGTGACGTAAAGTTTTTTTTTTTATTATTGATGGGTTCACTTGGACTCAATTAAAATTTAAAAAATAAAATGTTCCCAAGCGGGGAATCGAACCCCGGCCGCCGCGGTGAGAGCGCGGAATCCTAGCCACTAGACCACTTGGGATAACTTTTTAAAAATGTGAAGTTGAAGTATATAATGTTTTAAATAAAGTTAGAATCATAAAGTCAATTTTTTACATTAAAATATTAAGTATAATAATCAAAACAAAAGCTAAAAACTTTAATAAAGACATTCTCAAAGACGCCAACACACAAAATATGAGCACCTAAAAAACAGCAGAAAGAAAAAAAAACCAATCAACATTTTTCGGGCATAATTCAATATCATCATGAGAAGACCTCAGAAGAGGAATGTTGGAATCTTTGTTGCAAATGGCAAAATACAAGGAAATAGAGATCGTGGACGACAAAGAAAGAAGATACTCACTCTATAGCTAAGTGTAGTGGAAAACAGTGAACAGCAGAATGATGCGATGCACTGTGGATAGAACATTTGTGAAGGAAACTATCATCTACGCCAACACGTATGATGACACATGATGATGATGGATCAAAACTAAATACAGTATAACAATTGACAATAATGAAGTGTTGTAACTACTGTATTCAATATTATTTTATGGTGCAGAAACATAGACACTTAATAATAAAAGAAACAGAAACAGAAAAAGAGATTGAAGCCATGAACTGAATAAACAGAGAAGAAAGCAAATAGCATAGAAGTTGTTGAAAATAAATAACAAATACAGGGACCAGTGAATCAATTCAGAGGTAGAGCTATGTTTACAGCACTCGGGAAAAATGACAAATAATCAACAACTGACAAAAAACAAAGAACAATATATGGAGTAAAGCAGGATCGAATCCGTACTCAGTAGCATAGCGCCTTGCCAAGATAAGCCAAACGACTCATAGTTGACTATGGATTTTGTCTACGTCAGCCATAGTTGACTATCGATTTTGTCTCCGTCAGTCATAGTTGACTATGGATTTTGTCTCCGTCAGTCATAGTTGACTATCGATTTTGTCTCTATCAATCATAGTTAACTATGGATTTTGTCTCCGTCAGTCATAGTTAACTATGGATTTTGTCTCCGTCAGTCATAGTTAACTATGGATTTTGTCTACGTCAGTCATAGTTAACTATGGATTTTGTCTCCGTCAGTCATAGTTGACTATCGATTTTGTCTCTATCAATCATAGTTAACTATGGATTTTGTCTCCGTCAGTCATAGTTAACTATGGATTTTGTCTCCGTCAGTCATAGTTGACTATGGATTTTGTCTCCGTCAGTCATAGTTGACTATGGATTTTGTCTCCGTCAGTCATAGTTGACTATCGATTTTGTCTCTATCAATCATAGTTAACTATGGATTTTGTCTCCGTCAGTCATAGTTGACTATGGATTTTGTCTCCGTCAGTCATAGTTGACTATGGATTTTGTCTCCGTCAGTCACAGTTAACTATGGATTTTGTCTCCGTCAGTCATAGTTGACTATGGATTTTGTCTACGTCAGCCATAGTTAACTATCGATTTTGTCTCCGTCAGTCATAGTTGACTATGGATTTTGTCTACGTCAGCCATAGTTGACTATCGATTTTGTCTCCGTCAGTCATAGTTGACTATCGATTTTGTCTCTATCAATCATAGTTAACTATGGATTTTGTCTCCGTCAGTCATAGTTGACTATCGATTTTGTCTCCGTCAGTCATAGTTGACTATCGATTTTGTCTCCGTCAGTCATAGTTGACTATCGATTTTGTCTCTATCAATCATAGTTAACTATGGATTTTGTCTCCGTCAGTCATAGTTGACTATGGATTTTGTCTACGTCAGCCATAGTTGACTATCGATTTTGTCTCCGTCAGTCATAGTTGACTATCGATTTTGTCTCTATCAATCATAGTTAACTATGGATTTTGTCTCCGTCAGTCATAGTTGACTATCGATTTTGTCTCCGTCAGTCATAGTTGACTATCGATTTTGTCTCCGTCAGTCATAGTTGACTATCGATTTTGTCTCTATCAATCATAGTTAACTATGGATTTTGTCTCCGTCAGTCATAGTTGACTATGGATTTTGTCTACGTCAGCCATAGTTGACTATCGATTTTGTCTCCGTCAGTCATAGTTGACTATCGATTTTGTCTCTATCAATCATAGTTAACTATGGATTTTGTCTCCGTCAGTCATAGTTGACTATCGATTTTGTCTCCGTCAGTCATAGTTGACTATCGATTTTGTCTCCGTCAGTCATAGTTGACTATCGATTTTGTCTCTATCAATCATAGTTAACTATGGATTTGTCTCCGTCAGTCATAGTTGACTATGGATTTTGTCTACGTCAGCCATAGTTGACTATCGATTTTGTCTCCGTCAGTCATAGTTGACTATCGATTTTGTCTCTATCATCATAGTTAACTATGGATTTTGTCTCCGTCAGTCATAGTTGACTATGGATTTTGTCTACGTCAGCCATAGTTGACTATCGATTTTGTCTCCGTCAGTCATAGTTGACTATCGATTTTGTCTCTATCAATCATAGTTAACTATGGATTTTGTCTCCGTCAGTCATAGTTGACTATGGATTTTGTCTACGTCAGCCATAGTTAACTATGGATTTTGTCTCCGTCAGTCATAGTTAACTATGGATTTTGTCTCCGTCAGTCATAGTTGACTATGGATTTTGTCTACGTCAGCCATAGTTAACTATCGATTTTGTCTCCGTCAGTCATAGTTGACTATGGATTTTGTCTACGTCAGCCATAGTTGACTATCGATTTTGTCTCCGTCAGTCATAGTTGACTATCGATTTTGTCTCCGTCAGTCATAGTTGACTATCGATTTTGTCTCTATCAATCATAGTTAACTATGGATTTTGTCTCCGTCAGTCATAGTTGACTATGGATTTTGTCTCCGTCAGTCATAGTTGACTATGGATTTTGTCTCCGTCAGTCACAGTTAACTATGGATTTTGTCTCCGTCAGTCATAGTTGACTATGGATTTTGTCTACGTCAGCCATAGTTAACTATCGATTTTGTCTCCGTCAGTCATAGTTGACTATCGATTTTGTCTCCGTCAGTCATAGTTGACTATCGATTTTGTCTCCGTCAGTCATAGTTGACTATCGATTTTGTCTCTATCAATCATAGTTAACTATGGATTTTGTCTCCGTCAGTCATAGTTGACTATGGATTTTGTCTCCGTCAGTCATAGTTGACTATGGATTTTGTCTCCGTCAGTCATAGCTGACTATGGATTTTGTCTCCGTCAGTCATAGCTGACTATGGATTTTGTCTCCGTCAGTCATAGCTGACTATGGATTTTGTCTCCGTCAGTCATAGCTGACTATGGATTTTGTCTCCGTCAGTCATAGCTGACTATGGATTTTGTCTCCGTCAGTCATAGCTGACTATGGATTTTGTCTCCGTCAGTCATAGCTGACTATGGATTTTGTCTCCGTCAGTCATAGCTGACTATGGATTTTGTCTCCGTCAGTCATAGCTGACTATGGATTTTGTCTCCGTCAGTCATAGCTGACTATGGATTTTGTCTCCGTCAGTCATAGCTGACTATGGATTTTGTCTCCGTCAGTCATAGCTGACTATGGATTTTGTCTCCGTCAGCCATAGTTGACTATGGATTTTGTCTCCGTCAGTCATAGCTGAATATGGATTTTGAAGTCCCCCTTGGAAATGTTATTTTTTAAATTTTCATTCTCCGTGTATTCTCCATTCTATGAATCTGTCTGCTTCTTGTTTGAGTTAGAGCTTAATATTGTGTTTCCAAAAAATGACGGTCTGCAGCTATAAGTCCCAGGCTGCAGGGTTTATGTTCAGAGTCTTCATGTCATGTTAACGCACGTCTACATATAAAAAATGTGGGCGCCCCCTAGTTCCCTTGTCATCTGGTAATTGTCCATAGAGTATATATTTTGGTGGCGAGAAAGCCTCTTAGTGGCTGGAGGCTGTCCAGTTTTAAGCAGGTGATAGCTATCCAATGAAGTAGATAGATTACTTCTACTGTCGGAAGCAGCCCTGGCGTAATGCTCTGCGCCAAATGGGCAGATTATAACCTAGAACTACACCCTCCGTAGATATTTTGTTTAGTAAAAGTAAAGTGCCCCCGTCACGCCAAGTGGCGTATAGGGAATATGGTGTTAGTGACCATATATTTTACAGACCTTCGGCACCTGATTTTTTGGGTAATGTGGTCGGTATTACGTCCATGCCGCTTCACTTTCCTTGAAAAAAAACAGGTACCCATTAAAGGCTGGGTGAACCCGGAAGCCGTCGGTTGCGATCGAACTCTTCCTCTTGTCCTTTGTAGTCCAGTTCACTAACCACTGAGCTATCGCGGCTCCCTCCCGTGCCGCTTTACTTTCCCATAAAAAAAATCCGGTACCCATTTAAGGCTGGGTGATACCGGAAGCCGACGGTTGGGATTGAACCCTACCTATTGTACTTTGTAGTCCAGTTCATATTTTGTCTATGCCATCTTGTCTAGGCCACCTTGTCTATGCCATCTTGTCTATACCAATTGATGTTGCTTTGCATGTCCAAAATATTTCATACTCATTGGTTAGTTTTATGTTCTTTATCAACCAAAAGAGAAGACCTACAAGAACACTTAAAAACACAAAAGACATTCAACAGCACAGGAACAAAATATAACATGAAAATCAACATCAGCAAAACAACAGTCATGAATATCGCAAAAGAGAAACACCACATCAACTAAAACAAGTGGAGGGATATAAATACCTACAAAGCCTAGTGACAAACGGCATTTCACAAATAGCAGAAATAGATTCAAGATGCAACAAAGCTTGTCAGATCATTGGACAGTTATCACCACTATTGTCCAACAAGGAAATAACTCTACAGGTAAAACGGGCACTCTACAATACAATCTTCATCCCAACGTTGTGCTACCAATGCTAGACCTGGACCCAAGATGCAAGAACAATATGAAAAATAACCTCTGCTGAGATGAAATGTGTTAGACGAATGACAGGAAACAGTCTGAGAGATAAGATCAGAAATGAAGAACTGAGAAAAAAGCTGGGAATAGCCCCCGCCATAGAATATATAAGGAAGCCGCGATAGCTCAGTGGTTAGTGAACTGGACTACAAAGGGCAAGAGGTAGGGTTCGATCCTGATCTACGGCTTCCGGGTTCGCCCAGCCTTTAATCTATCTATCTATCTATCTATCTATCTATCTATTGACCTTTCGAGCCGTAACCGGCCCATAGGGCGTAGACCAAGATACACCTTCTCCTATATGAATTTTTGTTCTAGCAGTTTTCTTTTAAAGATATTTTATCAAATCTCGCCATCTGTCTCTGTTCTGTGCAAGCAGTTCTATCTCATTGAGGGAGCCGACTCCTGCTGCTCTTGCCTCTCTCATCAATGTTCTTCTCAGTGTCTCCCTGGGTCTTCCTCTTTTTCTTTTACCTGTTGTTTCCCATATGAGGGCTTGCTTTGCTATTCGATTATTATCTCTTCTCATCACATGTCCAACGTATGACCATCGTCTTTTCTTTATTACTGAAGATATTAGTGGTTGATTGGCGATTTCTCTAATTTCCTCGTTTGTTTTGAATTCGTTCCATTCTATACCAAGTATTTTCCTTAGACATTTATTTTCGAATGCGTTCAACTTTGTTTCTATATCTCTTGTTGTTTTCCAGCTTTCACACGCATACGTAAGGGTTGATAGTACATTTGATTTGAATCGCCTAAGTTTTGTGTTTGTGCTAATGAGTTTTGATTTCCACAACTTTTCAAGGCTTCTGAAAGACATTGCTGCTTTAGCCAGTCTGATTCTAATTTCTTTGCTCGTATCCCCTTCTCGATCAATGTGACTTCCAAGATAGATAAAGTGATCGATCTCTTCTACTGGTTTGTTTTCCATGTATATTTTGTCACTTGTTGGAATTAAACTTTTCATGACTTTAGTCTTTTCATGATTGACCTCAAGCCCAATTTTGCTGGCTATTGATGATAGTTCATTTGTGTTTTCCTGCATCGTTTTTATCTGACTGCTGATGAGAACTATGTCATCAGCAAAGTCGAGGTCCTCCAAATGGTCTCCTTGTATCCATTCAATGCCTTTATTACCAGTGCAGCATTTCTTCATTATGAAGTCCATAACAATTCCAAATAACAAGGGCGATAAAATACATCCTTGTTTAACCCCAGTTTCTATTGGGAAACATTCGCTCAGTCCTTCCTCTGTTCGAACTGCACATGTGTAACCATCATACATGTCTTTGATAATATTTATGATTTTTGATGGTAAGCCATATTGCTTCAGAATTTTCCACAAAGAATCTCTATGAATACTATCAAATGCTTTTTTGAAGTCGATGAAGTTAAGTACAAAAGGTTTTTGCTTTTCAATGTGTTCCTCCAATATAAGTCGTAGAGTGAAAATGTGGTCAAGACAGCTTCTCCCTTTTCTAAACCCAGCCTGTTCTTCACGCATTACTGTATCTATTGAATCCTTTATTCTATTTAGGATGATTTTACAGAATAACTTTGAGGCAACTGACAAAAGTGTCACGCCTCTCCAGTTGTTACAATCTCTAAGATTGCCCTTTTTTGGGATCTTAACAATGATTCCTTTTTTCCATTTATGAGGCGTCTTCTCTGTTTTCCAAATGATGTTGAACATTTTTTGGAGATGTATTAAATTATGGCTATCAATTGCCTTGAGGATCTCAGCTGTTAACCTATCCTCTCCAGCAGCCTTGTTATTGGTCATTAGCTTTAAGGTGGTTTCTATTTCACTCAAGGTGAAGTCATCTAAATTTACATCTAATTCTGCTGCTGGTGTTTCAGCTTCAAAATCTATTAAACTGTGAGGTAGTGGACGGTTAAGAATTTCTTTGAAGTGTTCCGCCCAACGGGCTTTTATGTCTGCGCTTGTTGTTAGCATTAATCCCGATTTGTCTAGAATTGGTGTTCCACTGGATGTATAGGTGTTTGTCAGCATCTTTTGTACAGTATAGAGAGTTCTGCTGTCTCCTGTAATTGCAGCTGTCTCTGCTTTCTCTGCCAAGTTGTCTATATAAGCTCTTGTATCTCTTCTTACCGAACTTTTCACTTTGTTGTCTAATTCTTTGTATGTTGCTTTTGCCAGAACCTTTCCAAGATCTGTCTTTACATTAGTCATGGCTCTCTTCGCTTCTCTTCTTTCTTTGATGTATTTCCACGTGGTGTCTGAGATCCAAGCTCGTTTTTCCATTTTCTTCAGTCCAGCACTTGCTTCTGCTGCTGTCATTAGTATTTTGCTCTGTGAGTCCCACATTTCATTGATATCTAAGTCTATTTCACCAAGTGCTGAATAACAATTACTTAGCTCTATGTTAAACTTTTCCTTTATGGCTTCATCTTTCAGTTTATGACTATCAATTTTATGTGTAATTGACCTCTTCTGTTGGTTTCTAAATTTTAATCTTATTTTCCCAATGCACAGGTTGTGGTCACTATTAACATCAGCACCTCTGTATGCTCTTACATAGAGCCTTTGTATGGTATGCCTTTAATGGGTACAGGATTTTTTTCTGGGAAAGTAAAGCGGCACGGACGTAATACCGACCACATTACCCCAAAAATCATGTGCTGAAGGTCTGTAAAAATTATGGTCACTAACACCATATTCCCTATACGCCACTTGGCGTGACGGGGGTGCTTTAACTTAAAAAAAAAAATAGAATATATAAAGAAACAACAGATAAAATAGTTTGGCCACGTGACAGTGCAGAAAGATTAAAGCACAACACAACGAGCCCTCAATAAACTTAGCGAGAGCACCAGACATAAAGACCGACAAAGAAAAATATGAATCGACGGAATGTTAGAAACACTAGGTAACACAGCAGCAGAGGCGAGCAGAAGAGCAAAAGACAGCAAATCTCTCCCGTCGATGCTGAAAGGCAAATGAGGAAAGAAAGAAAAAAAAGATCAACGAGTTTACTGAAATGTTACATTCTTGCAAATTTTGCGTTTGTTATTCTCTATGTCATCGATATTCTGAGCATACTTCTGTAACTCCTGAACTCGTAGACTTTGATGTGTTTTCCAGTAATTAGTTTGAATGTACACGTTGTACAGCTCTATACCATGTTGCTATTGGAAAATATACAAGTTATTAAAAACCTAACTTTTGATTACAAGAAGGAACTACTCATCAAAATTAAATCAAACCAAATTAAACGTTTAGGACATATAAAGAGACACATATAGAGATCCAATTCAGTAAATCATTTTCATTTGTCTTAGTTTAGTTCTTTTCCTTTTACCTTTCACATCCTCATGGAGCGATGTCTTACATAAACACTTTCCAAACCGTTGTTTGCTTTAAGATGTCTTACATAAACACTTTCCAAACCGTTGTTTGCTTTAAGATGTCTTACATAAACACTTTCCAAACCGTTGTTTGCTTTAAGATGTCTTACATAAACAATTTCCAAACCGTTGTTTGCTTTAAGATGTCTTACATAAACACTTTCCAAACCGTTGTTTGCTTTAAGATGTCTTACATAAACAATTTCCAAACCGTTGTTTGCTTTAAGATGTCTTACATAAACAATTTCCAAACCGTTGTTTGCTTTAAGATGTCTTACATAAACAATTTCCAAACCGTTGTTTGCTTTAAGATGTCTTCCCAATTCCTTCATCTCTGCTTCCGCCTGTCTTCTCCAAGTATATTCTGATCTTTCCCTGTGTCTCCTCCTCTGGGGATTCCAAAATAAGAATGTGACGTGTAATACTCTCAGTTGGTTTTCGCCGTGTGTGCCCTATCCAACGTTATCCACTTTGTCGCATTTCTTCGTTCACTGGTATTTCACTACATTGTTTATTTCTCTGTATATTTACTGTATATAAATAATCTAAGGTATGCTGATGATACAGTATTAATCGGTAAGAGTGAAAATGAGTTACAAGAAAGGTTGGACATTGTAGTGAAAGAAAGCAAAAATAAAGGACTCAGCCTTAATAGCAAAAAGACAGAAGTAATGGTAACAAAGGATAAAATGCATAGTTTATTTGTATTTTCTATAGCTGTTTGTCTGCAACGCAAGTATTCAGCCCTACCCTATCAGGGAGATACTTGTCTTAACAGGAAAAAAATACAGATACACTGTATTTCCGAGCTGTGATCGCAACCTTATGCTATAGTCATGAGAACACCTGCGCGAAAGACATTGCATACGAAGCTAATTTTTTAGTTAGCTGAGTGGCAGTGTTCCCTAGCATTTGGTTTCTCGTTGCAAGGCGCTGTGCCACTGAGTACGTGTTCGATCCTGCTTTGGTCCATATTTTTTTCTGTTGTTGATTATTTGTCAATTTTTCTGAGTGCTGTAAACATACCTCTTCCTCTGAATTGATTCAACCTATGACATTCTGCACCATCAAAGCAAGAGACAGAGTGGAATGGCGCTCCATGGGAGCCAACCTTCGATGCGGAGACAGCACTCTATGATGATGAAGTTTGTCACGAGCTGAGCCACTATGCCTCGGCAAATGCCTCTCGTATAAAACGAGAGATGTTCTGCACATCAGAGGGTACAAATATATAACTTTTCCCTTTCTCTCGTTTCATCATTTCATCTCTTGTCCCCCTGTTTACATCTCCTCGAAGAAAGAAGAGGCCGACCTAGAGATACACTATAAAGAAGAGGCCGACCTAGAGATACACTAGAAAAAAGAGGCCGACCTAGCAGATACACTAGAAAGAAGAGGCCGATCTAGAGATACACTAGAAAGAAGAGGCCGACCTAGAGATACACTAGAAAGAAGAGGCCGACGTAGAGATGTACTAGAAAGAAAACTGAGGCGAAAAGTAATAGCAGCAGCCATTAGCTCCCTCGCCGAGATTGAGTGACTCGCCAGAAAAGGGATGTATTGCGGGACACAATGCTGGTGGTCCTGTGCAAGGTCTGAAACATAATAACAAAGGTCGTCGAACATAGTCTAGAATTTATGTCTCCCGCTGGAAAGGACAATAGATAGAATCACCACACATATTTGTCTTCATACAAACTCAAAAGAAAACACAGTCCTATACTTCTTCTTCCTCTTCTACCTTTCAGCTCCCTGTGGAGCATAGGTCTTCAACAAACACTTTCCAAGTCGTTCTGTTTCTTGCCATTCTTTTAAGATCATTCAATGTCTTCCCCGTCATCTTCATGTCTGCTTCCATCTGTCTTCTCCAAAAATTCTCTGGTCTTCCTCTTTGTCTTAATCCTGGGGATTCCTAAAAGGGCCTGTTGTGTAATACTCTCTGTTGACTTCCGCAGTGTATGTCCTATCCAGCGCCATCGATTCGCTGTATCTCTTTATCCACTGATATTTGACTGGTACATTTCCATAATTCTATGTTAGTGATTTTGTCCTCCTGCTATTTCATCCTTTTATTCTGCGTAAGCATCCATTAATGAAAGTCTGTATCTTCATGATTGCCAGTTTTGTTGTTCTCCATGTTTCACAACCATATAATAGGACTGACTTAACATTGGAGTTGACAATTTTTATGTTTGTATTTAACCTAATTTCATGGGACTTCCATATGTTCCTCCTCGACTTACCTGCTCGACAATTCCTAGATGTAGAATCATTTATTTGTTTTTCATTATTTGTTAATGTTGTTCTCGTTTCCTGAAGAAGGCCACATGTAGACCGAAACGTCACTATTCTGTAGTGTTCCTTCCTTGTAAAGCAGTCACCATACCTTATAGAAGTGTAGGTTACACCCGACTACTGGCTCCATTCTTATATGTACCACAGCCTGGACAGTCGGACTAAAGACAAGAAAGTCGACGCAGGTTAGAGGAATGTAGTTTGGTGCAAAAATATTGAAAATACCTGGGACATCTAAAATAGTAAGTCAGTTCAGTTTAGTCGGCACATCATCTTCATTGTACAACGGGCAACTCTATGGTGCTACCATTCCCTCCTCATCACGTTCCCCAATGGGAGCACACTGCGGCCCACACACTGCTCCGCACACACTGCTCCCCACACACTAGCGAAAGCACTGAAAATGGCTACAGCTCAAATGCACGAACTACGTCGCACTGGCGAATGGCCTTGGGCCCAATCTTGTAAGCCACTTCTCACGACACACTTGACAGGTTGTAGTGACTCTATTTCCACACCCCCTCCAAAATCCCCACCCCTCCCGACTACTTTTTTCAAAAGACTGCAGTGGACATACTAAAAAAAAAACGTGTCACCCACATTAAGGAAAAAAAAATGTTATTTGTCATGTTATGATAAGATACCGACAGGAAAATAACAAGTGAATGTGAGAGAATAAGGGATGGAGAAAAAGATATAAAAACACACACACGTTTTAAGGGAGTGGTTTAGTAAAATGTCAATAGCAGAGTCGATAAACAACCGTGGAGATAAAAAAAAACGTAAACACACATGATCTCCAATACCAATAGACACGGCTCGAACTCGAAATGATGATACTGAAGGAGACCACCCTTGGTTTTCGAGACAGATAATCCAGCTTAAGTTATCTCCCATTACTTTTTTTTAGAAAAATGTAACTTTGTAACTGGCCTGATCATTAGAAGAGTGCAGTCGACGAGTGTAGAACCAGGGGTTTGCTTTGAGAATTGGTGAGGCCTTACGCTCAATGAAACTGTGAGACCTCATCTCTCCCCACCAAGTTATAAAAGAAAATTAACAATATGAGGTCTCATAACGTGTGAATTCATATCATCATCATGAAGTACCGGGCCTGCTGGCGTAGGTGATCATGTCTCTCCACAATTTTCGATCTCGACAGTTATTTATCATTTCTGTTGTTGACCTTCTGCCAAGCCATTCTCTTAAGCTGTCTGCTATTTTTTATCTTTGCTTCCCTCTATCTCTTCGTCCCTCAATGTTCACAATATACTCTAGTTGTTCTCTTCACATTACATGGCCAAACAATGATGATTGTTTCTTCCTAATATTGGAAATGAGCGCTCTTTCTGCCTTGGCCTTTTTCAGAACGTTTTCATTACTCTTCTTATCTGTCCATGGTTTTCTCAACATTCTTCTGTAAAACCACATTTCTACAGACTCCGGTGATTTTCTTGTCTGTTGTACTATTGTCCATGATTCACATCCATATTTTAAGACTGGCTCTACATAACATTTAAGAACTCTTTTTCTTGTTTCTATTGTGAAAAATAGATTGCACAGTATCTTCCTCATTTTTTGGAAAGCTGCTTTTGCCTGAGCTATTCAGCACCTCACCTCTGTTGTACATCTACCATCTGATGTAAACAATGTTTCCATATATTTAAATACATTTACTTGTTTTCATATTGTTCCACTTGTCTTTATTGTGCTTTGCGGTGATGTCTTTTTTCTTGATTTTCTTGGTAATTAAGCAATAATGACTTAATGTTTATAACCGATTATTTGGACTTCTGGTTGATAGTCACCGAATCAAAACAGGGCTGGGACTAGTTGCATTTTTTATGCAGTCTGTTATCATGTGTTTCTTTCTGGTCTGGAATTTTATTTGCGGAGAAAGCAGTGGTCCGGTTGCATTTACTTGACTCCAAAGTCAATATGATTTTGGCGCCAGCGATTCGTGCTGTAGACGATTAACCGTTGATTGAAGTGATTTGGCGAATACAACTTTAAATGATTAAAGACGATGCAAAAGCGTTCTTTCCTTCATCCATACTATTCTGAGTATTGTCTACGCCACTTGTATTCATTGACATTGATTTATTTTCCACACATCTGTCGATTATCAATGTTTTACAGCCCTATATTGCTATAGAACGAAGACAGACCCGTAGCAAAGAAAACATATATTTCAAAGTCAGCACATACCAGATCTCACAAACAGTTGAAATTCTGATATATAATACATTTATTAGACATTTTAAAGTCTGACATAAATAAATCTTACAGAAGGTTTAAAGTCGAAAGCATAACAAATGAAACAGAGAGTTCAAAGTTGAACACGTAACAAATTAAAGAGATAGTTCGAAGTTGAACACGTAACAAAAATTAAACAGACATTTCAAAGTTGAACACGTAACAAAAATTAAACAGACAGTTCAAAGTTGAACACGTAACAAAAATTAAACAGACATTTCAAAGTTGAACACGTAACAAATTAAAGAGACAGTTCAAAGTTGAACACGTAACAAATTAGAGATATTTCGATTTCGAATTTCAACACGTAACAATTTAAAAAGACATTTCAAAGTTGAACACGAAACAAATTAAACAGATAGTTCAAAGTTGAACACGTAACAAATTAAATAGTTAAAAGTTGAACACGTAACAAATTAAATAGTTAAAAGTTGAACACATAATAAATTAAACCTACTGTTAAAAAACCATCTAAAGGTGTCACTTGTATAGATGACAATAACTTGTCATGTTTATAAACATACAAGTGAAAATACAACAAACATGAAAAGACTATTAGCACATGGTGTATATATATATATATATATATATATATTATAATGTTAAATGAAGCCATATATTTGAGGATATACTGGATAATAAGAAATACGGAGAGAAAGAAACACAATTATATGATTAGCAAAAAAAAAAAGCAATAATAAAACAACATGAAAAATATACTCACATCAAAGCAAATAAGATTAGAGCTAAAATGATGAACAGAAAAATGTTGCTTCTTATCGACATTCCAGGCTATATCTTATTACATGATCAAACCATTGACTGTGTCTAGCTTTATATGTCTAATTACATAGTCAAACCATTGACTGTGTCTAGCTGTTTATGTCTAATTACATAGCCAAACCATTGACTGTGTCTAGCTGTTTATGCATTATTACATGGTCAAACCATTGACTGTGTGGTAGCTGTTTATGTCTTCTTACATAATAAATGGTCAAACCATTTATTGTGTTGTTTCATTATAATTTTTACTACCTAAGACGATCATACAATTGTTTAATTAGTTCTTCATTTATACATTTGTTTCTCAAGTTGACTTCTGTTATACGTGCGTACATATCATACTGTTGATATCTATCATATCAAATGTTCTAGAACCCAATGTCCATTTTTTGCCATTGATAGAACAATTAGTGTGATGAACATCGTCTTCTACAGAACACAGTCAATAAATTTTCTTCCCACATTACGATTTCCAGCTGACAGCATTCGCCTGTACAGGAATATAATTTCATGCTGTGACACCGATTGCAGGTAGATCACACTAGTTTCTGTTAATGAGGGAGTTGCCGATGGAGTGCAATACGTTGTTGAGGGTATCAATCAGTGTTTCTCCAGCGTTGGAGGAGAGCTGGCGAAGTGCTTCGTGTCCACATCTGGCAGCTAGTGACATGATCGCTCGCCATATTCTGTGCAAGGACGGATAAAGCAAAATCACAAGATTGAATTATACACACAATCACATTCATACCAGCATATATATATAAAAGAAAAAAGTACATTTTACAGACGAAGCACATGATTTTTGGGGTGATGTGGTCGGTATTACGCCTGTGCTGTTTTACTTTCCCCCCAAAAAATCCGGTACCCATTAAAGGCTGGGTGAACCGGAGTCGTCGGTTGGGATCGAACCCTACCTCTTGTCCTTTGTAGTCCAGTTCACTAACCACTGGGCTATCGCGGCTCCCACACATTATTTATCAATATTACTGTTTGCCAATATATATAAGAGAAAGTTACACTAAGCGAAGTCTTTATAATCGACCAATGAAAGAAACAGGGAGCCGCGATAGCTCACTGGTGGTTTCAATATGAACGCGCCATGTTTAACAGTAGTTAATCGCTGAATAAAAATTGTCAACTCCAATGTTAAGTCAGCCCTATTATATGGCTGTGAAACATGGAGAACAACCAAACTGACAATCATGAAGATACAGACTTTCATTAATGGATGCTCAAGCAGAATAAAAGGATGGAAATGGCAGGACAAAATCACTAACATAGAATTATGGAAATGTACCAGTCAAACACCAGTGGATAAAGAGATACAGTGAAGACGAGGGCGCTGGATAGGACACACATTGCGGAAGCCAACTGAAAGTATTACACAACAGGTCCTTTTTTGGAATCCCCAAGGAAAAAGATAAAGAGGAAGACCAAAATATTATTAGAGAAGATAGATAGTAACAGAGATGAGGATGTTAGGGAAGACATGGAATGATCTTAAAAGAATGGCAAGAAACAGAACGACTCGGAAAGTGTCTGTTGAAGACCTATGCTCCACAGGGAGCTGAAAGGTAGAAGAGAGAAGAAGAGAATCGCTACAGAAACAGAAGGACTGAGAGATAAACACAAGAAAGGACACCACAATAATTTAAATTGAGAGATGTATGTAAAATAGCAATAAACACTCGGAGTGATATCGACAGAGAAGGAAAAACAACACATTTCAGTTGAGCACAGCCATCTACAGTGTTGTAGAGGTCTGCGAGATGAAAGGATTCACCCAAAGCTTGTGGTTGTTTCAGTATTGCGAGCATGGGTGGTTGTGGGTAAAACGTCGTTAAACGTTTAGACCTGCACAGCTGAAGAAGTCACAACCTTTGGCTGATTCCTGGATTTCCCTTTCAGTTCGCAGGCTTTTGTAAAACTATAGATTGCTGTGGATTGAGTGTAGGACAGTTATAGGTAACACATGTTTGTACTTTGACAGTTATAGGTTACACATGTTTGTACTTTGACATTGTGGAAAAAAAGAGTTGCTGACAGGTGGATGCAAAGTAACAGAAAATCGTTTAAACAGATGGACAGAAAAATAAAGCAACATATCTAGATCCATTTGTTGACTAGACTTGATAACAAATGTACCGTTGTCAAGATGGACAGAGAAATAAAACAACATATCTAGATTCATTTGTTGACTAAACCTGATAACAAACTAACAAACGTACCGTTGTCAAGACGGACAGAAAAATAAAGCAACATATCTAGAACCATTTGTTGATTAAACCTGATATCAAACGTTCCGTTGTCAAGACAGACAGAGAAATAAAATAACATATCTAGATTCACTTATAAACTAGACATTAATGTGGACTGCTCTGATAAGTCAATCGCAGTTTTCACTTTAGAGATTGTGCATAATTTTTTCGTGGGTTGTTGGCTGCATTTATGAGAGTAATTGGGATCTTATGGGCGCAGCCATTGTTGTGTGTGCTACGTCATCACAATGGCTGATTGTATTCCCTAAAGCGGCCGTACGCTAATAGTGAAAGGCGGAATGAAGTTTCGTATATGATTTTGAAGCACCGGGGTCACTCCCGGAGGTTCAATTTAGTCAGGAGGGATTCATAATTTCACAAATTCACATTACAGGGAGATCTTACAGTCTGTTGTTTGATGTGTGACGGGGATAGTCCGATGACTAACTGTGTTTTATGTATTCGGATTTGGAGTCAAAAACGATGTCCCAGCAACATCAAGCGCTATGCATGTTTTAAAAATATGACGATCATCATTTTCAGGAGGACGTGAACTTCAGTTCAATATGGTGGATAAACGGCAGGAACCATTGAAGGCTATGTCTGAAAAGTGTTCCTTGTTGCAGTTTCCTCATATTCCAAGTCCGGCTTGTTGCAGGAGCTACTGAGTTAAGTGCTCTGTGCACACCGTGAGCTGTGCGTTTCATCTGTGTTTTTGATCGTGTTTCAATATTCCAATTTGTTTACGATGAAAGATGATATCGTTTGATGGAGAGCAGATGGTTGTGTTCACATTTCTGTGCGGTTTCGCCTTATGTCTTTTGGCGTGTGCTGAGACTGCTATGATTGAGACGACAGCTACCTTTTTTTATTTGGGAGATAAAATAGTAATTCGGATTATTCCACTGGCAGGGGCGGTTGAGCAATTACGGATTTTAATTCGTTTGATGTGATACCGGGTCTTCCATAACCATAACCATAACTTGATAACAAACGCTCCGAAGTCAAGACGGACAGAGAACGTCAACTCACCTTTCAGCACCAATGTTAAAGAGGTCACTGAACTCGTAGACTTCAAAGAAGTGGCCGGCATTGTCTTCAAATATGTCACAGAAGCCATTGTCTAATGAATTAATAATATTGAGAAGAAGTTGTTATGCACATAAATGAAAGATTTTTTCAAAATCTGAAACAAATCATCATCATCATCATCATCATCATCATCATCATCATCATCATCATCATCATCATCATCATCATCATCATCATCATCATCGTGTGCCTTCTCCGCAACGAAGGTTGGCTACCATGGATCGCCATTCTACTCTGTTTCTTGCTTTGATGGTGCAGGCTGACATAGATTGACTTGTCCATCTTTTGATGTTACTCATCCATGTTAGTCTTTGTCTGCCTCTGCCTCTTTTACCTTGTATTTTCCCTTCCAATATTACTTTTAGTAGGCTGTTGTGTCTTTTAACATGCCCCCAAAATTTCATTTGTCTTGTCTTAATTGTATTTAGTAGTTCTCTTTTCATTTTCAGTTGTTTTAAAACTTCATCGTTTGTTATCTTTTGTTTCCATCAAATTCTACCTATTCTTCTATAAATCCACATTTCAGAGGCTTCAATTTTCTGTTCTAATTCTGTTCTGAAACAAATACCTAGAAACAATGTTATATCTATATGTGAATGCGCAGCACAAGTCAGAGAATGAGGCGTATATCATGCAACCAATTTTTGTCAATGGCAATAAGAAAAAAAACATAGTTGTTAGGTTTTGCGTGGATCCAGTCTTGTTGTATGGACGTGAATCAAAGACATCAGGGCAACTGACAATAAAATGGTTGGAGACCACATAAATGTCGTTTTACAGAAGAATGTTGAAAATACCTTGGACAGCGCACCAACTACACACCATCAGAAGAAATAGATAATAAAATCAATCAGAAGACCGCGGTCTTCAACAAATCAGAGTGCCTTTCATAATACGAATAGACGGGACCAAATTATCATTATACGCCTCAGAACAGGGCACAATCGACTCCACAGTCACATGTATACAAAATTCAAGATCGGCACCTTAACTACATGTGCATGTGGACAGGCGCCCTGTACCGCTAAACACATAATACAAGACTGTACTGAATATAAGTACCCCCCGTCACGCCAAGTGGCGTATAGGGAAATATGGTGTTAGTGACCCTATATTTTACAGAACTGCAGCACATGATTTTTGGGGTAATGTGGTCGGTATTACGCCAATGCTGCTTTACTTTTCAAGAAAAAATCCTGTACCAATTTAAGGCTGGGTGAACCCGGAAGCCGTCGGTTGGGATTGAACCCTACCCCTTGTCCTTTGTAGTCCAGTTCACTAACCAGACTGACAAAACTATATGGGCTACTGCAAGAATTACAAAAGACAGTAAAATTTATACAGGAAACGACATTGCAGATGTAGACTATACTTTGAATTGAACGAAAGATAGATAAACCACGGGCAGTTAAAAAGATTATTGAGGGCGTTCTTAAAGAAGCCAAAGAAAAATTAAGGCTTTTCACATACATCATAAAGAAGCATTGGAAGCCGCGATAGCTCAGTGGTTAGTGAACTGGACTACAAAGGACAAGAAGTAGGGCTCGATCCCAACCGACGGCTTCCGGTTCACTCAGCCTTTAATGGGTACCCGATTTTTTTCTGGGAAAGTAGAGCTGCACGTAATACCGACCACATTACCCCAAAAATCATGTGGCGAAGGTCTGTAAAATTCACTAACACCATATTCCCTATACGCCACCTGGCGTGACGGGGGTACTTCACTTTTTCTTTTATAAAGAAACATCCATTACTTTAAAGTTATGTGATGAGACAGGCATGATTAACATAGAAGGAAAGAGAGATCGCGGACGACAAAGAGAGAAAATACTGGATAGCTTGGTGTCATAGCGGGGAAAACAGTAAACAACAGAACTGATATGATACACTTAGATATAAGATTGTTGAAGGACATGATTGCCTACGCCAACCGGTATGACACATGATGATGATGAGACAGAAATATCAGGAATATATTTGGGATAACATGAAAAATGAGGGAAGAAGTGATAGAAGAAGTGATAGAAGAATCGGATAGAAACGATTCGAGACAGCGAAAGGCAATGGTTTTGGTAAGAAGCAGTAACAGAGTTGATAAAGAGCTGTAAAGAAAAGAAAGTTGTGAAAAGACATGGTCACATACGCCAGCAGGCACGGTACTTGATGATGATGATGATGATGATGATGATGATGATGATGGTGATGATGAACCACCTAGAGGCTGTGATAAATTTCAAAATAAATACCTGCCGGAAACGAACCCATCGAACTCAAAAAGAAGCAAAAAATAATGCACCGAGAAGCGAACAGAGGAGAGGAGTAAATATTTCACTTACCAATAAAACATGGGGCGATAGCTGATATGGCGTCGTCTTCCAGCTCACTACAGTCGATGTGGTCCCTCTGGTATTGTTCTTGAAGTGACATGGCCAAGCAACGCTGGGTGATGTTGATGAAATGTTGGCCCTAGAGTAGAAGTTAAAAAAAAATAGTAAAGTACCCCCGTCACGCCAAGTGACGTATAGGGAATATGGACCATACATTTTACAGACCTTCATCACATGATTTTTAGGGTAATGTGGTCGGTATTATGCCCGTGCCGCTTTACTTTCCCAGAAAAAAAATCCGGTACCCATTAAAGGTTGGGTGAACCGGAAACCGTCGATTGGGATCGAACCCTACCTCTAGTCTTTTGTAGTAGGGTTGACTAACAACTGAGCTATCGCGGCTTCCCCTAGAGTAGAGGAACATGCATCATTCTCAGATATGACTGCTGTCATAAATACTTGTAGAAGATTTGCTACTTGTTCACCAAATGTTATAAAAACATGTAAATGAAACAACACGAAGTACCAGTAGGAGAAGATAATCATGGAGCTACACATTTAATTAACGGAAGACGAAGTACAAAAGTACAAACAGCAGAACACTCGGTGGTTGGTCTCAGTGATGAGGTGACAGATGAAGGTCAAAGAAGTGATTTACATAAAAGAATGCTACAAAAGTCTCACACAAAATCTACCGCTGCTGTTGTGCTTCCTCATATAAAGAGCTGTGAGCTCCACGCACATGCGTGTGTTCTGTAAAATCTGGTCAACATCAGTGCAGGTGTGAGTGCCCCAAGAGCATGTGTTCATTAAATCAATTCAACATCAGTGCAGGTGTGAGTGCCCCCAGAGCATGTGTTCATTAAATCAATTCAACATCAGTGCAGGTGTGAGTGCCCCCAGAGCATGTGTTCATTAAATCAATTCAACATCAGTGCAGGTGTGAGTGCTCCCAGATCATGTGTTCATTAAATCAATTCAACATCAGTGCAGGTGTGAGTGCCCCCAGAGCATGAGTGTTCATTAAATCAATTCAACATCAGTGCAGGTGTGAGTGCCCCCAGAGCATGTGTTCATTAAATCAATTCAACATCAGTGCAGGTGTGA
Organism: Megaustenia siamemsis; assembly: GCA_032433765.1. NCBI lineage: Eukaryota > Metazoa > Mollusca > Gastropoda > Stylommatophora > Ariophantidae > Megaustenia > Megaustenia siamemsis. Next base: position 56,040,703 of record JAVIAB010000091.1, read on the forward strand.
GTGCCCCCAGAGCATGTGTTCATTAAATCAATTCAACATTAGTGCAGGTGTGAGTGCCCCCAGAGCATGTGTTCATTAAATCAATTCAACATCAGTGCAGGTGTGAGTGCCCCCAGAGCATGAGTGTTCATTAAATCAATTCAACATCAGTGCAGGTGTGAGTGCCCCCAGAGCATGTGTTCATTAAATCAATTCAACATCAGTGCAGGTGTGAGTGCTCCCAGAGCATGAGTGTTCATTAAATCCATTCAACATCGTGCAGGTGTGAGTGCTCCCAGAGCATATGTTCATTAAAACATTCAAAATCAGTGTAGGCGTGAGTGCTCCCAGAGTATGAGTGTTCATTAAATCTATTCAACATCGTGCAGGTGTGAGTGCTCCCAGAGCATGAGTGTTCATTAAATCCATTCAACATCGTGCAGGTGTGAGTGCTCCCAGAGCAAATGTTCATTAAACCATTCAAAATCAGTGTAGGCGTGAGTGCTCCCAGAGCATGAGTGTTCATTAAATCCATTCAACATCGTGCAGGTGTGAGTGCTCCCAGAGCATATGTTCATTAAACCATTCAAAATCAGTGTAGGCGTGAGTGCTCCCAGAGCATGAGTGTTCATTAAATCCATTCAACATCGTGCAGGTGTGAGTGCTCCCAGAGCATATGTTCATTAAACCATTCAAAATCAGTGTAGGCGTGAGTGCTCCCAGAGTATGAGTGTTCATTAAATCCATTCAACATCGTGCAGGTGTGAGTGCTCCCAGAGCATATGTTCATTAAACCATTCAAAATCAGTGTAGGCGTGAGTGCTCCCAGAGCATGAGTGTTCATTAAATCCATTCAACATCGTGCAGGTGTGAGTGCTCCCAGAGCATATGTTCATTAAACCATTCAAAATCAGTGTAGGCGTGAGTGCTCCCAGAGTATGAGTGTTCATTAAATCCGTTCAACATCAGTGTAGGCGTGAGTGCTCCCAGAGTATGAGTGTTCATTAAATCCGTTCAACATCAGTGCAGGTGTGAGTGCTCCCAGAGTATGAGTGTTCATTAAATCCGTTCAACATCAGTGCAGGTGTGAGTGCTCCCAGAGTATGAGTGTTCATTAAATCAATTCAACATCAGTGTAGGCGTGAGTGCTCCCAGAGTATGAGTGTTCATTAAATCAATTCAACATCAGTGCAGGTGTGAGTGCTCCCAGAGTATGAGTGTTCATTAAACCTACTCAAACGCTCAGTACCTGCGAGGGTGTGACCAATGGTTACATCACGACTGTGTTAAATAAACTGATACACTGTCGTGTAACACTCTCAGATGGCTACTGCAGTGCGTGTATTTGCCAGCGCCATCGTCTTTATTGTATCGCCTTAAAAAAAATTAATTAAAGATCCCCCGTCACGTCAAGTGGCGTATAGGGAATATGGTGTTAGTGACCATACAGACCTTCAGCACATGATTTTTGGGGTAATATGGTCGATATTATGCCCGTGCCGCTTTACTTTCCCAGAAAAATATCCGGTACCCATTAAAGGCTGGGTGAACCCGGAGCCGTCGGTTAGGATTGAACCCTACCTCTTGTCCTTTGTAGTCCAGTTCACTAACCACTGAGCTATCGCGGCTCCCCTATTTGACTGGTATGTTCCTATACTGTTTTTTAAATTTTATTCTCTGACATTTCTAATTATATTTTCTCCAATGTTAAATATATAGTAGTCTCCGTCAGTCATAGTTGACTGTAGTAGTCTCCGTCAGTCATAGTTGACTGTAGATTTTGTAGCGGCCATAGAAATGTTATTTTTTCTTTTCTCTCTCCGTGCATTCTCTTTTTCCATAATTCTGTCTGCTTCCTGTTTGAGTTGCAGCTTTAGAGTGTGTTTCCAAAGATTGCGGTCTGGCGCTATTTCTTCCCAGGCTGCAGGGTTTATATTCAGAGTCTTGTAACTTGTAACGACATTATATGTCGTGTTTACACACGTCTACAAATCGAAGTTTTTTAACGCCCCTAGTCCTATAGCTATCTGCTAGTTGTCCATAAAGTATATCTTTTTGTATGTATCCAATTTTAAATAGAAAATATGATAAAATGCAGTCCTGTGTAATCCTTAATCCTATACAAAACAAGTGTAATGTATCATTTTCAAAGTCCGCAGTTGCCTGTTGGTCTATATAAAGCGTTTTTATCATGTACATTAGGTGATAACCCTGTATTCATATTTATTATTTCAGAATATCTTATGTGTAAGCATTCAAATACTATCGCGAATTAACAAAGCATGTAGACATGTATATCTTGCTTTCTCTGCATTTATCAATAATATTTCTCATATTAAATATATGATTTCTTATAACACGAGGATAATAAAACCAAACACCAAACTGACCAATAAACAGAGCTTTGGACCACAATTAAAATAGACAAACTGATCAGGTGACATGGCTACATATTTCTGTCCTTCCCACTGGGTGTGGCACAAGCCATCAATGAGTTGGCGGGGATAACTTGAAATACAAGACAGGATGGGAAGATAACATCATAGAATGGACAGAAGATACATACGCTGCAAACACACCTATCTAAGCAGTCAGTCAGTTAATTAGTTAGTAAGTTAGCTAGTTCGTTAGTTGGTTAGTTAGCAAGTTAGTTGGTTAGTTAACTAGTTAGTTGGTTAGTTAGCTAGTTAGTTAGCTTGTTAGTTGTGAATAGCTAGAAGTGCACAGACCCCATCTTCATCATTTCTCTGTTGTTACTGACGACCCAAACTCAACGTTCCTTTATTTGACTTTTTGTGTGTGTGTTGCATGATAATCATGTCTGACATTGTTCCTCCTGGTTTGCTGTTCTTGCTGTCTGGTCATAGATCTGGTCATAGATCTGGTCATAGATCTGGTCATAGATCTGGTCATAGATCTGGTCACAGATATGGTCATAGATCTGGTCATAGATATGGTCATAGATCTGGTCATAGATATGGTCATAGATCTGGTCATAGATCTGGTCATAGATCTGGTCATAGATCTGGTCATAGATCTGGTCATAGATATGGTCATAGATCTGGTCATAGATCTGGTCATTGATCTGGTCATAGATATGGTCATAGATATGGTCATAGATCTGGTCATAGATCTGGTCATAAATATGGTCATAGATCTGGTCATAGATCTGGTCATAGATATGGTCATAGATATGGTCATAGATCTAGTCATAGATCTGGTCATAGATCTGGTCATAAATCTGGTCATAGATCTGGTCATAGATCTGGTCATAGATCTGGTCATAGATCTGGCCATAGATCTGGTCATAGATCTAGTCATAGATCTGGTCATAGATCTGGTCATAGATCTGGTCATAGATCTGGTCATAGATCTGGTCATAGATCTGGTCATAGATCTGGTCATAGATCTGGTCATAGATCTGGTCATAGATCTGGTCATGACACTCGCAGTCATTACTTGAATTGTTGACTCGCCTAGACCTCCTGAAGTTATTTGCCAACATCAGAACAAATAATTAATCATCTATTCCTATCACCATTGTAAGTGCAATCCTGTCAGTACCTTCATTATTTCTTTTCCCACTTATCTTAGCGTGTATTTACACATACATATTTACATACATTAGTAAGAAACAATCATCAGTTTTTGGCCATGTAATGAGAAGAGAACAACTGGAGTTTATTGTAAGAACTGGAAAAATTGACGGACGAAGAGATAGAGGGAAGCAAAGAGACAAAAATACCAGACAGCTTAAGAGAATGGCTTGGAGCCGCGATAGCTCAGTGGTTAGTGAACTGGACTACCACGGACAATGGGTAGGGTTCGATCCCAACCGACGGCTTCCAGGTTCACCCAGCCTTAAATGGGTACCGGATTTTTTTTCTGGGAAAGTAAAGCAGCACGGGCGAAATACTGACCACATTACCCCAAAAATCATGTTCCTGTAAAATATAGGGTCACTAACACCATATTTCCCTGTACGCCACTTGGCGTGACGGGGGTACTTTTCTTTACTTAAGAGAATGGCTTGGCAGAAGGTCAACAACAGAAATGATAAATAATTGTCGAGATCGAAAGTTGTGGAGCGACATGATCACCTACGCCAGCAGGCCCGGTACTTTATGATGATGAGGATGATTTACATACAAACTCACATATATACATATACACGCACACACCTGTCTACAAACATTCTTAAAACACACTTACAAATGTATACACATGTGCATGAAAGAGATGCACTCTCATGCAAGCACATACGTACACCAACATAAATACATTACAAAAGGCAATCATAAAATAAATAGGACAACAATAATACAATAATTAAACGTAATTTTTTAAACAATTTTAAGAATTTAGTATCACCTTATCTTCATCCCAACGTTGTGCTACCAATGCCAGACCTGGACCCTAGATGCAAGAACAATCAGAAAAATAACCTCTACAGAGATGAAATGTGTTAGACGAATGACAGGAAACAGTCTGAGAGAAAAGATCAGAAATGAAGAACTGAGAAAAAAGCTAGGAATAGCCCCCGCCATAGAATATGTAAGGAAACAACAGATAAAATGGTTTAGCCACGTGACAAGGCAGACAAATCAAAACTCAACACAACGAGCATTTAACAAACGTTGTGAGAACACCAGACCCAAGGGTCGACCACAAAAAAGATTGGTCGATTGAATATTAGAAGCACTAGGAAACATAACAGCAGCAGAGGCGAACAGAAGAGCAAAAGACCGCAAATTATATCTCCCCTCGACGCTGAAAGGCAGATGAGGAAGGAAAGAAGAAGAAGTAGTATCACCTTCTTTATATAATTATTTATAATTTATAAACAATTTTCACCCGAGCACCTCGTAGCGACTGCACTGGAAATGTAGCCTTTATTCTCCTGTCCTATAGTTTCTAGGCAGTCATGATAAGTGCTGTATTAGTAGTTTCTAACATAGTTTTATATTTGTAATTTGCATTTTTGTAGTTTCATTTGGTTAAATAATACAAACGTTTAATTATTATTACATCTTTGTCAGCCTACATGTACACAAGCCTTCAATTATTATCATACCTCGCCTACATGTACACAAACGTTCAATTATCATTACATATTTGTCAGTCTACATGTACACAAACGTTCAATTAGCATTACATCTTTGTCAGTCTACACGCACACACGCTTTCAATTATTATCATACCTCGCCTACATGTACACAAACGTTCAATTATTATCACACCTTTGTCAGCCTACATGTACACAAACGTTCAATTATTATCACAACTTTGTCAGCCTACATGTACACAAACATTACATTATTATCACACCTTTGTCAGCCTAGATGTACACAAACGTCCAATTATTATCACACCTTTGTCCGCCCACATGTACACAAACATTAAATTATTATCATACCTTTGTCAGCCTAGATGTACACAAACGTCCAATTATTATCACACCTTTGTCCGCCCACATGTACACAAACATTAAATTATTATCACAACTTTGTCCGCCTACATGTACACAAACATTAAATTATTATCACAACTTTGTCAGCCTACATGTACACAAACATTAAATTATTATCACAACTGTGTCCGCCTATATGTACACAAACATTAAATTATTATCACAACTGTGTCCGCCTACATGTACACAAACATTAAATTATTATCACAACTTTGTCCGCCTACATGTACACAAACATTAAATTATTATCACACCTTTGTCAGCCTACATGTACACGAACATTAAATTATTATCACACCTTTGTCAGCCTACATGTACACAAACGTTCATTTATTATCACAACTTTGTCCGCCTACATGTACACAAACATTAAATTATTATCACACCTTTGTCCGCTTACATGTACACAAACATTAAATTATTATCACACCTTTGTCCGCCTACATGTACACAACCATTCAATCATTATCACACCTTTGTCAGCCTACATGTACACAAACGTTCATTTATTATCACACCTTTGTCCGCCCACATGTACACAAACGTTCATTTATTATCACACCTTTGTCCGCCTACATGTACACAAACGTTCATTTATTATCACACCTTTGTTCGCCCACATGTACACAAATGTTCAATTATTATCACATCTTTGTCCGCCTACATGTACACAAACATTACATTATTATCACACCTTTGTTCGCCTACATGTACACAACCATTAAATTATTATCACACCTTTGTCCGCCTACATGTACACAAACATTAAATTTTTATCACACCTTTGTTCGCCCACATGCACACATAATGTTCTCACCTGGGCAGTGAAGCTAGACCGGTGTCTATTCAACTTGTGACAGTAATGCTGACCCATCCGAACCATATACCAGTCACGGCCGCATCTCAGCCGGTTCTCGAAGCAGGTGTAGAACTCACAGCTACCCACATCAGCCAGGTTTAAGCACGTCTCATTGACTGTGTGCAACGCAAAGATAGGGATCAATTAACACGGCTGTTTGCCATTGCTACTTTAGACAAAAGTAATGTGCCCCCGTCACGCCAAGTGGCGCATAGGGAATATGGTGTTAGTGACCATACATTTTACAGACCTTCGGCACATGATTTTTGGGGTAATGTGGTCGGTATTACGCCCGTGCAGCTTTACTTTCCCAGAAAAAAAAATCCGGTATCCATTAAAGGCTGGGTGAACCCGAAAACCGTCGGTAGGGATCGAACCCTACCTCGTGTCCTTTGTAGTCCAGTTCACTAACCACTGAGCTATTACGACTCCCATTGATAGAATGGATGATTTGTTCATTTTGTATCTTTCCAGAACGATGAGATAGACACTGATTTTCTATTACACACTCACATTGGTTAGAAGAAGCTGTGTCTTGTAATTAAAAAGAACAAACTTGTTGTGGTTAACATTGCATTCCCATACAACTCTGAAGTTACAAATCATATATCTTTTTATTAGTAGTGTTAGTAGTGTACCTGCTAAAATGTCTTTCATACTAACACACAAACACACACACACACATATATATATATATACATATATATATATAAATAAATATATATATATATATATATATATATATATATATATGTATATATATATATGGTCCTTTTCGTCTTGTCAGACTGTCTAGTGCAGGCTATTGTGTATTTTTTTTAGGTGATGTTTTGTGACAATTTTTGAAGAACAGCTTCTCTCGTGGATAATTCTACCAAAGTTTGACAAACACACACGGCTACAGAATGAACAAGTCAAGCCCACTGATCCTCAGGGTTTTCCATTATGAGTCTTTTCTCTTCTAAGTTTTGCCTTAGCACAGGCTCAATTTATGTTATACCATTCCTTATACATCTCTCCGTGATGTGCGATCACTTGCCAGATGGCCCCAGTCATTTTCACAGATGGAGAAGTCATTCAGAGATGATTTACAGATATCTCTATATCGTAGTTTAGGTCTGTCGATGTGTCTTTTTCTGTGTGTTAGTTCACCATATACATATATATCTAATTTCCAATATTAGGAAGAAACAATCATCATTTTTTTGCCATGTAATGAGAAGAGAAGAACTGGAATATATTGTAACAACTGGGAAAATTGAGGGACGAAGAGATAGAGGGAAGCAAAGAGAGAAAATACTAGACAGCTTAAGAGAATGGCTTGGCAGAAGGTCAATAACAGAAATGATAAAGAACTGTCGAGATCGAAAGTTGTGGAGAGACATGATCACCTACGCCAGTAGGCCCGGTACTTGATGATGATGATATATATATATATATATATATATATATATATAACATTTTATAGTACCATCAAAAAGTACATGATGTGATTTGGTAATGTATAAATAATATAAATTATGTAATAAATTTAAAAGTAATATTAGAAAGGAAAATACAGGGTAATAGAGACAGGGACAGACCAAGATTAACATAAACGAGTAACATAAAAAAATGGACAAGTCAGCCTATGACAACCTGCACCATCATAGCTAGAGACAGAGCGGAATGGCGCTCCGTGGTAGCCAACCTTTGATGCGGAGACGGCACTCAATGATGATGATGATGAATAATGCTTGCAATTTGATGACATATTTTATCATTTGTAACAAGACAATTAATTTATAATTTATCTTTATATTATTTTTCTATAAACAGACTGGAACTTTGGTTTTTAATTTATTTATATATATTTATTGTAGTCAAAGAATTATCTCCATAATATTGGCCAAGGTTATCCCTTAAACCTGTGAGAAAGTTCACCTATCTCGGTTCTATGGTCACAACCAATGTCTCCCTTGAAGAAGAAATAAATTCCCGAATCGGAAAGGCAGCTTCCACATTTGGTAAACTTTAAAATAGTGCATGGGACAACATCAACTAAACACTCAGGACTAAGATTCAAATTTACCAAAGTTGTGTTTTTAGTACATTTCTATAAGGATTAGAAACTTGGACTACAATTGCAGGGCAGGAGAAAAGGTTAAACAACTTTCATGTTTGCCTTCGCAAGATTATGAACATCAAATGGCAGGACAAGGTAATTAACTCTAATGTCTTACAACGAGCCAAACTCCCATCGATCTGGCCACACTTAGGATTCGTAGACTAAGGTGGCTGGGCCTTGTAGGAAGAATAGCAAACAATCGTATTCCCGAACAAATATTGTATGGCGAATTTAGGGACGGAAAGAGACCAAAGGGCAGACCAGTGCTGAGATATAAGGATGTTTGCAGGGCTTCCTCGAGGGAATTTTCTATAAGTGAAAGAAACTGGGAAAATGTGGCTGCGGATAGTAGCACATGGAGAGCTAACATAAAAATTGGCACATCAACTTTCGAGACAGTGCTGATGTCAAATTCAGAAGACAAAAGGCGCAAAAGAAAGGAGACAAGGCCGGGTACCGCGGGTACACCTTGCTCGTTCTGTGGATTGATCTGTCTGTCCAGGATTGGCAAATTCAGCCACGAGAAAAGATATTCAATAAAGCAGCACCCAGTATGAGACACTAATGCTTTACCAAACTACTGACTTATCATGATTGCCTGCTACCAACCGTCTGTCAAGTCATGATTGCTTGCTACCAACCGTCTGTCAAGTCATAATTGCTTGCTACCAACCGGTTGTCAAGTCATGATTGCTTGCTACCAACCGTCTGCCAAGTCATGATTGCTTGCTACCAACCGTCTGTCAAGTCATGATTGGTTGCTACCAACCGTCTGTCAAGTCATGATTGCCTGCTACCAACCGTCTGTCAAGTCATGATTGCTTGCTACTAACCGTCTGTCAAGTCATGATTGCTTGCTACCAACAGTCTGTCAAGTATGATTGCTTGCTACCAACCGTCTGTCAAGTCATGATTGCTTGCTACCAACAGTCTGTCAAGTCATGATTGTTTGCTAACAGTCTGTCAAGACGACAAAGGTCATATACATATTGTAGTTTATGTGTAAGTTTCAAATACCAAGAAAAATCGATTGCCGGGCCTGGTCTGATCTCCATCTGGCCATCAATGTTCTAGAACATTCTCGTTATTGTTTGAAAGATATTCAAACCAGGCTCAAAATATTTATGTAAAACCACACCTCTGTCAGCTTCTATAGTGCGTTCAGAAATTCATAATCACACCTGAATTAGTTTTGCGTGATAACCGCTTGTTATTTTGGTTTCACATTTTGCATGCAATCTTAGAATATTGATGACATTATAGAAATATTTTTTTGCTCTGAGAAATTTGATCTAGCTTAAAAGTTTCCTTCTTTAGGCTATATTAAATTCACCCTGTTCGAATTTGACACCATTTTAGGATATATACATTAATTTGGTGCAGTCGTTGACGTAAAATAGTTTGGCTATTGCAGAAACATTAACTTCAGGAAAATCCCGTGCACAAAACTGAATTGTTATTGAACGACATGAAGCACCACGGCCTGGGCATTAATTACCGAAGGGAAGGCGTATCTTTATTAATTTTGTGAAGACTCAGTAGACAATTTGTTGACTTTAAATACCAACATTTATATCTAAATTACAATGAGTTTGAAATGCAAATTTATAACTATGCAAAAGGTTACTGTTTTACTATATCAGCACTTCCTTAGGGAATCCAAGATGGAGCAAAGTGCCTACTGCATCAAATACAAAAGAACAAATTAGGACATGGCTTGCAAATGAAAATGTCAAATTTGACGACACATATTTAAAACCCGAATTGTTACAACTTGTGAAGAATACGAATAAGAAAAAGGTGCACCATGTTGACAAAATCATTGAGAAATACGGCCACACTAATTGTAACCAATTGAATTCATGTTTGCAAATACACATAACGAACAACACCCACAACTAAGCACTATGTAGATACGCCTCTGACAAGAATTGCGGTAAACTGGACAATTTAACACGATTACTGTAAACTTTAAAATTTGAATGAACGTGTGTGATATCGTCATAAAAGATCAAAGGAATTCGCTGATGTGCAAAATCTGTTGTGTTTGTTGAATAAAAAATACCAACATCTTTGCGTCATCAATATTCTAAGATTGCATGCAAAAGTTGAAAGCAAAATAACAAGCGGTTATCACGCAAAGCTAATTCAAGTGTGATTATGAATTTCTGAACGGACTATACAAGTTTTGTGTTTGTTGTCGGATTGTTCAAAATCCACTTGTACTCATGGTCCTACATTGTCATTTTTATTACTTCCATTGTCACGTTTATGTTGTGTTATATCGATTTAACTCTTTAAATATACATATTCATTCATTCATTCATTCATTCGTTCATTCATTCATTCATTTCCCTCTCGGGCCAAAGACGGCACATATGGCGAAAGACATAGTTGTCCATGATTGATGATTTGCTGCTGGTTCTTGGTTGTTTCTTAGTCTCAAGGTTGAACCTTTCCTAGTACATATTCTGCATAGCAATTCTCTTGGCCTGCCTTGTTTTCTTCTACCAGGTCCTTTCCACATGAAAACATTGTGAGTAAGTTTTTCTTCATTCACAGCGCATGACCATGCATTTCCAACGTCTTCTTATAAAGCTCGGGCGTATTCTTGTTTATTTGTGTGCCCCATCCATTCATTCGAAATGTATTCTTGTTTATTTGTGTGCCCCATCCATTCATTCGAAATGTATTCTTGTTTATTTGTGTGCCCCATCCATTCATTCGAAATGTATTCTTGTTTATTTGTGTGCCCCATCCATTCATTCGAAATGTATTCTTGTTTATTTGTGTGCCCCATCCATTCATTCGAAATGTATTCTTGTTTATTTGTGTGCCCCATCCATTCATTCGAAATGTATTCTTGTTTATTTGTGTGCCCCATCCATTCATTCGAAATGTATTCTTGTTTATTTATGTGCCCCATCCATTCATTCGAAATGTATTCTTGTTTATTTGTGTGCCCCATCCATTCATTCGAAATGTATTCTTGTTTATTTGTGTGCCCCATCCATTCATTCGAAATGTATTCTTGTTTATTTGTGTGCCCCATCCATTCATTCGAAATGTATTCTTGTTTATTTGTGTGCCCCATCCATTCATTCGAAATGTATTCTTGTTTATTTGTGTGCCCCATCCATTCATTCGAAATGTATTCTTGTTTATTTGTGTCCCCCATCTATTCATTCGAAATGTATTCTTGTTTATTTGTGTCCTCCATCCATTCATTCGAAATGTATTCTTGTTTATTTATGTCCCCCATCCATTCATTCGAAATGTATTCTTGTTTATTTGTGTCCCCCATCCATTCATTCGAAATGTATTCTTGTTTATTTATGTCCCCCATCCATTCATTCGAAATGTATTCTTGTTTATTTATGTGCCCCATCCATTCATTCGAAATGTATTCTTGTTTATTTGTGTGCCCCATCCATTCATTCGAAATGTATTCTTGTTTATTTGTGTGCCCCATCCATTCATTCGAAATGTATTCTTGTTTATTTATGTCCCCCATCCATTCATTCGAAATGTATTCTTGTTTATTTATGTCCCCCATCCATTCATTCGAAATGTATTCTTGTTTATTTGTGTGCCCCATCCATTCATTCGAAATGTATTCTTGTTTATTTGTGTCCCCCATCCATTCATTCGAAATGTATTCTTGTTTATTTGTGTCCCCCATCCATTCATTCGAAATGTATTCTTGTTTATTTGTGTGCCCCATCCATTCATTCGAAATGTATTCTTGTTTATTTGTGTGCCCCATCCATTCATTCGAAATGTATTCTTGTTTATTTGTGTCCCCCATCCATTCATTCGAAATGTATTCTTGTTTATTTGTGTGCCCCATCCATTCATTCGAAATGTATTCTTGTTTATTTGTGTGCCCCATCCATTTATTCGAAATGTATTCTTTCCAGCTTATATTTGAGATCGTGAGAAGACATTTATTTTCAAATGCATATTATTTAATACACATATTTAATACACATATTTAATACACATATTTAATACACATATTAAATACACATATTTACTACACATATTTAATACACATATTTAATACATATTTTTAATACACATATTTACTACACATATTTACTACACATATTTAATACAAATATTTAATACACATATTTAATACACATACTTAATACACATATTTAACACACATATTTAATACACATATTTAATACACATATTTAATACACATATTTAATACACATATTTAATACACATATTTAATACACATATTTACTACACATATTTAATACACATACTTAATACACATATTTAATACACATATTTACTACACATATTTAATACACATATTTAATACACATATTTAATACACATATTTAATACACATATTCATACAGATTAAGCAACAATAAAAGTACTAAAACTTTACCTGAACCTTCTGCGAGGGCTATTGTAGGTCTTCGTCGAAAGATTAAAGCAGTCGATGAGGAAATACAAAACAGAAAAATCACAATCTGGAATCCGTCCATCTTCAGTTAAGCTCTCATAGATTCTACGACAATTTCTTTCCCCTCAAAAAATAAATAAATAAATAAATGACCGACTAGCGTTAAATAATGACTAAAGTTTCAGCAACAAGGTAATTAATTGTTAAACGAAAGTGCTCTCATTTAAGATTGGTAACGTTCTGTTGAAGTAATCATTTAATTGTTAAACAAATACATAATATAGTCACATCACCACAGTGCACACATTTCGTGTGGCTCAAGTGAGTACTTCAAACAGCGGATGGATGCCACTGGAATAGATACGAACTCAAGCTGTGGCGTGGCCTTAAGTGCTCTACTCAGAGGACTGATTTTATCTTTGTCAAACTTAAACTAATTCTTCTTCCCCTTCTACTTCTTTTTTCTTATTTTGCTTCTTCCTCTTCTTCCTCTTCTTCTTCTTCTTCCTCTTCTGCTTCTTCTTCTTCATCTTCATTTCTCACTCGTTTGCCAGCTTCAAGAGTTAGAAATAGCTGGCGATGTTTTTCGTGGACTTTTCTGCTGTAGCGTCTCCGAATGTTTATTTCATTTATCTGTTTTTAGCTCTCTCGATCCGTTGTTACAATCAGCATCAGGTAGTACTATATCCGTTGTTACAATCAGCATCAGGTAGTACTATATCCGTTGTTACAATCAGCATCAGGTAGTACTATATCCGTTGTTACAATCAGCATCAGGTATTACTATATCCGTTGTTACAATCAGCATCAGGTAGTACTATATCCGTTGTTACAATCAGCATCAGGTAGTACTATATCTACTATGATGACAGAAAAGAAACGCTTCCTCGATTACACAGCTTTATATACTTGGAGTCTGTAGAAATGTGGTTTTACAGAAGAATGTTGAGAATACCATGGGCAGCTAAGAAGAGTAATGAAGATGTTCTGAAAGAGGTCAAAGCAAAAAGAGAGCTAATTTCCAATATTAGGAAGAAACAATCATCATTTATTTGTTGGCCATGTAATGAGAAGAGAAAAACTGGAATATATTGTAACAACTGGAAAAATTGAGGGACGAAGAGATAGAGGGAAGCAAAGAGAAAAAATACAAGACAGCTTAAGAGAATGGCTTGGCAGAAGGTCAACAACAGAAATTATAAATAACTATCGAGATCGAAAGTTGTGGAGAGACTTGATCACCTACGCCAGCAGACCCGGTACTTGATGATGATGATGTTGAAGTTATCATTCTTGTCAAGTAAATGTCAGCCTCTGTGGTTAGAGAGCACACTACTAAAGACAAGCCGAGGTTCACCCAGCCTTTAACAGATGTTTCTGAGAATGTAAGTCGGCCTTGCGTGGTACTGACAGTGTCTTCCAAGAAATGTTCCTTCAGTCAATAATACGGACACTAACATCATACTTTCTATCACAGTTGTATGTCACTGATACTTTAGTAAGTTTCCTCATGTGTGTCTTTCCAAGGCGATAACAACCACACCCTAGCTTCTATTTTACATTCAAAGTGACCAAAAGAAAGTTCGTCATACAATTATTTGTTATAATTTTGTTTGTAAATATCGAATGCTGAATCCCCAAAGTTCTCAGATATGTCAATCTTTTATCTTATAGTTACGTCCAATTAGTTACTAAAATATTATTTACAGAAAAGTATTGATTTCAGCTGAAAATGTAACTTTTGTGCAGGATGTTAAACATTGAAACCACTTGCATAAAATACCATCCACCTCATCAAGTGAGATCATGTCCTTGCACAATAGCTACAGTATTTCCTATCAATTCTGTTATTGACCGTTTTCCATGCCTTGACACGAAGCTATCTAGTATATTATCTCCTTGTCGTCCGCGATCTCTCTTTCCCTGTATTTTGCCAGCACAGAATCAAGTATTCCAACTTTCCTCTTCTCATGATGTGCTCGAAAAATGTTGATTGTTCCTATCGGACGTTTTTTAGAAGTTCCCTTTTGTGTTGCCCTCTTTGAGAAATTCCCAGCTGGAATTCTTTAGCTGTCCAGGGAGCGTTCAACATTCTTCTGAGAAATCACATCCCTGTGGCCTCTAATCGTCTTTTCATTTGTTTGTTTTCTGTCCATGATTCGTTGCCATATGTCGTACATGGCTCTATATAAAAGTAAAGTAAGTAAAGTGCCCCCGTCACGCCAAGTGGCGTATAGGGAATATAGTGTTAGTGACCCGCCACGCCTAGTGGCGTATAGGGAATATAGTGTTAGTGACCCGCCACGCCAAGTGGCGTATAGGGAATATAGTGTTAGTGACCCGCCACGCCAAGTGGCGTATAGGGAATATAGTGTTAGTGACCCGCCACGCCAAGTGGCGTATAGGGAATATAGTGTTAGTGACCCGCCACGCCAAGTGGCGTATAGGGAATATAGTGTTAGTGACCCGCCACGCCAAGTGGCGTATAGGGAATATAGTGTTAGTGACCCGTCACGCCAAGTGGCGTATAGGGAATATAGTGTTAGTGACCATATATTTTACAGACCTTCGTCGCATGATTTTTGGGGTAATGTGGTCGGTATTACGCCCGTGCCGCTTTACTATCCCAAAAAAAAAAAATCCAGTACTCATTTAAACCTGGGTGAACCTGGAAGCCGTCGATCAGGATCGAACCCTACCTCTTGTCCTTTGTAGTCCAGTTCACTAACCACTGAGCTATCGCGACTCCTGCTCTATATGGCACCGATGAAATATCTTTCTCACTTTTATTGACATAGACATGTTGCATACGACGTTTTTCATTTTCTGAAATGCTATATTAGCCTGAGCTATACTTCTTTTTATTTCGGTTGAGCTTCTTCCATTTGATGTTATTATTGAGTCCAAGTATTTGCGCAGCACTTGCTTCAGAATTGTCCCGTTTACTTTTATGCTTTACTCTTTATTGTTAGATAGACCAGAAGGGATTAGACATGGGTGGGGAAGCTTTACTCTTTATTGTTAGATAGACCAGAAGGGATTAGACATGGGTGGGGAAGCTTTACTCTTTATTGTTAGATAGACCAGAAGGGATTCATTATCTTCCATTTCTGTTTAAGACTTATACCGAGATCATCATGAGATATCTCTGAACGATGACAGATTGGTGAGGATTCAAAACAAAACTCAATATTCTAAAACCTAGATACGCTAACGACACAGTCCTTTCTCAAACAATGCAAAAAGGATTGAAAGAGATAAGTGAGTGTGTTAAAAAATCATCTATCTAAATATACAGAAAACCAAAATAGTGTTCACTTACAAAGCAAAAGTCGACTTAAAATCAGGAACGTGTACAATAGAACCTGAAATTGTAAGTAACAAACCATAAATATCTTGGATCTGTAGCAACTAATAAACCATAAATATCTTGGATCTATAGTTACTAACAAACTATAATTATCTGGGAACTGTAGTAACTAACAAACTATAAATATCTGGGATCTGTAGTAACTAACAAACTATAAACATATGGGATCTGTAGTTAATAACAAACTATAAATATCTGGGATCTGTAGTTACTAACAAACTATAAACATCTTGGGTCTGTAGTAACTAACAAACTATAAACATCTGGGATATGTAGTTACTAACAAACTATAAACATCTGGGATCTGTAGTAACTAACAAACTATAAATATCTGGGATCTGTAGTAACTAACAAACTATAAACATCTGGGATCTGTAGTAACTAACAAACTATAAACATCTGGGATCTGTAGTAACTAACAAACTATAAACATCTGGGATCTGTAGTAACTAACAAACTATAAACATCTGGGATCTGTAGTTACTAACAAACTATAAACATCTGGGATCTGTAGTAACTAACAAACTATAAACATCTGGGATCTGTAGTAACTAACAAACTATAAACATCTGGGATCTGTAGTAACTAACAAACTATAAACATCTGGGATCTGTAGTAACTAACAAACTATAAACATCTGGGATCTGTAGTAACTAACAAACTATAAACATCTGGGATCTGTAGTAACTAACAATGGTGACTATCAGACAGAGATCAGAAGAATATTAGCAATAGCAACACATGCATTAAATGCAACGAGGAACATGCACTACAATACCAGCAAGACAGTAGTATTAAAATTACTGAGGGCGTGTCTTCCCGACAACAACACTTGGTTGGGAATCATGGACAATCTCGCAACAAATAAGTAATTCGATTCAACCGAAACAAAGTGCTACAGAAAAAAAGTCATTAAGATACCCTGGATAATGAACACGAGCATTGAAGACATATAGACTTAAACATTAAAAAGAAGACGGCTTATAAACACCATACTACACAGGAAATTTGGAGCTGCGATAGCTCAGTGGTTAGTGAATTGGGCTACAAAAACAAGAGGCCCCAACCGACGGCTTCCATTCACCAAGCCTTTAATTAATAGGTACCGGATTTTTTTCTGGGAAAGTAAATGCGGCACGGGCGTAATACCGACCACATTACCCAAAAATCATGTGCCAAAAGTCTGTATAATTATTGATCACTAACACCATATTCCCTAAACGCCACTTGGCGTGATTTTTTTCTATGATTTAAAGTGGAACCAGTAGGGGTCGCGATAGCTCGACGGTTAGGGAAGTGGACTAAAAAGGAAAAGAGGTTGGGTTCAATCCTAATTGACGCTTCCAGCTTCACCCAGCCTTAAATGGGTTCCAGAATTTTCTTCTGATTTTTTACACAGTAAATTAAATACTATGGCCACCTTAAAAGACACAGCTGGCTGGAAAGAACAATAATGAAAGGCATGGATCCTGTACGACGAGACAGGGAAAGACGAAAAAGAAGGTGATTTCAAGACATCAAAGAAACTTTGAACATGAAAACAGAAAAAAGTGGCAGATCTGGCTACAGACAAAGATTATTTTTGACGTACTGTGATGAATGCAACGTTCTGCAAAGGACATAACGACCTGATGATGACCAAATGAAGTGGCAAACATGTGTCCAGGAAATTGCTTTCATCAACTCCAAATCTTTATAATTATAATTTCTACCATCACGAAAACATACTCTCGTATTAATTGTTTGCTAAATTATCTCCCACTTACTACACACTTTGTCATTTAATCTCTAATTGTTCACATCCTATCTCGGAAGTACAATCAGGAAGTAGCTGTCTCCATTTGTAATCTTTCCACCTCTTGTCTTTATGCTTTTAAATAATAGTAGGTGGGTCATGTATCAACCGTTTATTTAGTTAGAGCCGAAGGAATCAGATTGTTTTTGTGTGTTGACACCCATCTGCTAGATTGTTTACAATATTACAGCAGCTGGGTCACGTATAGACCGTGTTGTTTAGTTGAGGGAATCAAAACTGTTTATGTGTGTTGACACAACATCAAAAGATGGACTAATGAAACTATTACAACATGCACTAACAAGACTGGAGACAGATTAAAATGGTGCTCAATGGTAGCCAACTTTCTATATGAAGATGGCAGCAAGTTAATGATGACTTGTAATAAATTGATTTCTTTTGACTCACCTTGATTAACCATTAGGAAGAAACAATCATCATTTTTTGACCATGTAATGAGAAGAGAACAGCTGGAATATATTGTAACAACTGGGAAAATTGAGAGACGAAAAGATAGAGGGAAGCAAAGATAAAAGATAC
The DNA here is from genome assembly GCA_032433765.1 of Megaustenia siamemsis. Taxonomy (NCBI): domain Eukaryota; kingdom Metazoa; phylum Mollusca; class Gastropoda; order Stylommatophora; family Ariophantidae; genus Megaustenia; species Megaustenia siamemsis. Next base: position 56,059,252 of record JAVIAB010000091.1, read on the forward strand.
CAGACAGCTTAAGAGAATGGCTTGGTAAAAGGTCAACAACAGAAATGATAAATAACTGTCGAGATTGACAGTTGTGGAGAGACATGGTCACTTACGCACGCAGGCCCGGTATTTGATGATGATGATGATGATTAACCATACTTGATCACAGCAAAACAAGAAACGAATTAACGATGAAGACTACTTAAATCACAGTGAGATTCACAGAAGTAAGATATAATTGAAAATACAGGCACTATCAACAGCGTTGAAAATACAGGCGCTATCAACAGCATTGAAAATACAGGCGCTATCAACAGCGTTGAAAAACAGGCGCTATCAACAGCGTTGAAAATACAGGCGCTATCAACAGCGTTGAAAATACAGGCACTGTCAACAGCGTTGAAAATACAGGCGCTATCAACAGCGTTGAAAATACAGGCACTATCAACAGCGTTGAAAATACAGGCACTATCAACAGCGTTGAAAATACAGGCACTATCAACAGCGTTGAAAATACAGGCACTATCAACAGCGTAACACACGAGATTTGTAGGGGGAGGGGCGCTGGGTGGGGGGAAGAGGGGCGCTGGGTGGGGGGAAGAGGGGTGGCTGGGTGGGGGGAAGAGGGGTGGCTGGGTGGGGGGAAGAGGGGTGGCTGGGTGGGGGAAGAGGGGTGGCTGAGTGGGGGAAGAGGGGCGCTGGGTGGGGGAAGAGGGGCGCTGGGTGGAGGAAAGAGGGGCGCTGGGTGGGGAAAGAGGGGCGCTGGGTGGGGGGAAGAGGGGTGCTGGGTGGGGGAAGAGGGTGGCTGGGGGGGGGAAGAAGGGTGGCTGGGTGGGGGAAGAGGGGTGCTGTGTGGGGGGAAGAGGGTGGCTGGGTGGGGGGAAGAAGGGTGGCTGGGTGGTCAGAGGTAAGACGTTAGGGCTGGGTGGTCAGAGGTAAGACGTCGGCCTCAGGACAAGAAGGCCCCGGGTTTAATTCCACCAGTTGGACTAATTTTTCTTTTTTAATACAGAAAGTTGTATCCTTGATTTCTTCATGGCTTTACCATCCCCGGTCTCTGGGTAGTGAGATCCTATGTCTAGACCTTTCGGATAGCAACACAAATCAGGTGGTCATGTGTGCACTCGCGCACGTTAAAAAATAGTTTAAAATCGAAAAAAGTAGACTAAATGATGGTCACTGCCCGGGCAAGATTGTCAGCAAAAAATCTACCAAGAATTGTTCTGTTCTGTTCATTGAATCAGTGTCGCTGCAGTCGGGAATTCCCCATATTCGCTCCACTAATCCGCTATCAGTGTCGGGAATTCCCCATATTCGCTCCACTAATTCGCTATCAATGTCGGGAATTCCCGATATCCGCTTCACTCATGTCAAAACTCTCGCCAAAGCAAGGTGGCAAATTCTGTAGACAAGGTCGACTACCGTGCACACAGGCCGGAGAGTCCCAGACCGCGGTATGGAGTTTGTGGTTGAGAGTTTCCTCTGAGATACTCGATATCTCGAGGGGAAATACGGAGCACATATGAATTATTTCGACGTGCAGTGATGATGTTCCTAAAATAACATAATATAACATAGTAAAAATAAAAGTAAAGTACCCCCGTACGCCAAGTTGTAGGGAATATGGTGTTAGTGACCATAAATTTTACAGACCTTCGGCACATGATTTTTGGGTAAAGTGGTCGGTATTACGCCCGTGCCGCTTTACTTTCCCAGAAAAAATCTGGTACCCATTTATGGCTTGGTGAACCCGGAAGCCGTCGGTTGGGATCGAACCCTACCTCTTGTCCTTTTTTGTCCAGTTCACTAACCACTGAGCTATCACGGCTAACAATATAAAAAAATATATATAATCATCATTGAGTACCATGCCTCCAGGCATAGGTGATCATATCTCTCCACAACTTTCGATCTCGACAGTTATTTATCATTTATTTTGTTGACCTTCTACCAAGCTACTCTCTAAAGCTGTCTGGTATCTATTCCGGAATAATAGAACAAAGAAGTATGTGTTAGCACTCGGAAAAATTGACAGACAAACAACAATAGAAAAAAACGAAGAACAATATATGGTCCGAAGTGGGATCGAACCCGTACTCAGTGGCACCGCGCCTTGCCACGAGAAGCCGAACGCTTGGTACACTGCCACGCAGCCAACTAAAAAATTGGCTATTGCAGTAGTGTCTTCCACGAAAGGCGATCTCAATGACTATAGCATAGGGTAACGATCACAGACCGGAAATAAATTGTATATTTGTACTTTCCTATTAATGCAAGTATCTCCCAGTAGGGCTGAATACTTGTATTGTAGACAAACATTTATTGGACGAAACAGCACGAATAGTAGTTCCCAGTGGTTATATACTGGGTACAAATAATAATACATAAATATTATTATATGGGGAACTTCCGAGGCGATAATAGGGAATAATAGAACAAAGAAGTATGTGTTAGCACTCGGAAAAATTGACAGACAAACAACAATAGAAAAAAAACGAAGAACAATATATGGTCCGAAGTGGGATCGAACCCGTACTCAGTGGCACCGCGCCTTGCCACGAGAAGCCGAACGCTTGGTACACTGCCACGCAGCCAACTAAAAAATTGGCTATTGCAGTAGTGTCTTCCACGAAAGGCGATCTCAATGACTATAGCATAGGGTAACGATCACAGACCGGAAATAAATTGTATATTTGTACTTTCCTATTAATGCAAGTATCTCCCAGTAGGGCTGAATACTTGTGTTGTAGACAAACATTTATTGGACGAAACAGCACGAATAGTAGTTCCCAGTGGTTATATACTGGGTACAAATAATATTCTATTGTTGTTTGTCTGTCAATTTTTCCGAGTGCTAACACATACTTCTTTGTTCTATTATTCCCTATTATCGCCTCGGAAGTTCCCCATATAATAATATTTATGTATTATTATTTGTACCCAGTATATAACCACTGGGAACTACTATTCGTGCTGTTTCGTCCAATAAATGTTTGTCTACAACACAAGTATTCAGCCCTACTGGGAGATACTTGCATTAATAGGAAAGTACAAATATACAATTTATTTCCGGTCTGTGATCGTTACCCTATGCTATAGTCATTGAGATCGCCTTTCGTGGAAGACACTACTGCAATAGCCAATTTTTTAGTTGGCTGCGTGGCAGTGTACCAAGCGTTCGGCTTCTCGTGGCAAGGCGCGGTGCCACTGAGTACGGGTTCGATCCCACTTCGGACCATATATTGTTCTTCGTTTTTTTCTATTGTTGTTTGTCTGTCAATTTTTCCGAGTGCTAACACATACTTCTTTGTTCTATTATTCTCTATTATCGCCTCGGAAGTTCCCCATATAATAATATTTATGTATTATTATTTGTACCCAGTATATAACCACTGGGAACTACTATTCGTGCTGTTTCGTCCAATAAATGTTTGTCTACAACACAAGTATTCAGCCCTACTGGGAGATATTTGCATTAATAGGAAAGTACAAATATACAATTTATTTCCGGTCTGTGATCGTTACCCTATGCTATAGTCATTGAGATCGCCTTTCGTGGAAGACACTACTGCAATAGCCAATTTTTTAGTTGGCTGCGTGGCAGTGTACCAAGCGTTCGGCTTCTCGTGGCAAGGCGCGGTGCCACTGAGTACGGGTTCGATCCCACTTCGGACCATATATTGTTCTTCGTTTTTTTCTATTGTTGTTTGTCTGTCAATTTTTCCGAGTGCTAACACATACTTCTTTGTTCTATTATTCCCTATTATCGCCTCGGAAGTTCCCCATATAATAATATTTATGTATTATTATTTGTACCTGGTATCTATTCCCTTTGTTTCCCTCTCTCTCTCAAATTTCCAACTGTTCTCTTCTCATTATATGGTCAAAATATGATGATTCTTTCTTCCTAATTATGAAAATTAGCTCTCTCTTTGCTGTGGCCTCAGTCTGTTGTCCTTTTGTGCATAATTCACATCCATATGTTAAGACTGACTCTACATAACATTTAAGAACTCTTTTTCTTGTTTCTATTGTCAAAAATGGATTACATAGTATCTTCCTCATTTTTTGGAAAGCTGCTTTTGCCTGAACCATTCTGCATCTCACCTCTCTTGTACATCTTCCGTCTGAGGTTAACAAAGTTCCCAAATATTTAAATTCATTTACCTGTTTTAATATTGTTCCACTTGTCTTTATTTTGCACTGAGGTGATGTCTTTTTCTTTGTTGTTACCATTATTTCTTATCATACCCAAGATGAAAATGAAATTAAAATAAACTATGACGTGTTCGGATATTTCCCAAGTGGTGTGCATGTTCATGAACGGAGAGAGACGCTTACAAAATTTCCTCAAGAACATCGTCTCTTCTAGGTACCTGTATCATTGGGGTTCTACAATGAATTTTCAAACACAGCTGGTTGGCAGGGAATATGTTAGCACAATAGAAAACCGCAAGATGCTACTTTCTCTATCATACAACGACATTCGTAGGTAAGGATGCCATCATCATCATCATCATCATGTCGTATGTCCTTTACAGAACGTTGCCTTCACCACAGCCTGTTTGAAAAAATATCTGTTACTAGCCAGATTTCCCACTTTTTCTGTTGTCATGTTCAAGGTCTCCTTGATGTCTTGAAACTATCTTCTTGGTCTGCCCCTCTCTCGTTGCGCACGAACCATAAGTTCCATGATTGCTCTTTCCAGCCCGCTGTGTCTTTGACGCGGCCAAAGTATTTCAATTTCCTTGTAGAATGTTAGTAGAAAGGTTGTCCTATGTGGCGACCGATTAGTATATTTCTTATTCACAATCACAATATGTTGTAGCCTTGCAAGGTTTTCCTACTTTTCTTATTGTTTGTGAGTCTAGTGTTAAGGTTTGGCATTGTTAGCACAACATTTGTGCTGTAGAGAGAATATGTGTGTGTGGTGACATGTATCCAAAACTTTGTTGCATCTTGAGTTTATTTCTGTGGCTTTTAAAATTATCGTCTGTCTAAAGACTTCCTAGATATTTAAACTCCTAATCTATTGACGTTTTGAGCCGTGGCCGGCTCCTAGGGCATAGACCCAGATACTCTTTCTCTTATATAATTTCCCATTCTAGTAGTTTTCAATCCTAAAGATATTTGATCAAATCTCGCCAATTGTCTCTGTTCTGTGCAAGCAACTGTATCTCATTGAGGGAATCGAATCCTGCTGCTCTTGCCTCTGATTAATGTTCGTCTCAGTGTCTCTCTGGGTCAGCCTCTTTTCCTCTTACCTGTTGTTTCCCACATGAGGGCTTGCTTTATTATTCGGTTATTATCTCTCCTCATCACATGTCTTACTTATGACCATCGTCTTTTCTTTAAACTCCTACACTTGTTTTAATTGTCTGCGGTGTACCTTTATGTTAATATTCTGTTTTTCTATTGGGATATTCAAAACTTATGTCTTTCGTATCACAGTTACTGTAGCTGATATTTTAATGAGATGACAGGTCACCATGTTGGTTGAAGTGTTCATGTCGTTGCCCATCTTTCTGTCTCTAACGTTATTCAACAATTCAGCTCTAAACCTCCTACCAAACCATTCTCTTAAGATCTTTGTTACCTATTTTATTTAAATTTTGTTACCTCTTTTTCCACTTGGGAGCCGCGATAGCTCAGTGGTTAGTGAACTGGACTACTAAGGTCAAGAGGTCGGGTTCGATCCCAACCGTCGGCTTCCGGGTTCACCCAGCCTTTAATGGGTACAGGATTTTTTCTGGGAAAGTAAAGCGGCACGGGTGTAATACCGACCACATTACCCTAAAAATCATGTGCCGAAGGTCTGTAAAATTTATGGTCACTAACACCATATTTCCTATCCGCCACTTGGCGTGACGGGGGTACTTTACTTTTTTTTTTACTTTTTTTTTCTCCACTTGTTTCCATTTGTTACAATGATTCCCCCTGTTTCCTTTTGTCACAAGGATTCCGCCTGTTTACATTTATCACAAGGATTCCCCCTGTTTCCTTTTGTCACAAAGATTCCGCCTGTTTACATTTATCACAAGGATTCCCCCTGTTTCCTTTTGTCACAAGGATTCCGCCTGTTTACATTTATCACAAGGATTCCCCCTGTTTCCATTTGTTACAAGGATTCCCCCTGTTTCCATTTATCACAAGGATTCCCCCTGTTTCCATTTATCACAAGGATTCCCCCTGTTTCCATTTATCACAAGGATTCCCCCTGTTTCCATTTATCACAAGGATTCCCCATGTTTCCTTTTGTCACAAGGATTCCGCCTGTTTCCATTTGTCACAAGGATTCCGCCTGTTTCCATTTGTCACAAGGATTCCGCCTGTTTCCATTTGTCACAAAGATTCCGCCTGTTTCCATTTGTCACAAGGATTCCGCCTGTTTCCTTTTGTCACAAGGATTCCGCCTGTTTCCATTTGTCACAAGGATTCCGCCTGTTTCCTTTTGTCACAAGGATTCCGCCTGTTTCCTTTTGTCACAAGGATTCCGCCTGTTTCCCTAATGGCCAACAATGCTGACTGTCTTGTTCTTTGTTTTAAACATCTTCTTCATTACAACTACTCATGTCACGTGCCGATTGTGATCTTAAAATTCGTCTGTTTTAACTACATTACCGTGTCGTCAAAAAGATGTTTCTCTTTGATTTGTTTCCCATGATTTACTACCATAATCTTGGACTGGCTCAACATAACAGTTTTTACTTCTGTTGAGTTGATGGTTATAGTTAGCGTTATTTTTCTCACTCTATCTGGATCTATACTACAAAGGATATCTGCTCTACATCTACAATCTTACATATATTATATGTCATAGATTGTAGAGTTCATTCCCCAGTTGTAGTACTGTACAGATTGTTTTATCGGCCACGAGCTCAGAATGAAGGCTCGACCATGGGACTTAGAAACAACAAAGACCTACAAGAACTAGCTTCAGATCGTTCGTCAGTCGTGGAGAACTATGACGTCCGCCCTATGTATCGTCTTCGGCCCGAGAGGAAAATGAAATTAATGAATAAATTGAATTTAATTCAGAGATTTTAGAAGAAGTATTCTTCCTCTTTGCGATTATTATTTTATTTTTGTCTTGCTGTTGTGTGTAAGACTCTGAATTGCCGTGTCACTATCAAAATGTCATGTTTTTCTGTCATTATTTTAAACTATTAGCAAATAAAGATTGTAAAGAATAGTGACACTGTGACCTTCCAGACATGTCGTAAGAGGCAACTAAGGAGGTTGATCGATGGCTTGACAAGCTGTCATTGTAAAAAGTATTGTTATGGAAACAGAACCATAGATTTTAGAAGCAGTGATCTCTGCAATATGTGCCATTTTGGCACGCAAGGTTCCTGTTTTTGGGATTGTGGTTCTGCCCTATGTGCCGTCTTCGGGCCGAAAGGACAATAGATAGATAGATAGAAATAAAGATGACCAACATACTAGAAATGTGCGTCAAACATTGCTAAAACAATAGTTGGCTCTCTTCTTTTTTTTCTTCGTTTCCTTTTATTTTATTTCCTTGTTCTTCGTTTTTCTTCTTTTCTGTCGCCGGTCTACGTGAGTGTCTAACGCTCGTCATTTCCTCCTGCAGGATAGCAACAATAAAAGCTCACGACAGACTTCATCAGCACTTGGAACTCCAGAAGAATAAGATTCAAAAAGGTTTGTTGTGTTGGAAGACATATGATCATAGGACATATTCTAAAGATAACATACATTTATAGTACATGCACTACACACATACACACACAAACACACACACACACACATACATACACACACACACACGAACACACACACATACACACATACACACACATACACACAAACACACACATACACATACACATACATACATACACACACACACATACACATACATACACACACACACGCACACAAACACACACACACACAAACACACACACACACATACATACATACACACAGAAACACACACACACACAAACACACACACACACACATATAAAACAATAGAAACAAGAAAAAGAGTTCTTAAATGTTATGTTATATAGAGCCAGTCTTAAAATATGGATGTGAATCGTAGACAATGGGACAACAGACAAGAAAATCACTTGAGGTTGTAGAAAAGTGATTTTACAGAAGTGTGTTGAGAATACCATGGACAGCTAAGAAGAGTAATGAAAACATTATGAAAGGAGCCGAAGCAAAGAGAGAGCTAATTTCCAATATAAGAAAGAAACAATCACTATTTTTTGGCCATGCCGTGAGAAGGGAACAGCTGGATTATATTGTGACAACTGGGAAAATTGAGGGACGAAGAGATAGAGGGAAGCAAAGAGAAAAGATACCAGACATCTTAAGAGAATGGTTTGGCAGAAGATCAACAACAGAACTGATAAATAAATGTTCAGATCGAAAGTTGTGGAAGAGACATGATCACCTACGCTAGCAGGCACGGTACTTGATGATGATGATGACATTAAATCATATACGTAATACACACACAAAACACATACAACCCAAATATTTACACGTATACAACACACATGCACACGTACATCACATACACAAACAATACATAAGCAACATACAAAAACACACAGAACATACAGATACACACATACACTACAGAAAACGCACATACATTAATGGACTAAGCAGATCGCATTATCAAAATAAAAAAAGGCTGTGACCATAAAACGAGGGTCAAAACGCACTCAAAGTCTCCATTTGCTTGAACGCGCCCTCTCACAAATCTCGCTTGTGCAGATATCAGCAAACGATTTGAATATTGAGATTTTTTCACACCAATCATATTTCCGGCATTTGGCTCTTATATTTGTTCTTTTCCCTAACCTAAAAAACACAGCCTAAAGGAAACAATCTTAACAGTGGTTAAGTCAGGTTGTCAAGTAACAACTGGTTTAGACTGGAGACAGATAATAATAAATGAATATTATCATGGCTGGAAACTTCAGAAGCGATAGATCAGCGAATCATTTCAGGGGAAGAAGTATGTTTACAACACTCTGAAAAAACCACACAAATAATCAACAACTATTAAAAAAACAAAGAAAAATAGATGATCCAAGGCAGGAATAAACTAGTACAAAATAATTATATTCAGTTGTTATTATTTGTCTCCAGTCTAAACCACTGGGAAATACTATTTGTGCTGTTTCGTCCTATGGTTTGTCTGCAGCACAAGTATTCAGCCCTAACGAAAATACAGATACACAATTTATTCCCGAGTTGTGATCATAACCCTATGCTATAGTCATGAGTACACCTGCGAGAAAGACATCACCAATGACAGCTATTTTTTTTAGATAACTGAGTTGGCTGTGTGGTCTAGCGCGTGGTTCATCGTGGCAAAGCGCTGTGCCACGTAGTACGGGTTCGACCCTGTTTCGGACCATATTTTGTTCTTTGTTTTTTTTATCGGTGTTGATTATTTGTGATTTGTTTCTGTGTGCTGTAAACATGTCTCCGCCCATGAAACGATTCGGACAACTGGTTTAGTGCTGATGTTATAGAACCACACGGACTCTTTATTGTATTTATATCTTGATGGTATTGTTCACATCACATCACATTTATTTTAGTTGATCACAACAGGTAAATCACGACAGACTCTTTCTCTGGATACATAATGCTAATCAAGTTTATTGATCTCTAGGCACAATGATCGACTAGTGGTGGATGCACTTATCTTAAATTAATGTTAATTAATTCGGAACTTCTCTGAGGCTACCGCCGATGACTATGGTCCGTCCCAAGTGCATATTTTGTATACAGCATTATTCAACTTACGTTCATGAGGAATGTGAAACACAACTTGAAATAATCTTAAAAACCCTTCACGACACTAATGTTTATATTCTCATTGCTATACTCCTACTCTCTATCAACTTCTACTAATAACTTCTCAACTGACTTGAAATACAACTTCAAGATTCTAACTTCCTAACTTAACTGGCTTCGCTTTCTAATCTTAACTTTCTAACTGTTCTGACTGTTCTAACTCTATCTAACTACCTTCGGCAGTTCGGCCGAGGCTGGACTAAGCTTACTTAATCTACATCTTGACTATTCTCATTCATGACTAATTTAATCCTGACTAACTAACTCGAACTGTTGACTTTCTATTCCTGACTAATTCGTTTCTGATTGTCTCAAACCTATAGCGTTAAAGTTTAAATACTCCAACCTCACACTTTGTGTGACATATCTTCAGCCAATCAAACTGTCGCAAAGTGACCACTTGCGACCCTTTTAGCCAATCAATTCTCACTACAACAATTCCACCGCCAAATTTCCATTTCCGAACTGTGACTCAAAGTTCAACTTATGTCCAAGACTTGACCGTTCCATGACTTCAGTCTAAAATTTGTCAAAACAAACTATTTGTGACCATCATCTTCATGACCTGACCCGTCCTGGTAGCTGTTTACCGGACAGTAAAGTCATGGAGTCAAATCATGCACGTATTGTTATTTCCACAACCTGCTGTTGGAAAATTTCCATTGACCTAAACTCTCTGTATAATTCTACCTTCCTTCCTCACCTCTGTATGTCCACTACCCACTATAAACTTTTACTCCCTTAACTTTGTTTCTACAACTTGTTATTCTTGAAAATTTCCATACTTAAATTTTATGTCTTAACTACTGCTGGTCGCTACCATTTGTTACTGCTATTGTCTATTGAGAAGCGGGTAACAACTAAGTTACCTGCCCCCATGCTCTCACTACCTATACTCTATTACACTGACATTTCAAGGTCGGGCAGCTATGCTGGAATCGTGTCAACTCAGATACCGATAACATTGAAGAGGAATAAACAAAAATGTAAACATTTGGTTCCCGAGAACATTTTCTTCCTTAGACTACCGGTCAATATGGCGGATAGGCGACAGTGAACTATTGAGTCACTGTCTGAAAAATGTTCCTTGTTGCAGTTTCCTCATATTCCAAGTCCAGCTTGCTGTCGGAGCTACTGAGTAGTGCTCAGTGCATACCGTGAGCTGTGTGATTCATCCTGATGGTGTTTCTAAATCCAGATTGCTTATGAGGAATGATGATATCGTATGACGACGGACATTTGAAATAATGCGCTCAATTCGGAGCGTGAACGTCTTATGTCCTTTGATGTGTTCTGCATCTGCTACGATGAGGACTGCAACTGCCTTTCTTTGTTTAGATATTCGATGAGATATTAATTCGGATGATTCCACTGGCACGGGCGGTTGTGCAATTATGTATTTCCATTCGTTTGCAGTGATACCAGAGCCTTCGAATAACCATAACCATAATCATAACCATTTTCTTCCTTGTCGGGGTTAAGACTTACAGCCACTCCCTTCTCAATTTCAGGATCAATTAAAAAAAAAAGCAAAATATAAGCGTTGTCAGTTCGTGACCTTGGAAATCGTTTGGACTCTTTTGATCACATTTTTCTGAATTCTGAGATTTGACTAAGTCTAATGCTGTCGTCAGTTCTCTGAAATTGTCGCCGTCTTTCTCTCTCTCCCCCCCCCAATCACTACCATCACCACTAAAATCACCAACCACCATCACTACCATCACCATCATCATCATTATCATCACCACCACCATCAATATCATCGTTATTATCATTATCATCATCACTACCACCATCACTACCATCACCATAATCATTATGACCATTTTCATGATCACCACTACCATCACCATCACCATCACCATCACCATCACCATCATCATTATCATCACCACCACCTTAATCATCATGATCATTATCATTATCATCACCGTCATTATCGTTATCATTATCAGTCACTATCATCATCATCGTGTGCCAAACCAATTGGCGTAGGTAATTATATCCTGCCATTACTATCTATCCGCGAAGCATTTTATTAATGACATAGTATATCAAAGACATATACATATTATCTCGCGTGAAACTTTACCTCTTTGACTTGTTACTGACACAATAAGTCAGCCTGTTCGTTTCATGGCCAAAATGATTATTATTTTTGGCTTCTTTTATGACACATTCGTTATATCTGTTCGTTTAAACACCAAAATGATATTTTTTTTGGGCTTCTCTAGGACACCTTCGTTACATCTGTTCTCAACAGGTATCTATCGTGTTCTTAACATTCTTCTGTTGCATAAAAAAAATAAAACAAGAAAAAAAACTACATTAACGGGACATCATAGAATGTTCTTCAAACTCTTATCTCTGGTAACTAAAGTGTACTGTTATTGTTTCATATACAGTACATATAAAAGACAATGACAGTGAATGAACAAATTAATGGCTGTTTCATATAATCCTAACTGCGCTGAACGCTCATTTTATACGATTTTCATTTCCTTATTTACTTCGTCTTCATGCTCTGTTAATGTCGTCACACTTCCATCTGTCACCAGATGGCATTTATAACTTAAAGACAATATCTCGCTAGCACTTGTACATTTTCGAATATGTCCTTTTAATATGGGAGATAATTGCTTAAAACCTGAAATAAAATATCATAATGTGTTATCTCTCTTATTTGCAGGCACGATGGCGCTAAACAGCAAACAAGAGACAAGCTTGTTCCCTTTAATTTCTAACCGTCAGATTTATATCGTTGGCAACTCGTGGGGCTATTTCTTTAGAAACATCGATTACTTTGGAGTTAGGTTACTTATAAGGTAAGTGGGCTTGTTGTGAGTACTTTTATGAATGTTGTACAGAGTAATGAATTCGAAGTGAATACAATTTTGTTTGAGTCCCAACAGAGTACGTCCAGAAACAACAAGTTAACAGTTTAGTGATGTGACAAGTCACTAACAGTTAAATGGTTCAGTGATGTGACAAGTCACTAACAGTTAAATGGTTTAGTGATGTGACAAGTCACTAACAGTTAAATGGTTTAGTGATGTGACAAGTCATTAACAGTTGAATAGTTTAGTGATGTGACAAGTCACTAACAGTTAAATGGTTTAGTGATGTGACAAGTCACTAACAGTTAAATGGTTTAGTGATGTAACAAGTCACTAACAGTTAAATGGTTTAGTGATGTGACAAGTCACTAACAGTTAAATGGCTTAGTGGTGTGACAAGTCACTAACTGTTAAATGGTTTAGTGATGTGACAAGTCACTAACTGTTAAATGGTTTAGTGATGTGACATGTCACTAACAGTTAAATGGTTTAGTGATATGACAAGTCACTAAAAGTTAAATGGTTTAGTGATGTGACAAGTCACTAACTGTTAAATGGTTTAGTTATGTGACAAGTCACTAACTGTTAAATGGTTTAGTGATGTGACAAGTCACTAACTGTTAAATGGTTTAGTTATGTGACAAGTCACTAACAGTTAAATGGTTTAGTGATGTGCAAGTCACTAAAAGTTAAATGGTTTAGTGATGTGACAAATCACTAACAGTTAAATAGTTTAGTAATGTGACAAGTCACTAAAAGTTAAATGGTTTAGTGGTGTGACAAGTCACTAACAGTTAAATAGTTTAGTGGTGTGACAAGTCACTAACAGTTAAATAGCTTAGTGATATGACATCCTAAAACAGGTAAATGACTTGGTGATGTGACAAGACAGAAACAGTGAAGCACGATCGACACAATTATTAACAAAGGATGTTTGTGTAAAAACAAAATAAAACAACAGACAGAGAGGAAAATATTGAGAAAGGTGAACGAAATAATAGACGTACCCTGAAACATGACATCACGTATGGCCTACCAAAGAGCAAAAATCTGCAACAAAACATTTTTCTCCTCATAGCTGAAAAAGAAATGATGAAGGAAACAAGAACAATAAGTGGCTGTAGTAGTAATCTTCCTCTGTCTTCTGTTTTTAAAGTGGCATGTTAGAATTAAAGATACATTTATAGTTGTCTTGTTACATTCATCAGACAAGAACGTGTAATGATTCTTTAGTTAGCGCGCTGTTATATACGCACGTTTCTTATTGTTGTAGATTACAATTGTATTGTGTAAGCCAGGACTAAAACTAAGAATAGCAAAATGTTACATCTTCCCAATATTCCTGTATGGTGCAGAAACATGGACATTAGACAAGAAAACAGAACAGACAAGTGAAGTCTTTGAAATGTGGATATATAGAAGAATAGGTAGAATTAGATGAAAAAAAAAAGAAAACAAACGATGAAGTTTTAAAACAACTAAAAATGGAAAAGAGAACTACTAAACACAATTAGAACAAGACAAATGGAATTTTTGGGACATGTTAAAATATACAACAGCCTAATAAAAGTAATATCAGAAGGGAAAATACAAGGTGAAAGAGGCAGAGACAGACCAAGACTAAGATGGACGAGTAACATCAAAAGATTGACAAGTTAGCCTATGACAATCTGCACCATCAAAGCAAGAGACAGAGTGGAATGGCGCTCCATGGTAGCCAACCTTCGATGCAGAGACGGCACTTAATGATGATGATGATTGTGTAAACAAGAATACGCATGAATATATCATTTAATGTCAAATCATGTGATGTTATATTTCTCGGATACCCTTAGGTAGTATTTCCTTGGAAGAGGCTCATGGCCTACATCTACTGCTCCCTCTTCTTCTCCTCATTTGCCTTTCAGCCTCACGGGGAGATATCATTTGTCGTATTTTACTCCTCTCTTTACCTCTGCTGCTGTTATGTTTCCTAGTATTTCTAATATTCCATCAATCCATCTTTTTTTCGTGGTCGGCCCTTGCATCTGGTGTTCTCGCAATGTTTATTGAAGGCTCGCTGTGTTGTGTTTTGCTCTTTCTGCCCTGTCACTTGGCCAAACCATTTTATCTGTTGTTTCTTTATATATTCTGTGGCGTGGGTTATTCCTCGCTTTTTTCTCATTTCCTCGTTTCTTATCCTATACCTCCTGTCATTCGTTTAGCAAATTTCATCCCAGTAGAGGTTATTTTTCTGGTTGATCTTTCATCTAGGGTCCAGGTCTGGCATTGGTAGCTCAACGTTGGGATGAAGATTGTATTGTAGGGTCCAGTATTGGCATTGTTAGTTCAACGTTGGCATGAAGATTGTATTGTAGGGTCCAAGTCTGGCATTGGTAGCTCAACGTTCGGATGAAAATTGTATTGTAGGGTCCAAGACTGGCATAGTTAGCTCAAAGTTTGGATGAAGATTGTATTGTAGGGTCTAAGACTGGCATAGTTAGCTCAAAGTTTGGATGAAGATTGTACTGTAGGGTCCAAGACTGGCATTGTTAGCTCAAAGTTTGAATGAAGATTGTATTGTAGGGTCCAAGACTGGCATTGTTAGCTCAACGTTGATATGAAGATTGTTTTGTAGAGTGCCCGTTTTGCCTCTAGATTTAGAGCCTCTTTGAGTTCTTTAAACCCCAAGAGAAGAAACACTTTTTAATTCTATTCTCTAATAGTCCATATCATAATATCCATTTTTTCTCTTTTAATATTTTCCTTTTTTATTTCCGCGTCTTCCTCCCTTCTGCAACATCATCTGCTCTCTTGTTCTTTAAAAGTTTAGAACCACTCGTTATCTAGAGTCCACTTAGGACCTTTTAGTAATACCCATGTCCTTTTCTAGGCTTAGTGATGAATCATGCCATCACAAGTAGTGAAAGGGTGTCGTTTCAATCATTTTTAAAAGTGCCATATATTTATTAATTGTTTTGCTCATTTTTTTCTCGTTTGTTTATTGCGCCGATGAAGGCTTGAGCTGAAACGTTGTTTTCATCAGTTTATCCTTTACTCGTAAAAGCTAGCAAAACGTGAATAACGGTTTCGTTTTATTGTGTCATTAAAGATGTCATTGTGTGTACTTTATTCACTGAACTCACCCTAATTGTCTTAGTTTATTTTAAAATTGTTTCTGTCCGTATATCTGTTTATTGTTCTACCTCACTATAATATTGTTTGCTGGTTAATTCTGTAAGTGTTCTATCATTTATGCTAGTTTTTATTTCTGATTTCTTTCTTTACCGTTTCAGTTTTTTACTCAGCTTCTTTCTTTGTTTCTTTTTCTTTATATCTTTCTTTCTTTCTTTCTTTCTTTCACTTTATTTTGTAACCTTCTTCACATTACATTTATTTCATTTATTCCCTTCTCTTTTTGTACTTTCTTTCTATAAGGCTCCAAATGTATATATCTCACCATATGCCACATATATCACACATATACCATATACCACATATATCACACATATACCATATACCACACATATCACACATATCACACATATACCATATACCACACATATCACACATATACCATATACCACACATATCACACATATACCATATACCACACATATCACACATATACCATATGCCACACATATCACACATATACCATATACCACACATGTCACACATATACCATATGCCACACATATGCCACACATATGCCACATATATACCATATACCACACATATCACACATATACCATATACCACACATATCACACATATACCATATACCACACATATACCATATACCACACATATACCATATACCACACATATACCATATACCACACATATACCACACATATACCATATACCACACATATCACACATATACCATATACCACACATATCACACATATAGCATATACCACACATATACCATATACCACACATATACCACACATATCACACATATACCATATGCCACACATATTACACATATACCATATACCATATACCACACATATCACACATATACCATATACCACACATATCACACATATACCATATACCACACATATCACACATATAGCATATACCACACATATACCATATACCACACATATCACACATATACCATATACCACACATATGACACAATCCATATTTATCAGTTTTCTTCAGGCGAATCCTAATCTCATTAAACATTTACCAAAACTGAATACCGGTAAGAGACGCAAATGTTATCAACATCTTGCATCTGACAACAAGGCCATTGAATACGGTCGAAGTCTTATGCTGCATATCACGGATATCGTTACAAACCTGCGTAACAACAGAGCTCTGGAGAAGTACATCTTTTACAAGTTTAACCTTCTACTAGAGTCTGAATTCAATAAAGAAGACATTAATGTAAGTTTTAAACACTCCGTTCTTTCTGGTTTATCCAATTTTGACAAAAATTGTTGTCCATTTTAGTTGATATTTGTATATTATTTGTTATGGATGCACATCATAGCCAAACAGTGGGTCCCTTAACTCTTTCACTACGGAAAGTTATTAGCAATTTAGCGGTAGAGATTTCAGAGACACATTTTTCAGGGTTTTAAATATGAATCTACATGTTTATATTTATCTAACATTTAACATATTATATCTGAAGTTTTATATACTTGAAAAATAAATTAGATTTCATCAGTTTAAGACGATACAAGACATATAAAAAGAATATGGTTTGATGACAGTTTACACTAATCAAATTGAGAGTGACGCACTGTGCGGCTAAACGTACATGACCGAAATCGGCATAGCGCATGGCAGCAAGAGAATCACAAAGCAAGTCCTCAAATGGGAGCCAGAGGGACAAAGAAAAAGTAGCGGACCTGGAGAAACACTAAAAAGAACACCGAGCAGAGAGGCAACACGATCATGCATCAGCTTTCTTGTCGAGATTGCGGGGCTCGTCTAGGACAGAGACGTGTGGCGAGGTAAAATCCGGCTCCTGTGGAAGGTCCAACAATTTATAACAACGATCGACAGACACTGAGAGTCTAGAATTTCTGCCTTCTTTGGGATCTTCAACTCCAACAAGATAATAGATAAATAGATTCATCATCATGTGCCATGCTGGTTGTCGTAGGCGATCATGTCCTACCACAATCTTACATTCACCGTGCATTGTATCAATCTTGTTGTTGACTGTTTTCCATGCCATGACACCAAGCTATCCAGTATTTTCTTTCTTTGTCTTTCACGATCTCTCTTTCCCTGTATTTTGCCAGTTGTATTCCAACTTTTATCTTCTCATGACGTGCCAGAAAAATGTTTATTGTTTTTTTGTGATGTTCCTTAGGAGCTCCCTTTTTGTGGTGGTCTCTTTGAGAATTTCTTCATTGGTCTTTTTAGCTGTCCTGGGAACTTTCAACATTCTTCTGAGAAATCCCATCTCTGTGGCCTTTAATCGTCATTTCATTTGTCGATAGATCATAGGTTTATAGATAGTCAGGAAAAAGACTGTTAGAACTTGTGCATGCCAATTTTGAAATAAATGCACTCAGTCAAAAACAGTGTCATGGCGGATAGTGTCTTCGTACTAATTCAGTGCCATTCTATTCTATTCTATTCTATTCTATTCTATTCTATTCTATTCTATTCTTGGCATCAGTTTCGTTGTTGTTGAGCATTGCCATAGCCGCTCCATCGCTCACCCCAACATTTCTGGAAGCCTATGCAAACTGATAGTTCCTGTAATTTGTTGAATTATTAATACATCCACTTTTCCCACTAAGCACTCAGGACAGACCAGATCCCCTTTTCTTCCTTTAGACTACTCAGTATCTCAGTGTATGCATCCTTGTCACACCCATTCTCCTCCTCTTTAGACAGTAACTTCACAACAGTAGTATCATCTCCCTCAAACAATAACTGCACAATGGAAGTATCATTCCATACAAACAATAACTTCACAACGGAGGTATCATGTCACACAAACAATAACTTCATCACGGAAGTATCATCTCACACAAACAATAACTTCATTACGGGAGTATCATCTCACACAAACAATAACTTCATCACAGAAGTATCATCTCACACAAACAATAACTTCATTACGGGAGTATCATCTCACACAAACAATAACTTCATCACAGAAGTATCATCTCACACAAACAATAACTTCATTACGGGAGTATCATCTCACACAAACAATAACTTCATCACAGAAGTATCATCTCACACAAACAATAACTTCATTACGGGAGTATCATCTCACACAAACAATAACTTCATTACGGGAGTATCATCTCACACAAACAATAACTTAATCACAGAAGTATCATCTCACATAAACAATAACTTCATCACAGAAGTATCATCTCACATAAAAAATAACTTCATCACAGAAGTATCATCTTACAACACTTTCACACCTTGAGTATCATCTCACAACACTTTCACACCCTGAGTATCATCTCACAACACTTTCACACCCTGAGTATCATCTCACAACACTTTCACACCCTGAGTATCATCTCACAACACTTTCACAACCTGAGTATCATCTCACAACACTTTCATACCCTGAGTATCATCTCACAACACTTTCATACCCTGAGTATCATCTCACAACACTTTCACACCCTGAGTATCATCTCACAACACTTTCACACCCTGAGTATCATCTCACAACACTTTCACACCCTGAGTATCATCTCACAACACTTTCACAACCTGAGTATCATCTCACAACACTTTCACAACCTGAGTATCATCTCACAACACTTTCACACCCTGAGTATCATCTCACAACACTTTCACATCTTATCATCTCACTCAGTGCCTTCAAGTGCAGGCACCACATTTAATATCCGAACATGAATGTAATTCGACCAACAGCATGTGGACCATGGGAAGTTCACAACTGACTGCTTGTTCTAGCATAAGTAAACTACAGCTGATCAAGATCTAACTTCGCCCACAAGTTGGGTTTCTGGAAACGAACCCGCCCTCAACCAAATGAGCAGTAATGGAAGAGCGAAGGCAACCAGATATAAACAATTACCTTGTTGGAGACGGATAAAACGGGCGAAAATCAAGACACTGGTATTCCCTGCAAAAAACACATCTAGGATAATTTAACTTCCATCAGTGAGAGATGACGAAAAGTATTTATCGAGCCAAAGCAAAAAAAGAAGAACCACATAAACAGTTGAAACTGCAGGAGTTGGGGCTGGCGCAAGGAGATTATGCTGCCCGTTACAGCGACATGGAAGTGCCCATTTTGTGCTGCGCGCCATTTGTACAGTTTAATGTAACACGTTCAATAGAACAGTATTTACGAACGCAAAAACGCGTAATTTTACTGAACGCAACGCGGTCAACAGAGCAGTATGGACGATAGGGATATACACTTTGTTAGTTACTGGAACGGGGTCTGAGAAGTTATAGGAATGTGAAACCATTCCGTTTTAAAATATAAAGTTGAAATTAATCAAAGGATTATAAGAATAATTTAAAACAAAGCATAACTCATAAACTTGTGATCTCCCTTAGATGTGCCAACAACAACTACTTACTTTCCTGGCCGAGTCTCACTCAAAACGATGGACAAATGAAGCAGTCGTTGTTTGGAAGACTCTTAGCACTGACATTGTAAAAATGGGAACTACTGGCTGGCCAGAAAAACCAATTGATTCAACGCAAACCAGACATCTTCAGAAGTTCAATAAGCGAAAGCCGAAGTTCATAAACTTTGACACCCAGTCTCTTATCTCCAAGGGCAGCTCCGTTATTTAAGCAGGGTTATCATTCGTCCCCAACTCGAGAAGTTGGAGTAAAACAATTTAAAGATTCTGGATGAACGGACAACATTAAAAATAGTAGGAGTATTTGAGCAAAATTGTAGGAGTATTTGAGCATAATACTAGCAGGATTTGAGCAAAATAGTAGCAGTATTTGAGCATAATAGTAGGAGTATTTGAGCAAAATAGTAGGAGTATTTGAGCATAATAGTAGCAGGATTTGAGCAAAATAGTAGGAGTATTTGAGCAAAATAGTAGGAGTATTTGAGCAAAATAGCAGGAGTATTTGAGCATAATAGTAGCAGGATTTGAGCAAAATAGTAGCAGTATTTGAGCAAAATAGTAGGAGTATTTGAGCAAAATAGTAGGAGTATTTGAGCATAATAGTAGCAGTATTTGAGCAAAATAGTAGGAGTATTTGAGCAAAATAGCAGGAGTATTTGAGCATAATAGTAGCAGTATTTGAGCATAATAGTAGCAATATTTGAGCAAAATAGTAGGAGTATTTGAGCAAAATAGTAGCAGTATTTGAGCATGATAGTAGCAGTATTTGAGCATAATAGTAGCAGTATTTGAGCAAAATAGTAGGAGTATTTGAGCAAAATAGTAGGAGTATTTGAGCAAAATAGTAGGAGTATTTGAGCAAAATAGTAGGAGTATTTGAGCATAATAGTAGCAGTATTTGAGCAAAATAGTAGGAGTATTTGAGCAAAATAGCAGGAGTATTTGAGCATAATAGTAGCAGTATTTGAGCATAATAGTAGCAATATTTGAGCAAAATAGTAGGAGTATTTGAGCAAAATAGTAGCAGTATTTGAGCATGATAGTAGCAGTATTTGAGCATAATAGTAGCAGTATTTGAGCAAAATAGTAGGAGTATTTGAGCAAAATAGTAGGAGTATTTGAGCATAATAGTAGCAGTATTTGAGCATAATAGTAGCAGTATTTGAGCATAATAGTATGAGTTTATAGGAGGTTTTGAACAAAATGGTAGGAGTATTTGAGCAAAATGGTAGGAGTATTTGAGCAAAATAGCAGGAGTATTTGAGCATAATAGTAGCAGGATTTGAGCAAAATAGTAGCAGTATTTGAGCAAAATAGTAGGAGTATTTGAGCAAAATAGTAGGAGTATTTGAGCATAATAGTAGCAGTATTTGAGCAAAATAGTAGGAGTATTTGAGCAAAATAGCAGGAGTATTTGAGCATAATAGTAGCAGTATTTGAGCATAATAGTAGCAATATTTGAGCAAAATAGTAGGAGTATTTGAGCAAAATAGTAGCAGTATTTGAGCATGATAGTAGCAGTATTTGAGCATAATAGTAGCAGTATTTGAGCAAAATAGTAGGAGTATTTGAGCAAAATAGTAGGAGTATTTGAGCATAATAGTAGCAGTATTTGAGCATAATAGTAGCAGTATTTGAGCATAATAGTATGAGTTTATAGGAGGTTTTGAACAAAATGGTAGCAGTATTTGAGCAAAATAGTAGGAGTATTTGAGCAAAATAGTAGGAGTATTTGAGCATAATAGTAGCAGTATTTGAGCATAATAGTAGCAGTATTTGAGCATAATAGTATGAGTTTATAGGAGGTTTTGAACAAAATGGTAGGAGTATTTGAGCAAAATGGTAGGAGTATTTGAGCAAAATAGCAGGAGTATTTGAGCATAATAGTAGCAGGATTTGAGCAAAATAGTAGCAGTATTTGAGCAAAATAGTAGGAGTATTTGAGCAAAATAGTAGGAGTATTTGAGCATAATAGTAGCAGTATTTGAGCAAAATAGTAGGAGTATTTGAGCAAAATAGCAGGAGTATTTGAGCATAATAGTAGCAGTATTTGAGCATAATAGTAGCAATATTTGAGCAAAATAGTAGGAGTATTTGAGCAAAATAGTAGCAGTATTTGAGCATGATAGTAGCAGTATTTGAGCATAATAGTAGCAGTATTTGAGCAAAATAGTAGGAGTATTTGAGCAAAATAGTAGGAGTATTTGAGCATAATAGTAGCAGTATTTGAGCATAATAGTAGCAGTATTTGAGCATAATAGTATGAGTTTATAGGAGGTTTTGAACAAAATGGTAGGAGTATTTGAGCAAAATGGTAGGAGTATTTGAGCAAAATAGCAGGAGTATTTGAGCATAATAGTAGCAGGATTTGAGCAAAATAGTAGCAGTATTTGAGCAAAATAGTAGGAGTATTTGAGCAAAATAGTAGGAGTATTTGAGCATAATAGTAGCAGTATTTGAGCAAAATAGTAGGAGTATTTGAGCAAAATAGCAGGAGTATTTGAGCATAATAGTAGCAGTATTTGAGCATAATAGTAGCAATATTTGAGCAAAATAGTAGAGTATTTGAGCAAAATAGTAGCAGTATTTGAGCATGATAGTAGCAGTATTTGAGCATAATAGTAGCAGTATTTGAGCAAAATAGTAGGAGTATTTGAGCAAAATAGTAGGAGTATTTGAGCAAAATAGTAGGAGTATTTGAGCAAAATAGTAGGAGTATTTGAGCATAATAGTAGCAGTATTTGAGCAAAATAGTAGGAGTATTTGAGCAAAATAGCAGGAGTATTTGAGCATAATAGTAGCAGTATTTGAGCATAATAGTAGCAATATTTGAGCAAAATAGTAGGAGTATTTGAGCAAAATAGTAGCAGTATTTGAGCATGATAGTAGCAGTATTTGAGCATAATAGTAGCAGTATTTGAGCAAAATAGTAGGAGTATTTGAGCAAAATAGTAGGAGTATTTGAGCATAATAGTAGCAGTATTTGAGCATAATAGTAGCAGTATTTGAGCAAAATAGTAGCAGTATTTGAGCATAATAGTAGGAGTATTTGAACATAATAGTAGCAGTATTTGAGCATATTAGTAGCAGTATTTGAGCATAATAGTAGCAGTATTTGAGCATAATAGAAGGAGTATTTGAGCATAATAGTAGGAGTATTTGAGCATAATAGTAGCAGTATTTGAGCATATTAGTAGCAGTATTTGAGCATGATAGTAGCAGTATTTGAGCATAATAGTAGCAGTATTTGAGCAAAATAGTAGGAGTATTTGAGCAAAATAGTAGGAGTATTTGAGCAAAATAGTAGGAGTATTTGAGCAAAATAGTAGGAGTATTTGAGCATAATAGTAGCAGTATTTGAGCAAAATAGTAGGAGTATTTGAGCAAAATAGCAGGAGTATTTGAGCATAATAGTAGCAGTATTTGAGCATAATAGTAGCAATATTTGAGCAAAATAGTAGGAGTATTTGAGCAAAATAGTAGCAGTATTTGAGCATGATAGTAGCAGTATTTGAGCATAATAGTAGCAGTATTTGAGCAAAATAGTAGGAGTATTTGAGCAAAATAGTAGGAGTATTTGAGCATAATAGTAGCAGTATTTGAGCATATAGTAGCAGTATTTGAGCAAAATAGTAGCAGTATTTGAGCATAATAGTAGGAGTATTTGAACATAATAGTAGCAGTATTTGAGCATATTAGTAGCAGTATTTGAGCATAATAGTAGCAGTATTTGAGCATAATAGAAGGAGTATTTGAGCATAATAGTAGGAGTATTTGAGCATAATAGTAGCAGTATTTGAGCATATTAGTAGCAGTATTTGAGCATAATAGTAGCAGTATTTAAGCAAAATAGTAGCAGTATTTGAGCAAAATAGTAGGAGTATTTGAGCATAATAGTAGGAGTATTTGAGCAAAATAGTAGGAGTATTTGAGCAAAATAGTAGGAGTATTTGAGCATAATAGTAGCAGTATTTGAGCAAAATAGTAGGAGTATTTGAGCATAGTTGTAGCAGTATTTGAGCAAAATAGTAGGAGTATTTGAGCATAATAGTAGCAGTATTTAAGCAAAATAGTAGGAGTATTTGAGCAAAATAGTAGGAGTATTTGAGCAAAATAGTAGGAGTATTTGAGCATAATAGTAGGAGTATTTGAGCATAATAGTAGGAGTATTTGAGCATAATAGTAGCAGTATTTGAGCAAAATAGTAGGAGTATATAGGAGTATTTGATCAAAATAGTAGGAGTATTTGAGCAAAATAGTAGGAGTATTTGAGCATAATAGTAGCAGTATTTGAGCAAAATAGTAGGAGTATTTGAGCAAAATAGTAGGAGTATTTGAGCATAATAGTAGCAGTATTTGAGCATAATAGTAGCAGTATTTGAGCATAATAGTAGGGTATTTGAGCAAAATAGTATGAGTATTTGAGCAAAATAGTAGGAGTATTTGAGCATAATAGTAGCAGTATTTGAGCATAATAGTAGGAGTATTTGAGAAAAATAGTAGGAGTATTTTAGCATAATAGTAGCAGTATTTAAGCAAAATAGTAGGAGTATTTGAGCAAAATAGTAGGAGTATTTGAGCAAAATAGTAGGAGTATTTGAGCAAAATAGTAGGAGTATTTGAGCATAATAGTAGGAGTATTTGAGCATAATAGTAGGAGTATTTGAGCAAAATAGTAGGAGTATTTGAGCATAATAGTAGGAGTATTTGAGCATAATAGTAGGAGTATTTGAGCATAATAGTAGGAGTATTTGAGCAAAATAGTAGGAGTATTTGAGCAAAATAGTAGGAGTATTTGAGCATAATAGTAGGAGTATTTGAGCATAATAGTAGGAGTATTTGAGCATAATAGTAGGAGTATTTGAGCAAAATAGTAGGAGTATTTGAGCAAAATAGTAGGAGTATTTGAGCATAATAGTAGCAGTATTTGAGCATAATAGTAGGAGTATTTGAGCAAAATAGTAGCAGTATTTAAGCATAATAGTAGTTGTATATAGGAGTATTTGAGCAAAATAGTAGGAGCATTTGAGCAAAATAGTAGGAGTATATAGGAGTATTTGAGCAAAATAGTAGGAGTGTATAGAATATTTGAGCAAAACAGTAGGGATATTTGAGCAAAAAATTAAGAGTATTTGAGCAAAATAGTATGAGTATTTGAGCAAAATAGTAGCAGTATTTGAGCATAGTAGTAGTTGTATATAGGAGTTTTTGAGCAAAATAGTAGTAGTATAAAGGAGTATTTGAGCAAAATAGTATTAGTATATAGGAGTATTTGAGCAAAATAGTAGTAGTATATAGGAGTAAATGAGAAAAATAGTAGGAGTATTTGAGCAAAATAGTAGGAGTATTTGAGCAAAATAGTAGCAGTATTTGAGCATAATAGTAGTTGTATATAGGAGTATTTGAGCAAAAGAGTAGAAGTATTTGAGCAAAATAGTAGGAGTATTTCAGCAAAATAGTAGTAGTATTTGAGCATAATAGTATGAGTTTATAGGAGGTTTTGAACAAAATGGTAGGAGTATTTGAGCAAAATGGTAGGAGTATTTGAGCAAAATGGTAGGAGTATTTGAGCAAAATAGTAGGTGTATTTGAGCATAACAGTAGGAGTTTATATGTGTATTTGAGCAAATATTAGGAGTATTTGAGCAAAATGGTAGAAGTATTTGAGCATAATATTAGGAGTTTATAGGAGTATTTGTGCAAAATATTAGGAGTTTATAGGAGTATTTGAGCAAAATAGTAGGAGTTTTTAGGAGTATTTGAGCAAAATAGTAGGAGCATTGGAGCAAAATAGTAGGGGTTTATTGGAGTATTTGAGCAAAATAGGAGCATTTGAGCAAAATAGTAGGAGTTTATCTGAGTATTTGAGCAAAATAGTAGTAGCTTATACGAGTATTTGAGTAAATAGTAGGAGTTTATCTGAGTATTTGAGCAAAATAGTAGTAGCTTATACGAGTATTTGAGTAAAATAGTAGGAGTTTATAGGAGCATTTGAACAAAATAGTAGGAATAATTGAGAAAAATGGTAGAAGAATTTGAGCAAAATAGTAGTAGTATTTTAGCAAAATAGTAGAAGTTTATAGGAGCATTTGAGCAAAATAGTAGGAGTTTATAGGAGTTTTTAAGCAAAATATTAGGAGTTTATAGGAGTATTTGAGCAAAATAGTAGGAATAATTGAGAAAAATGGTAGAGGAATTTGAGCAAAATAGTAGTAGTATTTTAGCAAAATAGTAGGAGTATATAGGAGTATTTGAGCAAGATAGTAGTAGTATTTTAGCAAAATAGTAGGAGTATATAGGAGTATTTGAGCAAGATAGTAGTAGTATTTTAGCAAAATAGTAGGAGTATATAGGAGTGTTTGAGCAAGATAGTAGTAGTATTTTAGCAAAATAGTAGGAGTATCTGAGTATTATAGTAGGAGCATATAGGAGTGTTTGAAGTGTTTAATTCCTTAATTCCGGAATTGCAATGTTGTTTTTCAAAAGAAATTATGTCAAATTATTATTGTTTTGTATTAATATTGTTTTGAAGCAGGGCAAAACTACCACATAAGTTATAAGAGTGTAAGAGTATTACACAGGCATACCAGGAGTCTCACTTTCTATGGAAACCAGCAATTATTTAATGGGGTTTACCGCTAAACATTTGCTCCTGCAGTGAAACCAGCAATTATTTCATGGGGTTTACCGCTAAACATTTGCTCCTGCAGTGAAACCAGCAATTATTTCATGGGGTTTACCGCTAAACATTTGCTCCTGCAGTGAAACCAGCAATTATTTCATGGGGTTTACCGGTAAACATTTGCTCCTGCAGTGAAACCAGCAATTATTTCATGAGGTTTACCGCTAAACATTTGCTCCTGCAGTGAAACCAGCACATGTTACAGCTATTCTGTGGGGATTCACACGTAGTGTACACCAACACTCATGTACAACAATGGTAGTGTGTGTACACCAGCACTCATGTACAACAATGGTAGTGTGTACACCAGCACTCCTGTACAACAATGGTAGTGTGTACACCAGCACTCATGTACAACAATGGTATTGAGTTTACTAGTACCCATGGACAACAATAGTAGTGTGTACACTAGCACTCATGCATAGCAATTGTAGTGTTTACACTAGCACCTAGATACAACAATTGTAGTTTGTACACTATCACCCAAGCACATTAATGATATTGTGTACACTAGCACTCATGTACAAGAGTGGTAGTGTGTACACTAGCACTTATGCACAACAATTGTAGTGTGTACACTAGCACTCATGGACAACAATTGTAGTGTGTACACTAGCACTCATGCACAACAATTGTAGTGTGTACACTAGCACTCATGGACAACAATGGTAGTGTGTACACTAGCACTCATGGACAACAATGGTAGTGAGTACACTAGCACTCATGCACAACAATTGTAGTGTGTAAACTAGCACTCATGGACAACAATGGTAGTGAGTACACTAGCACTCATGCACAACAATTGTAGTGTGTACACTAGCACTTATGCACAACAATGGTAGTGAGTACACTAGCACTCATGGACAACAATGGTAGTATGCACGCTAGAACTCATATACAACAATAGTGGTGTGTACACTGGAACTCATGGACAACTATAGTAGCGTGCACATTAGCACTCATGCACAACAATGGTAGTATGTACACTAGCACTTATGGACAACAATAGTAGCGTGCACATTAGCACTCATGCACAACAATGGTAGTATGTACACTAGCACTTATGCACAACAACGGTACGGTGTACACCAGCACTCATGTACAACAATAGTAGCATGTACACTAGCACTCATGCACAACAATGGTAGTGTGTACACTAGTACTCATTACACAAAATGGTAGTGTATACGCTAGCACTCATTGCACAACAATGGTAGTGTGTACACTAGCACTCATGCACAACAAGGGTAGAGTGTACACTAGCACTCATGCACAACAAGGGTAGAGTGTACACTAGCACTCATGCACAACAACGGTAGAGTGTACACTAGCACTCATGCAAAACAAGGGTAGAGTGTACACTAGCACTCATGTACAACAAGGGTAGAGTGTACACTAGCACTCATGCACAACAATAGTAGTCTGTACACTAGCACTCATGTACAACAAGGTAGAGTGTTCACTAGCACTCATGCACACAATGGTAGTGTGTACACCAGCACTCATGCACAACAACGGAAGTGTGTACACTAGCACTCATTCACAACAATAGTATCGTTTACACTAGCACTCATGCACAACAAGGGTAGAGTGTACACTAGCACTCATGCACAACAAGGGTAGAGTGTACACTAGCACTCATGCACAACAAGGGTAGAGTGTTCATTAGCACTCATGTACAACAAGGTAGAGTGTACACTAGCACTCATGCACAACAAGGGTAGAGTGTACACTAGCACTCATGCACAACAAGGGTAGAGTGTACACTAGCACACATGTACAACACGGGTAGAGTGTACACTAGCACTTATGTACAACAAGAGTAAAGTGTACACTAGCACTCATGTACACCAAGGGTAGAGTGTACACTAGCACTCATGTACAACAAGGGTAGAGTGTACACTAGCACTCGTGCACAACAAGGGTAGAGTGTACACTAGCACTCATGTACAACAAGGTAGAGTGTACACTAGCACTCATGCACAACAAGGGTAGAGTGTACACTAGAACTCATGCACAACAATAGTAGCGTGTACACTAGCACTCATGCACAACAAGGGTAGAGTGTACACTAGCACTCATGCACAACAAGGGTAGAGTGTACACTAGCACTCATGCACAACAAGGGTAGAGTGTACACTAGCACTCATGCACAACAAGGTAGAGTGTACACTAGCACTCATGCACAACAACGGTAGTGTGTACGCCAGCACTCATGCACAACAATAGTAGCGTGTACACTAGCACTCATGCACAACAAGGGTAGAGTGTACACTAGCACTCATGTACAACAATAGTAGTGTGTACACTAGCACTCTTGAATAACAATAGCAGTGTGTACACTAGCACTCAGGTACAACAGTGGTAGTGTGTACACTAGCACTCTTGAATAACAAGTGTGTACGCACCGAAATAATAGAGATCAGTAGATAGGTGCGTCGGGGCGGGTTTGTGGAGCGGCGTGTGTGACAACAATTACCATCCACACATACACACAAATACACAACAAACACATATACCATACAATGAGTGTCAGCCTGTTCAAGTTTTGTTGAAATATCTTCAAATGTGTTTGAATTATTGACGAAATGCTGGGTTTTGTAGCGAGTGAGACACCTTGTAATTTATCGTCGAACAACCGGTAAGGTGGCTGGGCCAAGTAAGAAGAATAGCAAACAATGGTATTCCCAAACAAATATTGTATGGCGAACTTAGGGACGGAAAGAGACCAAGGGCAGACCAGGGCTAAGATATAAGGATGTTTGGAGAGCTTCCTTGACGGAATTTTTTATCAGTGAAAGAAACTGGGAAAATGTGACTGCACATGGAGAAGAAAAATAAAAAAAAAATGAAACAGCAACTTTCGAGGCAGTGCTGAAGTCAAATTCAGAAGACAAAAGGCGCAAGAAAAAGAGACAAGGCCAGGTACCGCAAATACACCTTGTTCGTTCTGTGGATGGATCTGTCTGTCCAATATTGGCAAATTCAGGCACGAGAGACGCTGTTCAGTAAAGCAGCACCCAGTTTTAGACACTAATACTTATCAAACTACTGATTTATCATGATACATACTTGCTACCAACCGTCTGTCAAGACGCCAAAGGCCATTTTTTATGTACAACAATGGTAGTGAGTACACTAGCACTCATGGACAACAATGGTAGTATGCACGCTAGAACTCATATACAACAATAGTGGTGTGTACACTGGAACTCATGGACAACTATAGTAGCGTGCACATTAGCACTCATGCACAACAATGGTAGTATGTACACTAGCACTTATGGACAACAATAGTAGCGTGCACATTAGCACTCATGCACAACAATGGTAGTATGTACACTAGCACTTATGCACAACAACGGTACGGTGTACACCAGCACTCATGTACAACAATAGTAGCATGTACACTAGCACTCATGCACAACAATGGTAGTGTGTACACTAGTACTCATTACACAAAAATGGTAGTGTATACGCTAGCACTCATTGCACAACAATGGTAGTGTGTACACTAGCACTCATGCACAACAAGGGTAGAGTGTACACTAGCACTCATGCACAACAAGGGTAGAGTGTACACTAGCACTCATGCACAACAACGGTAGAGTGTACACTAGCACTCATGCAAAACAAGGGTAGAGTGTACACTAGCACTCATGTACAACAAGGGTAGAGTGTACACTAGCACTCATGCACAACAATAGTAGTCTGTACACTAGCACTCATGTACAACAAGGGTAGAGTGTTCACTAGCACTCATGCACAACAATGGTAGTGTGTACACCAGCACTCATGCACAACAACGGAAGTGTGTACACTAGCACTCATTCACAACAATAGTATCGTTTACACTAGCACTCATGCACAACAAGGGTAGAGTGTACACTAGCACTCATGCACAACAAGGGTAGAGTGTACACTAGCACTCATGCACAACAAGGGTAGAGTGTTCATTAGCACTCATGTACAACAAGGGTAGAGTGTACACTAGCACTCATGCACAACAAGGGTAGAGTGTACACTAGCACTCATGCACAACAAGGGTAGAGTGTACACTAGCACACATGTACAACACGGGTAGAGTGTACACTAGCACTTATGTACAACAAGAGTAAAGTGTACACTAGCACTCATGTACACCAAGGGTAGAGTGTACACTAGCACTCATGTACAACAAGGGTAGAGTGTACACTAGCACTCGTGCACAACAAGGGTAGAGTGTACACTAGCACTCATGTACAACAAGGTAGAGTGTACACTAGCACTCATGCACAACAAGGGTAGAGTGTACACTAGAACTCATGCACAACAATAGTAGCGTGTACACTAGCACTCATGCACAACAAGGGTAGAGTGTACACTAGCACTCATGCACAACAAGGGTAGAGTGTACACTAGCACTCATGCACAACAAGGGTAGAGTGTACACTAGCACTCATGCACAACAAGGGTAGAGTGTACACTAGCACTCATGCACAACAACGGTAGAGTGTACGCCAGCACTCATGCACAACAATAGTAGCGTGTACACTAGCACTCATGCACAACAAGGGTAGAGTGTACACTAGCACTCATGTACAACAATAGTAGTGTGTACACTAGCACTCTTGAATAACAATAGCAGTGTGTACACTAGCACTCAGGTACAACAGTGGTAGTGTGTACACTAGCACTCTTGAATAACAAGTGTGTACGCACCGAAATAATAGAGATCAGTAGATAGGTGCGTCGGGGGCGGGTTTGTGGAGCGGCGTGTGTGACAACAATTACCATCCACACATACACACAAATACACAACAAACACATATACCATACAATGAGTGTCAGCCTGTTCAAGTTTTGTTGAAATATCTTCAAATGTGTTTGAATTATTGACGAAATGCTGGGTTTTGTAGCGAGTGAGACACCTTGTAATTTATCGTCGAACAACCGGTAAGGTGGCTGGGCCAAGTAAGAAGAATAGCAAACAATGGTATTCCCAAACAAATATTGTATGGCGAACTTAGGGACGGAAAGAGACCAAAGGGCAGACCAGGGCTAAGATATAAGGATGTTTGGAGAGCTTCCTTGACGGAATTTTTTATCAGTGAAAGAAACTGGGAAAATGTGACTGCACATGGAGAAGAAAAATAAAAAAAAATGAAACAGCAACTTTCGAGGCAGTGCTGAAGTCAAATTCAGAAGACAAAAGGCGCAAGAAAAAGAGACAAGGCCAGGTACCGCAAATACACCTTGTTCGTTCTGTGGATGGATCTGTCTGTCCAATATTGGCAAATTCAGGCACGAGAGACGCTGTTCAGTAAAGCAGCACCCAGTTTTAGACACTAATACTTTATCAAACTACTGATTTATCATGATACATACTTGCTACCAACCGTCTGTCAAGACGCCAAAGGCCATACAACCGATAAACATGAGCTTAACATTCTGTTGACGTATTATCCACATCGGCAACTCAAATATATTACGTACAATAATATTCAAACAATTCTGAACAGACAATACGATGGCGGTATAGAAAGACAGGTTGTCCCATGCAACCCACAAGGAAAATGGAAATGGGGTGGCATAGCATACACGGAGTAGAGGATTTGTACGAAAAGAAACGAAGAATTTGGTCTTGAGGTCTTGACAGTAAGGTAATAGAGAAAACAAGGTGAAAGGAATAAAGAATATGGCAGAGACTTATCCGTGGTCTGGACTTCCAAAAGTGGTCTGGAGGACTGTGATGTCAGTGACTGATGTCCATTCGATAAAGGGAAATAATCCCGGAGTCAAGGTTAAACTTGTTGATTACTGTAAATGTAAATAGCGTTAAGTGATGTGCATATACATATCGTTAACTGATGAGCATGTAAATAGCGTTAAGTGATGTGTATGTTAATAGCGTTAAATGCTTTGTATGTAAACAGTGTTAAGTGCTGTGTATGTAAATAGCTTTAAGTGCTGTGTATGTAAATAGCGTTAAGTGATGCTATGTAAATAGCGTTAAGTGATGCTATGTAAATAGCGTTAAGTGATGCTATGTAAATAGCGGTAAGTGATGTCATGTAAATATTGTTTAGTGATGTTCGTGTAAATAGCGTTAAGTACTGTGTAGGTAAATAGCGTTAAGTGTTGTGTATGTAAATATCGTTAAGTGATGCGTATGTAAATAGCGTAAAGTGCTGTGTATGTAAATAACATTAAGTGCTGTGTATGTAAATAGCGTTAAGTGATGTGTATGTAAATAGCATTCAGTGATGTGCATGTAAATAGCGTTAAGTGCTGTGAATGGAATTTACGAAACTGGTAAATAGTCCAATTGGAGACGGGCGATTAAGAAAATCGGGTCACATGATCCTATTCAGTATGAAAAAAGAACACAACCTTAGATTATTTATATTATGACCTTCAATTGTTATTCCAGGCATGCTCTTTATGGATCTTAAAATATGATCTTTTTAAGATCCATAGTAAATATGTGCCATTTTGGCACGCAAGGTTTCTGTTTTTGAGATTGTGGTTCTGCCCTATGTGCCGTCTTCGGCTCGAAAGGACAATAGATAGATAGATAGATAGATAGATAGATAGATAGATAGATAGATAGATAGATAGATAGATAGATAGAAAGATAGATAGATAGATAGATGATAGATAGATAGATAGATAGATAGATAGATAGATAGATAGATAGATAGATAGATAGATAGATAGATAGATAGATAGATAGATAGATAGATAGATAGATAGATAGATAGATAGATAGATAGATAGATAGATAGATAGATAGATAGATAGATAGATAGATAGATAGATAGATAGATAGATAGATAGATAGATAGATAGATAGATAGATAGATAGATAGATAGATAGATAGATAGATAGATAGATAGTAATGATAGTCCTAGAGAATGATACGAATAGTAATGATAGTCCTAGAGAATGATACGAAATACTAATGGGCTGTACATAGCAATGACAGTCCTAGAGAATGATACGAAATACTAATGGGCTGTACATAGCAATGACAGTCCTAGAGAATGATACGAAATACGAATGGGCTGAACATAGCAATGACAGTCCTAGAGAATGATACGAAATACGAATGGGCTGAACATAGCAATGACAGTCCTAGAGAATGATACGAAATACTAATGGGCTGAACATAGCAATGACAGTCCTAGAGAATGATACGAAATACGAATGGGCTGAACATAGCAATGACAGTCCTAGAGAATGATACGAAATACTAATGGGCTGTACATAGTAATGACAGTCCTAGAGAATGATACGAAATACTCAATTAATAGTCGCTAACCAGCTTCGCGACAGAGAAGTCGTGAGTTTGATTCTTTCTAAACATGATTTCATTTTACTCAATTAAGGTTATAAATAAACGTATGCTTCACTTCTACAATGTTGATTGTTATTAATATGTGGACAAACGAACAGCTTTACTGACTTTAGCACGATATTTTGTTTTCCTTATATCAATAAATAAAAAAAATAAATAAATCTATCTATCTATCTATCTATCTATCTATCTATCTATCTATCTATCTATCTATCTATCTATCTATCTATCTATCTATCTATCTATCTATCTATCTATCTATCTATCTATCTATCTATCTATCTATCTATCTATCTATCTATCTATCTATCTATCTATCTATCTATCTATCTATCTATCTATCTATCTATCTATCTATCTATCTATCTATCTATCTATCTATCTATCTATCTATCTATCTATCTATCTATCTATCTATCTATCTATCTATCTATCTATCTATCTATCTATCTATCTATCTATCTATCTATCTGTCTGTCTGTCTGTCTGTCTGTCTGTCTGTCTGTCTGTCTATCTGTCTATCTGTCTGTCTGTCTGTCTGTCTGTCTGTCTGTCTACTGTCCTTTCGAGACAAAGACAACACGAAAGGCTGGTATTCCAGACTCTTGTGTCTAACCTCCTTTCAACTGTCAGACCTTGCACAGGTCACGCATTGTCTCCCCACAGGGCTCTGTTCAAGGCAAGTTGTTCAGTCTCGGCGAGGTAGTTGATGCCTGCTGCTGTTGCCTCTCGCTTTAATGTTCTTTTTATTGTTTCTCTAGTTCCACCTCATTTTCGGTTACCCTCTGACTCCAATTTAAAGGCCTGCGCTGAGATTATTTTTTTACCCTTTCTTATCACATTAACAAAATATGACCACCTTCTCTTTATTATTATTTTGCCCTTTATCTGTCTTTTAATAATTGGACCTTATTCCTCCCTACCCCTACTACCCATTAATCTTTTATTCTGGACTGCTTAGGAATTTCTTTCTGCACCGCACTATTTCTCTGCAGTCAGAGACGTCTATAGTGTTGTCTTTTCTAAACTAACATGTCTTTTCTATATCAGTTTGTGTACAACTTTTCGTCTATTTCATTGTTAGTCCTCTGCAACTATTTTGCGCTTTCTACATGAATATACAAAAAAAAAATAGTTTTCTCATAGGCCTTTGTTTTAATGGGAGCCACGATAGCTCAGTGGTTAGTGAGATGGACTACAAAGGACAAGAGGTAGGGTTCGATCCTGATCGACAACTTCCGGGTTCACGCAGGTTTAAATGGGTACTGGATTTTTTTTATGGGGTAGTAAAGCGGCACGGCTTTACTTCTAATTTTAAGGCGGTTCTATTATATGGCTGTGAAACATGGAGGGAAAAAAAATTGACAATCACGAAAATACAGACTTTCATTAATGGATGCTTATGCAGGATAAAAGGATGGAAATGGCAGCACAAAATCACTAACATAGAATTATGGAAATGTACCAGTCAAACACCAGTGGATAAAGAGATACAGTGAAGACGATGGTGATGGATAGGACACACACTACGGAAGCCTACTGAGAGTATTACACAACAGGCCCTTTTTTGGAATCCCCAGGGGAAAAGACAAAGAGGAAGACCAAGGAATTCTTGTAGAAGACTTATGGAAGCAGAGATGAAGATGATGGGGAAAACATGGAATGATCTTAAAAGAATGGCAAAAAACAGAACGACTTGGAAAGTGTTTGTTGAAGACCTATGCTCCACTGGGAGCTAAAAAGGTAGAAGAAGAAGAAGATTGCGGCACGGGCGTAATACCGACCACATTACCCCAAAAATCATGTGCCGAAAGTCTGTAAACATTATGGTCACTTACACCATATTCCCTATATGCCACTTGGCGTGATGGGACCTCTTTTCTTTTTACTTACTTTGCTTTATAATAGAGTGATATATGTGTGTGTGTGTGGTATGGAGTGTGTGTGTGTGTGTGTGTGTGATGTGTGTCTATGTGTATGCGGTGTATGAGTGTGTGTGTGTTGTAGAAATACTTTCAAATACTGCAGATAAAATGGTCATCTGGAATATTGTGTCCATTTCTTGTTCTACACCCACAATATCGTTTGATTATTTATGTGTTTAGAAGCCGCGATAGCTCAGTGGTTAGTGAACTGGACTACAAAGGACAAGAGGTAGGGTTCGATCCCAATCGACGGCTTCAAGGTTCACCGTGCCTTAAATGGGTACCGGATTTTTTCTGGGAAAGTAAAGCGGCACGGGCGTAGTACCGACCACATTACCCCAAAAATCATGTGCTGAGTAAATTTTATGGTCACTAACACCATATTCCATATACACCACTTGGTGTGACGGAGGTACCTTACTTGTATTTATGTGTTTAATGTTTTATGTGTCCAATTTCAATTTTAAATTATAATGTTTTCACCCGACAAGCATTTACATCTATACAGGTGGATCAGCTTAAAATCGACTTAATGCACACAACAAGGGGGTACCCAAAACCTCGATGTTCTGTTCTGGGTTTGATATAAAAATAATTTGACAAGAATAGTCTAAAGTTTCTGCCCCACTTGCCGTCTTCGGTTCGAAAGAACAAGGCAGACAGACAGACTAACTGGCAGACAGACAGACAAGAAAGCAGACATGTAGACAGACAGACAGACAGACAAGACAAAACAAGACAAGTCAAGATACAACCAGACAAGACAAGACAAGACAAGACAAGACACGACAAGACACGTCAAGACACGGCAAGATACGACACGACAAGACAAGACAAGATAAGATACGACAAGATACGATAAGATACGATACGATAAGACACGATGAGATACGATAAGATAAGATAAAATAAGATAAGATAAGATAAGATAAGATAAGATAAGATAAGATAAGATAAGATACGATATGATACGATACGATAAGATAAGATCCGACAAGTACGATAAGATAAGATAAGATATGATAAGATACGATACGATAAGATACGATACGATTAAGATAGATAAGATACGATACAATAAGATAAGCTAAGATAGACAGACATAGAGACAGACAGACAGACGGACGGACAGTTAGATAGATAAATAGATAGATAGATAGACAGACAGACAGACGGACGGACGGACGGACGGACGGACGGACGGACGGACGGACAGACAGACAGACAGACAGACAGACAGATAGATAGATAGATAGATAGATAGATAGATAGATAGATAGATAGATAGATAGATAGATAGATAGATAGATAGATAGATAGATAGATAGATAGATAGATAGGTAGGTAGGTAGGTAGTAAGATAGATAGATAGATAAATAGATAGATAGATATATAGGTAAGTAGGTAGGTAGGTAGATAGATAGATAGATAGATAGATAGATAGATAGATAGATAGATAGATAGATAGATAGATAGATAGATAGATAGACAGATAGACAGATAGACAGATAGATAGATAGATAGATAGATAGATAGATAGATAGATAGATAGATAGATAGATAGATAGATAGATAGATAGATAGATAGATAGATAGATAGATAGATAGATAGATAGATAGATAGATAGATAGATAGATAGATAGATAGATATTAGAAATTAATGTATCTATACGAGTTCTCTTTACTGTTTTAATTGTAATTATTTAATGACTTTCTTCCATGCATTAAGCTCTTATAATGTTTCTGCGTTTGTCGTTTTCCAACGCAACCGAATTAGTGTTAACTCACTGCTCATAGCAACTGATTAAAACAGCGCCCCGCATCTGAATTATTTGTAGAACAACACAAATCTCCAGAAGTAAATAAATGCTGAATTGTGATTGGACAGACAGATGGGGAAATCCCAGGTTACGCGGAAACCTAATCTCCGTTATCTCAATAATTGCGACTGTTTATGGTAATACAGCATTGAGGATGAAACATAATGGCACTCATAGCGGAGTATTTTCAGACGCGGAAGCTTCCATTTGCCCGTGTGCCAACTCTATACAGATATGCGATATTGGGTGTTCAAAATTGGGATGAAATTATACGGCAGAAGAATAACAAACGAGCGTATCAATCAAAGTTATTTTTCTTAAAATTATTTTTTGAAAGAATTAATTTATTTACATCGGCACATTTACATCCATACATGTAGAACAGGTTTATAGGCCTCTCTCTCTCTCTCCCTCTATCTCTCTCTCTCTCTCTCTCTCTCTCTCTCTCTGTCTCTGTCTTAAAGAATCTATCTTCAATACATATACGAGGGGAGGTCAAAAAGTAATGCACACTTTTTTTTTTCTCGACTAATAATAAAGATAGGAATATGAAATTTTGCACACTTGGAATATGACATGTTCCAATTATGTGCACCAAATTGCACAGCATTTTGACAAATATTACGCAATCTATGAACCGTTAAAATGGAGCTTGTCAACAATGTCCGTTACAAACAGCGAATTGTCATAGAATTTCTGGTTGCGGAAAAAGAAACTGTGGCAAACATTCATAAACGACTGTGTGCAGTGTACAAATGTTCTGCAGTCGATAAAAGCACAGTTAGTCGCTGGGTTCAGAGAATTAAAGCTGCAGAAATTGTACGAGTGGAGCTGCATGATTTACCGCGTTCTGGACGTGTTGCCTCGGCTACCAGCACAGACATGTTAAACCGGGCTGATGCCATTATTCGTAAGGATAGGCGTATCACTAGTCAGCAATTGGCATTGCAGCTTACAGTCAGCAAGGGAAGTGCAATCGCAATTTTTAAAACTCTCGGATATTCAGAGATTTGCGCTCGATGGGTTCCTCGGTGCCTAACAAATGATCACAGAGTTCAAAGGAAAACATTCTGTTCTGAATTGTTGGAGCGTTTCGGTGTTGAAGGAGAAATGTTTTTGTCAAAAATTGTTACCGGTGACGAAACGTGGGCACATTATTATGAGCCTGAAACAAAAATGCAGTCAATGGAATGGCATCATCCGCAGTCACCAAAAAGAAAAAAAATTGAAAACATCTCCATCAGCCGGAAAGGTGATGATCACTGTCTTCTGGGACGTTGATGGTGTGATTCTTGTTGATGTAATGACAAGAGGTGAGACAATCAACTCGACAGCTTACATCAATACACTGACAAAACTCAAAAATCGGTTCCACAGAGTTCGGCCTAATAAGCCATCTGCAGATTTGTTGCTTCAACATGACAATGCACGCCCTCACACAAGTCTGGTAACACGGGAAGCAATCAACAAATTTGGTTGGACTGTACTGCCCCATCCTCCTTACAGCCCTGATCTGGCTCCCTCAGATTTCCATCTGTTTGGACCACTCAAAAAATTCCTGCGTGGGACATACTTTGACAATGATGAGGATGTGATCCGTGCAGTTAAAAAATGGCTACGCGAGCAGGACAAAACTTGGTACAAACGAGGCATTCATGACCTAGTTTCGCGTTGGCGTAAGGCAATACGCTTGGACGGAGATTATGTTGAAAAATAGGTAGTGTAAAGGGGATGTTCAGCTACAATCTGTGAAAATTTCACAGATTTTGCCCGAATAGTTTCCGAGAAAAAAATTGGTGTGCATTACTTTTTGACCTCCCCTCGTGTATATATAAAATATAGGCGCATTAGCTCAGTGGCTAGTGGACTGGACTACAAAGGGCGAGGGGTCGGGTTCGATCCCAACCGACGGCTTCCGGGTTCACCCAGCCTTAAATGTGTACCGAATTTTTTTCTGGGAAAGTAAAACGGCACGGGCTTAATACCGACCACATTACCCCCACAAATCATGTGCTGAAGGTCTGTAAACTTTATGGTCACTAACACCATATTTCCTATGTCCCCGTCACGCCATTTGGCGTATAGGAAATATGGTGTTAGTGACCATACATTTTACAGACCTTCAGCACATGATTTGTGGGGGTAATGTGGTCGGTATTACGCCCGTGCCGCTTTACTTTCCCAGAAAAAATCCAGTACCCATTTAAGGCTGGGTTAACTCGAAAGTCGTCGGTTGGGATCGAACCATACCTCTTGTCTTATATTATATTAGGTTACATACATATATATATAATATGCATTGAGGGCACACACAAACACGCGCATACAAACACACACACGCGTATCTTTAACCAATCTAGAGCTTGTAGTGACCGGAAGTGACATAATTAGAAATGACGTCATAAAAGAGAGCGAGATTGAGCCTTGAATTGGCTCCAAACTACATACAGAGACTGCGGTGTTTGGTCATGTAGATGGGGTGTCATGAGATTCTTTAACACACAAAATAGTGATTAAAAGAGGAGATGGAAGAAGAGTCCGTGGTAGACCCAGAGTAAGACTGACGATATCTTATCAACGCTACATCATATAAAGACAATGGTTGAGGCTGCAAGAGGAGCAAAAACTGGGACGTTATATCTCCTTCAACAATACAGGGGTTTAAGAGAAAGAAAGAGAGAGAGAGAGAGAGAGAGAGAGAGAGAGAGAGAGAGAGAGAGTCTAGGGCAATTTGTTTAAGTTAAACCTAAACCTAAACATCCCAAGGTTACTTCACTAAACGTGCGGCCTTACTTATCTATCACAAGGGACCTCACACGCGGCACACCCCAGAGATGGAATACATGCCATAATGGTAGTTTTATAAGAGCAAAATACGTTTACAAGAGTTATTGATTATTGTATAAAGAATAGACTACCCTGCATTTGGGACAACCTCACAGACGCTCAGTCCTTACCTGAGAATGAGATTGTATATATATATATCACGAACGACAAACTATCTTTAGATACAGAAATTGACACCTGCATTTGTAAAGATACTACCACATTCGCCCGTCTTTCTAGGCCCGTTTAGTAAAACAGAAAACTGAAAATTAAAAAAAAAGGTAGTAGTTTACAATGTCTATATCATTAGTATCCTTTTGTATGGGAGCGAATCATGGACAACTTATACAAAGCAGGAGAAAAAGCTAGATTCATTCTATATGCGATTTCTGCGCCCTATTCTCGGTATCACCTGGAAGGATAAAGTGACAAACGTGGAGGTCATGACCGGCACAGGCCTCCCGAACATCTACACGCTGCTCAAACAACGTAGGGAGCACTGACTTGATCACTTACACCGTTTCAAACATAGCAGAATAATAAAAGATATACTTTATGGATAACTAGCAGATTGCCAAACAACTAGAAGGGGTCCAAAACTTCGATTTGTAGACGTGTGTCAACGTGACATGAAGACTCTGAACTTAAACCCTGCAGCCTGGGAAGAAATAGCTGCAGACCATAATCTTTGGAAACACACTCTAAAGCTCCAACGCAAACAAGAAGCAGACAGATTCATAGAAAAAGTGAATACACGGCGAACGAAAGGAAAAAAAAATATTTCATTCTGGCGCTGCAAAATCCATAGTCACCAATAACTAACTGACGGAGGCTACTATATATAAATAAATATATATATATAATGACTGCCATAGAAAACTAGATCTACATGCTTCAAACCGTCTATAATTTATATTGCTTTACCTGTTCTAGCATCAGTTTTAATACATTACAACCCTATGTCGATATAACTCACCAATGAAAGTCGCATTATTTGATAGGGTTACCTTTGACACCCATGCCAGCGCATCAGATCTTTTATTGTCTCCAACGTACGCAACTATGATGGTGCAAACGGACAGCTACCAATTTATCAACCACAGCTTTTTTTTCAATCTTTCTCAGTGTTGACTAAATGTTAGATAAGCATCGCTGAGTAGCTTCCTCAGTGTTGACTAAAAGTTGGATAAGCATCGCCAAGTAGCTTTCTCAGTGTTGACTAAAAGTTGGATAAGCATCGCTGAGTAGCTTTCTCAGTGTTGACTAAAAGTTGGATAAGCATCGCTGAGTAGCTTTCTCAGTGTTGACTAAAAGTTGGATAAGCATCGCTGAGTAGCTTTCTCAGTGTTGACTAAAAGTTGGATAAGCATCGCCAAGTAGCTTTCTCAGTGTTGACTAAAAGTTGGATAAGCATCGCCGAGTAGCTTTCTCAGTGTTGACTAAAAGTTGGATAAGCATCGCTGAGTAGCTTTCTCAGTGTTGACTAAAAGTTGGATAAGCATCGCCGAGTAGCTTTCTCAGTGTTGACTAAAAGTTGGATAAGCATCGCTGAGTAGCTTTCTCAGTGTTGACTAAAAGTTGGATAAGCATCGCCAAGTAGCTTTCTCAGTGTTGACTAAAAGTTGGATAAGCATCGCCAAGTAGCTTTCTCAGTGTTGACTAAAAGTTGGATAAGCATCGCTGAGTAGCTTTCTCAGTGTTGACTAAAAGTTGGATAAGCATCGCTGAGTAGCTTTCTCAGTGTTGACTAAAATTTGGATAAGCATCGCTGAGTAGCTTTCTCAGTGTTGACTAAAAGTTGGATAAGCATCGCCGAGTAGCTTTCTCAGTGTTGACTAAAAGTTGGATAAGCATCGCTGAGTAGCTTTCTCAGTGTTGACTAAAAGTTGGATAAGCATCGCCGAGTAGCTTTCTCAGTGTTGACTAAAAGTTGGATAAGCATCGCTGAGTAGCTTTCTCAGTGTTGACTAAAAGTTGGATAAGCATCGCTGAGTAGCTTTCTCAGTGTTGACTAAAAGTTGGATAAGCATCGCTGAGTAGCTTTCTCAGTTTTATATTGGAGACGATAGTAGTAATTGTGATAGTAGAAAAGTGGTAGCAGTAGAAGAAGCTGTTGTGGTAGTAGTAATAGTGATAGTAGTAGTAGAAGCTGTAGTGGTAGTAGTAATAGTGATAGTTTGAAACGTGGTGGCAGTAGTAGGAACTATAGTAGTAGTAGTAATAGTGATAGTTTGAAAAGTGGTAGCAGTAGTAGAAGCTGTAGTGGTAGTAGTAATAGTGATAGTTTGAAAAGTGGTAGCAGTAGTAGAAGCTATAGTAGTAATAGTGATATCAGTAGTAGAAGCTGTAGTGGTAGTAGTAATAGTGATAGCAGTAGTAGAAGCTGTAGTGGTAATAGTGATGGCAGTAGTAGATGCTGTAGTGGTAGTAGTAATAGTGATATCAGTAGTAGAAGCTGTAGTGGTAGTAGTAATAGTGATAGCAGTAGTAGAAGCTGTAGTGGTAATAGTTATATCAGTAGTAGAAGCTGTAGTGGTAGTAGTAATAGTGATATCAGTAGTAGAAGCTGTAGTGGTAGTAGTAATAGTGATAGCAGTAGTAGAAGCTGTAGTGGTAGTAGTAATAGTGATAGCAGTAGTAGAAGCTGTAGTGGTAGTAGTAATAGTGATAGCAGTAGTAGAAGCTGTAGTGGTAGTAGTAATAGTGATAGCAGTAGTAGAAGCTGTAGTGGTAGTAGTAATAGTGATAGTAGTAGTAGAAGCTGTAGTAATAGTAATTATCGTGATAGTAGTAGTTGAAGAAGCTGTAGTGGTAGTAGTAATAGTGATATCAGTAGTAGAAGCTGTAGTGGTAGTAGTAATAGTGATAGCAGTAGTAGAAGCTGTAGTGGTAGTAGTAATAGTGATAGCAGTAGTAGAAGCTGTAGTGGTAGTAGTAATAGTGATAGCAGTAGTAGAAGCTGTAGTGGTAGTAGTGATTGTGATAGCAGTAGAAGAAGCTGTAGTGGTAGTAGTAATAGTGATAGCAGTAGTAGAAGCTGTAGTGGTAGTAGTAATAGTGATAGCTGTAGTAGAAGCTGTAGTGGTAGTAGTAATAGTGATAGCAGTAGTAGAAGCTGTAGTGGTAGTAGTGATTGTGATAGCAGTAGTAGAAGCTGTAGTGGTAGTAGTGATAGTGATAGCAGTAGAAGCTAATACTTAATATATAGACAGTAATTTATCATTTCTGTTGTTGACCTTCTGTCAAGCCATTCTCTTATGCCGTCTGGTATTTTCTCTTTGCTTCCCTCTATCTCTTCGTTCCTCAATTTTCCCAGTTGTCACAATATATTCCAGCTGGTCTCTTCTTATTACATGGCCAAAAAAATATGATTATTTCTTAATAATATTGGAAATTTCTACAATATATTCCAGCTGGT
Source organism: Megaustenia siamemsis (assembly GCA_032433765.1). Lineage (NCBI taxonomy): Eukaryota > Metazoa > Mollusca > Gastropoda > Stylommatophora > Ariophantidae > Megaustenia > Megaustenia siamemsis. The sequence goes on from JAVIAB010000091.1 coordinate 56,103,494, forward strand.
CTCTTCTCATTACATGGCCAAAAAATACGATTATTTCTTAATAATATTGGAAATTTCGTCGTCATAACTGTAGTAATAGTGATAGTATAAAAGTGGTAGCAGTAGTAGAAGCTGTAGTGGTAGAAGTAATGGCAGTAGCAATAATAACAGCATTAGTTATTGCAGTGGTTGTATTGCTAGTGGTTGTTGTGGGTGTAATAATGGTAGAGTAGAGGCGGTATTTGAAATTGTAGTAGTAATTGTTGTAATAATAAAAGTAACATCGGTGGTAGAAATAATAATAGTAGTAGTTATAGTGGTAGTGGTAGTGAAAATAGTGATACGTGTTACGTTATTTGAGCAGCGAGTAGATGTTTGGGAGACCTGTGCGAGTGAGGACCTCTACATTTGTCACTTTGTCCTTCCAGGTGACATCAAGAATATGGCGCTGACATCGCTTATGGAACACATTTAGTATTCTCTCTTGCTTTGCATATGTTGTCATACACAAATGATGAAGCATGGGTTGTTAACTGTGGCTTTTGTTTCAGTGTCAATACGCTGTTTTGCTAAACGCACCTTCAAAGACGAGCGAAAGTGGTAGCAGCTTCATCAATGCAGGTGTCAATTTCTGTAGCTAAAGATAAAACTGGAATGTCCTCTCCAGGACGCCAGTTTTAGCATCATAAATCAAAGAGACAAGTTGTTGCCCATGAACATTGTTTCTTCTCTCCACGCAACGAGCAATACAATGGTCTGACAGGCCTAGATTGGTGCCAACAGCGTCGCAGGAGTTGCCAGAGCAAAGATGAAATCAACACTGAACTGACTTAGGGACTCCAGGCTCCGGATTTTTAATCATAGTATGTAATATTATTATTATGATTATATGAAAACCACCGTCGTAATTTCTTTGTACAATCGTGAATCGACAATCAATAGACAAACAAATGAAAAGACGATTAGAGGTCACAGAGATGGGATTTCTCAGAAGAATGTTGAAAGTTTCCTGGACAGCTAGAGAGACCAGTGAGGACATTTGCAAAGAGGCCAACCCAAAAAGGGAGCTCATAAAATACGTAACAAAGCAACAATCAACAGTTTTCGGGCACATCATGAGAAGAAAAAGCTGGAATACTTGGTTACAACTGGCAAAATACAGGGAAAAAGAGATGGCGGACAACAAAGAGAGAAGATAATCACCATCTCACCCTTGTTGTACATCTACCATCTCACCCTTGTTGTACATCTACCATCTCACCCTTGTTGTACATCTACCATCTCACCCCTGTTGTACATCTACCATCTCACCTCTGTTGTACATCTACCATCTCACCTCTGTTGTACATCTACCATCTCACCTCTGTTGTACATCTACCATCTCACTTCTGTTGTACATCTACCATCTCACCCTTGTTGTACATCTACCATCTCACTTCTGTTGTACATCTACCATCTCACCTCTGTTGTACATCTACCATCTCACCTCTGTTGTACATCTACAATCTCACCTCTGTTGCACATCTACCATCTCACTTCTGTTGTACATCTACCATCTCACCCTTGTTGTACATCTACCATCTCACCCTTGTTGTACATCTACCATCTCACCCTTGTTGTACATCTACCACCTCACCCCTGTTGTACATCTACCATCTCACCTCTGTTGTACATCTACCATCTCACCTCTGTTGTACATCTACCATCTCACTTCTGTTGTACATCTACCATCTCACCTCTGTTGTACATCTACCATCTCACCTCTGTTGTACATCAACCATCTCACCCTTGTTGTACATCTACCATCTCACTTCTGTTGTACATCTACCATCTCACCTCTGTTGTACATCTACCATCTCACCTCTGTTGTACATCTACCATCTCACTTCTGTTGTACATCTACCATCTCACCCTTGTTGTACATCTACCATCTCACCCTTGTTGTACATCTACCATCTCACCCTTGTTGTACATCTACCATCTCACCCTTGTTGTACATCTACCATCTCACTTCTGTTGTACATCTACCATCTCACCTCTGTTGTACATCTACCATCTCACCTCTGTTGTACATCTACCATCTCACTTCTGTTGTACATCTACCATCTCACCTCTGTTGTACATCTACCATCTCACCTCTGTTGTACATCTACCATCTCACCTCTGTTGTACATCTACCATCTCACCTCTGTTGTACATCTATCATCTCACTTCTGTTGTACATCTACCATCTCACCTCTGTTGTACATCTACCATCTCACCTCTGTTGTACATCTATCATCTCACCTCTGTTGTACATCTATCATCTCACCTCTGTTGTACATCTGCCATCTCACTTCTGTTGTACATCTACCATCTCACCTCTGTTGTACATCTACCATCTCACCTCTGTTGTACATCTATCATCTCACCTCTGTTGTACATCTATCATCTCACCTCTGTTGTACATCTACCATCTCACCTCTGTTGTACATCTACCATCTCACCCTTGTTGTACATCTATCATCTCACCCTTGTTGTACATCTACCATCTCACCTCTGTTGTACATCTACCATCTCACCTTGTTGTACATCTACCATCTCACCCTTGTTGTACATCTATCATCTCACCCTTGTTGTACATCTATCATCTCACCTCTGTTGTACATCTACCATCTCACTTCTGTTGTACATCTACCATCTCACCTCTGTTGTACATCTACCATCTCACCTCTGTTATACATCTACCATCTCACTTCTGTTGTACATCTACCATCTCACCCTTGTTGTACATCTATCATCTCACCTCTGTTGTACATCTACCATCTCACCTCTGTTGTACATCTATCATCTCACCTCTGTTATACATCTACCATCTCACTTCTGTTGTACATCTACCATCTCACCTCTGTTGTACATCTACCATCCCACCTCTGTTGTACATCTACCATCTCACCTCTGTTGTACATCTACCATCTCACCTCTGTTGTACATCTACCATCTCATTTCTGTTGTACATCTACCATCTCACCCTTGTTGTACATCTACCATCTCACTTCTGTTGTACATCTACCATCTCACCTCTGTTGTACATCTACCATCTCACCTCTGTTGTACATCTACCATCTCACTTCTGTTGTACATCTACCATCTCACCTCTGTTGTACATCTATCATCTCACCTCTGTTGTACATCTACCATCTCACTTCTGTTGTACATCTACCATCTCACCCTTGTTGTACATCTATCATCTCACCCTTGTTGTACATCTACCATCTCACCTCTGTTGTACATCTACCATCTCACCTCTGTTATACATCTACCATCTCACTTCTGTTGTACATCTGCCATCTCACCCTTGTTGTACATCTATCATCTCACCCTTGTTGTACATCTATCATCTCACCTCTGTTATACATCTACCATCTCACCTCTGTTGTACATCTGCCATCTCACCTCTGTTGTACCATCTCTGTTGCCCACAAGAAGGGTAAAATCAAGAAGAAGGTGACCCACTTGAGCTGAGAACTAAAAATTGTTATCAAAGAAAACGTTAACACATTAATACTATTTTTTTGTTGTGAAAATTTGTAAATATTTTGTGTGTGGTTTTTTTCTTATTTGTATCTGTTCAACGTGATTACAGAAGCGGCGTCACTGACGTCATTTGAAAGTTGCATCGAAATGTCTTGGTATCAAATATCCAGAATGTCTTTAGTATCTAATATCCAGAATGTCTTGGATATCCTGTTAATGTATCATGTTTTAAATTATGACTGGGTCATTCTTTGAGGTTATACATATAGTTGGCGTTGTCTGATAGAGGAACGTTTCGGAAATATTGTGATATCAGGTAAGTGTGCATATTTTATTTTGAAGACATTATCCGGAAACATGTCACTAATATGTCATAACGCTTACATACATGTGTGTTTGTATATGTGTGTGGGCGTGTTTGTCATCATCATCAAGTAGCGTAACCAGAAGACTATGCTCCTCATTAGACTGCCAGTCTGAGTGTTTTGAAGATCTTTTTTCTTCCTCCTCTTTCTTTCCTAATTTGCCTTTCAGCGTCCAGAGGAGACATAAAAAAAAAAAGTATTGCGGTATTTTGATGTTATGTTGACTTCTACTGTTGTTACGTTTCCTAGTGTTTCTAATATTCCGTCAATCGATCTTTTGTTCTTCTGTTGGTCTCTGCTGCTGTTATGTTTCCTAGTGTTTCTAATATTCCGTCAATCCATCTTTTGTTCTTCTGTTGGTCTCTGCCGCTGTTATGTTTCCTAGTGTTTCTAATATTCAATCAAATTCATCTTTTTCGTGTGCAGGCCTTAAGTCTCGTGTCCTCGCAGCGTCTTCTCGCAACGTGTTGTGTTTTGGCTTTTCTGTCTGTTCACGTGATCAAACCATTTTATTTGTTGTATCTTTATGTATTCTATTGCGAGAATTATTCCTAGCTTTTTTCTCACTTCTACATTTCTGACCTTATCTCTTCAGCTTTCTCCTTCTTTTGATATAAATGCAAATATACAATATCGGACGGGGCTGCTGTAAAGCTGTATTAAACGTGGACAATGAAATCTAAAATGGGGGACTGGTTGGTCTCGTTGCCAGATGTCGGTTTCGAGGTTGTGGGTTCAAGTCCCGGCTGTACAAGTTGCGATTTGTATTTATGAGTTCTCTCTGCGGCAACCACCCCTGGTCTCAGCAGTTAGGCCCGACTTGAAACGTCAATTACTCATTAACAGAAAAAAGAGTACCCGTAATGGTGAACCAGGAGATTGAAGAAAGTGTGCAAAGTATGGAAATATAACATAGATACATGAAGTGTTCTAGATGTTGCGGTCTGAACATTTCTAGAAGGGGGAAAAGAGGTGACGCATTGTTTTAACGGTTGTGTAGCAACTAGGAGACAAAGGAAATTAGAGTGGCAGAATTTGATTGGCCGAGTGAGGGAGCTTGGGATTGCAACTAGGGGGAAATATAATGATTAGAAGGCAGTCAACGGTCCGTGGAGAAGTCAGAGCAAAGCAGTTAACAATCAAGTATTTATATATAGAAGCAGTCAGCAGTTAGCGGTCAGTCTCTCCTTAGTTAGTACAGGATTAGTCTAGCTGAGTAAATTACAGATATTGTAGACTGGATTGTGAACATCAGAGAATGAAATGAATAAACTAATTGCTTTCTTGTGGAAGATCTTGTTGTTCATTCGTTCAGTTGAAGTCTGATCTTGAGTGTGGTGGCACTGGAACATATGTCCTAGGACGGAGTTATCAGTCTGTGCGGCGAGGGATCCCGGTGCACACGGCTGAAAGAGAAAAACGGATTAACATTCACATAATTTAAAAAATCAGTTCCTATACTTTAGGTACGTAGTCAGTAGTGAAAGCTGGAAAAGCACACACACACACACACACACACACACACACACACACACACACACACACACACACACATATATATATATATATATATATATATATATATATATATATATATATATATATTTGAGGACTTCCGTTTCTAAGATGGCGGATCTAGTCCACGTTCTCTCGATCGCAGCAGAAAGTGTATTCGATGTCTGATTAATTTCGGTTCTCCATTGCACTCCTCTGCGTTAAAATCAAGATGATGATCTACTTATTACATCTGCGCCGATGAACAAAAAACATATGTACCTCCGAAGTCGGAGTTATCTGCCTGTCGGCGAGGGACCCCTGTGCAAGCGGCTGCCAGGGAAAAATGGATTAACACGCAAAACTCAGTTCCTAGGGACTTCGTCAGAGTTGAAAGCTGGCGAACGCAACAACAACAACAACAACATATATATATATATATATATATATATATATATATATATATATATATATATATAACTGTATAATACATCTTTACTAAAAGAAGACAGTTCACAATTATAACGGTTACTACGGCCATATGCCTTCGTCAGTCTGACAAGACATTAAACTAATACTTGCAAGATGATAGCATGGGAAGGTACTACTTAACTTATGTTGTGACCACAATGCATACGTTATGACCACGAGAATAGTGACGATGGACGCTATGGCAGTGACCATTCAACTGGTTAAAGTCACAAGACTACACCCACGCCTGTATACTGAGTGATTCGATGAGCATGATAAGAAAAGTGGAGGCAGGCTCTGTACGTATGCAATGGTTAGAGTCGTTGCAGAGTTAAAATAAAAAAAAAACGTAAGGTCATCTTTGTCTACGTCCCTGGACATGCGGGAGTACAGGGAATAAAAGAGCGGACAGGTTTGCTAGATGTGCTGTCGTTGAAGATGGTTAACTAATGGACCGGGCAGACGTCATCAATGTCCTCTGAAATGTGGGAAGGGCACAGGACTTCGACAACTATGAGTCCACGTCACTCCTTCGGATGAAAGAGATGGGAGTTAATATGGGTACAACCAGAAAAGAGAAACTTAGTGGGCGTGTAAGAAGTCTAATCAACAACATAGAACTGGAGTCGTCAGTCGCTGAACACTGCGGGAATTACCGAAGATGGGATTTAAGCACCCATGGACATGTTCTGAGCACAATGATGATGATCCGCAAATAACTCAATAACGTATTTCTACTTAGCTTCAGCCAGAGCTTCGGGAGACATCGCCACGAAGTTCGAGTGTAGCTTGTTGGCAGTCCTACTTGTTTTGATCTCATACTTTGCTTAATTGGTCACTTCGTGACTCTCCATCAAATATTTCCTCTATTCATCTTTATTCAAGACCATTACGATATTAGATATGTCAGAATATGTGCATTTTCTTTTCTTTCTTAAATGAGACTCATAAAGATAAAACAAATAGATACATACATATATAGACAAATATCATCATCATCATCATCAATACCAAGCCTGCTGGCGTAGGTGATCATGTCTCTCCACAACTTTCTACCTCGAAAGTTATTTATCATTTCTGTATTTGACCTTCTGCCGAGCCACTCTCTTCAGCTGTCTGGTATCTTTTCTCTGTGCTTCCCTCTTTCTCTTCGTCCCTGAAGGACATTCTTAGCTGCCCATAGTATTTTCAACATTCTTCTGTAAAACCACATTTATGGTTTCTCCAGTGATTTTCTTGTCTGTTGTCCCATTGTCCATGATTCACATCCATATATTTAGACTGAATCTATATAACATTTAAGAACTCTTTTTCTTGTTTCTATTGTCAAAAATGGATACACAGTATCTTCCTCATAGACAAATATACTATATACTATTCAGAATGCAAATAATACACACGGTTAACAATACACCAATGAGAAGGAAAACGTAACAAATCCGAGTAGGCAAATTAATTTTAAAAGATTGTTTCCCTGTCAGAAACAACACTGACTACAAACAACTGCTTATTTTCATGGAAGTCCATAAAAATCAAGCTTCCTAAAAATAAAATATGTGCTGAAGAGGCTTGAATTAGATCGCAAAGTACTAAACAAAATGCAATGTAAACTGTTAAATGAACGTCGAATTAGAAGAAATATTTCAGTTACTTAAAAAAAATGTTATAACAAGATAATAAAGTGTCAGGAGATGCCACATTTATATAGTTATATCATCCCATTCACATTCAAGTGCATTTACATATAGACCAATCTTGATGGCCTCCACAAGGACGATAATCTCGGACATAATTCATGATAACCACATATGAAATGGCCTGACATGCACAGCGGCAGATCGCCATTTATAAAGCCATAAATAATTTTGTTCATATTTTCACATCTGAGACAAATTATGTTGGCAATCGTTAGCCAGTTTTAATAATTCTTTTATGGATTAAGACCACAAAATATATGCCTTTTTATTCCTTTTTTTTCCTAATAAAAAAAAAATTGAATTACAAACCGCCTCATGCCAAACTGGCATATCCTTTTTTAAGTGTTATTGAGAATTATTTGAAAAACAGATGCAGAGACAGAACTAACCCAAAATAATGGCTTCAGCTGGTTCGAATTTAAGTCAGCTTGCTGTTTTGCCTTATTTTAATTCAATGTTTGTCGTCATTTTTTAGCCATGTAATGAGAAGAGAACAGCTGGAATATATTGTAACAGCTGGGAAAATTGAGGGACGAAGAGAAAGAGGGAAACAAAGAGAAAAGATACCAGACAGCTTAAGAGAATGGCATGGCAGAAGGTCAACAACAGAAATGATAAATAACTGTCGAGATCGAAAGTTGTGGAGAGACATGATCATCCACGCCAGCAGGCTTGGTACTTGATGATGATGATGTTTATCGTGAATGTTTGAGTAATTACTAACTTAAACTCCGTTTGTTTATTTTGTTGATATTTTTCTGTCGCAGGAGTTGTATCTGTTAGCTTTGTTATCATTAATATTGTTATTCTCTTACCATTGACATTGGTATCTTGTTATCATTAATACTGTTATGTTGTTACCATTGGCATTAGTATCTTGTTATCATTAATACTGTTATGTTGTTACCATTGGCATTAGTATCTTGTTATCATTAATACTGTTATCTTGTTACCATTGGTATTAGTATCTTGTTATCATTAATACTGTTATCTTGTTACCATTGACATTGGTATCTTGTTATCATTAATACTGTTATCTTGTTACCATTGGCATTAGTATCTTGTTATCATTAATACTGTTATCTTGTTACCATTGGTATTAGTATCTTGTTATCATTAATACTGTTATCTTGTTACCATTGGCATTATTATCTTGTTATCATTAATACTGTTATCTTGTTACCATTGGTATTAGTATCTTGTTATCGTTAATACTGTTATCTTGTTACCATTGACATTAGTATCTTGTTATCATTAATATTGTTATCTTGTTGCCTTTGATATTGGTATCTTGTTATTATTAATTTTGTTATCTTGTGATATTTTGTATTGGTATCTTGTTATTATTAATTTTGTTATCTTGTTATATTTTGTATTGGTATCTTGTTATAATTAATATTGTTATCTTCTTACTGTTGATGTTGGTATCTTGTTATCATTAGTATTGTTATTTTGTTACCATTACCATTGGTATATTGTTATCATTGACGTTGGTATCTTGTTATCATTGACGTTGATATCTTGTTATCAATACTTTTATTATAGGAAAAAAATTACAAAAGGCTCCGGTACTTAAAACAAGAAGTTCTGGAACTTACGACAAAAAGTTCGGTTACTCACCTCAAGTTTCCGGTACTCACCTCAAGTTTCCGGTTCTCACCTCATGTTTCCAGTACTCACCTCAAATTTCCGGTCCTCACCTCAAGTTTCCAGCTCAAGTTTCCGGTACTCACCACTAATAGTTCTGGTAATCACCACTAAAGGTTCCGGTACTCACCACTACTAATGTTTCTTATACTCACCACTAAAGATTTCGGTAAAAAAAAAAAGTATAGTGCCCCCGTCACGCCAAATGGCGTATAGGTAATATGGTGTCAGTGATCATATGTTTTACAAACCTGCAGCACATGATTTTTGGAGTAATGTGGTCGGTATTACGCCCGTGCCGCTATACTTTCCCAGGAAAAATCCGGTACCCATTTAAGGCTGGGTGAACCCGGAAGCCGTCGATTGGGATCGAACCCTACTTCTTGTCCTTTGTAGTCCAGTTCACTAACCACTGAGCTATCGCGGCTCTCAGCAGGTGATTGAACAAGACAAATCTATGTATGTCTCATTTCTTTTACGTTTTGGCTTTTATCCTGTAATTTTGATTTAATCTACGATTAGTGCCACATTTTTAAAGTTTATTCTCCATGTGTGAAAAAATGCTGTGAAAAACTGGCAGAAGGTTGTTAATCTCTACCAGATTTTCCCAGACACATTCAGTGATGGAGAAATATGGCTCGTAGGCATCTTTGTAACTTATGAAAATTAACGGACACGCTCTTCCAATTGGCACTTTCGGTGCCGCTTGACCGTATGTCTTTTGGCGTTTGCTGTAGCTGCTATGATGGAGACTGCAGCTGCCTTTCTTTGTATGGATCCTTCAATGAGATGAGTTTTAATTCGAATGATTCTACTGGCACGAGTGGTTGAGTAATTATGAACTTTAATTCGTTTGTAGTGATACCGGGGCCTTAGATTATATAATACAACAATAACAATAACCATAACCCTTCCAATATTGTTTCCCTTAAAGTATTTGCTCTTGTAAGCTGTTTCTGCCCATTCTTTTATCCTGTATCAGGTACCTTTGTCTTCGATTCGTGATTGCTGTGAAATATTCCTTCTGTTCACTTGTTATGCAGTTATTGTGACATCACCAAGCAGCACACGCATCACAGCACGCCTGACAGAAACTCGCTGTCTCCAGCCAAATCTCCCACTTCTGTAGCCATATTCAATGTCTCTTTGACGTCTTCAAGCCAACCACTTGGTCCGGCCTTGTCTCATCTTCTTGAAACCATGCATTCCATTATTTTTCTTCCCAGCCATTACGTTTTTTGACGTGGCTGCAGTATTTAAACTTTCTCTGTAATATGTTGTTGATAAATTATTGCTCCTTTAAATAGTTAATGCCATGTTATATATTACTATTAGCAGGTGTCTCAATGGCGCAGCGTTAGTGTGTTCAATACAGGTAACGAGAGTTCGTGTTCAATTCCCAGCATTGGCAAACCGTGAGCCATTTTCATGCAATTTCTCTTCATGTATATATTTGAAAGAGAAAACAACAAATGACACAGAAACACAGTTGAAAACATTTGAAAATAATTGTCTAGGGAAACTATTTGGTATAGCGTGGAACGAATTAAAAACAAATGAAGAAATTAGAGAAATCACCAATCAACCACTAATATCTTCAGTAATCAAGAAAAGATGTTGGACATATATTTGACATGTGATAAGAAGATATAATAACCGAATAACAAAGCAAGCCCTCAAGTGGGAAACAACAGGTAGAAGGAAAAGAGGTCGACCCAAAAGAAACACTTAGAAGAGCATTGATCAGGGAAGCAAAGGCAGCAAGAATCGACTCCCTCAGTGAGATCGAGATGCTTGCACAGAACAGAGACAATTTGGCGAGATTTTTTATAAAAGATCTTTGAGACTGCTAGAAAGAAAATGTCGACACAGGGAAAGAGTGTCTGTTTGAGTGTATGCCCTATAGGCCAACTAACGGCTCGAGAAGTCGATAGATATATAGGTTTATTTGTTGCTCATAGGGTGTGACATATATCTAGCAAAAACCGTGTCTACATTTGCGTCCAGTTGGGAGTGGTCGTTTACTATCCACCCCCTCCCAAACCCTCCTAGGTGTGGGAAATGTTAGTATAGAAGACCTGACATTGTATTACATTCCAATAGGATGAATACGCTTCAACCTCTCTAGCAGAACAAGGGAAGTAAAGAAAGATCGATTCTCACCACATCAATAGAGTATCAGAGCTTTACGCATCGCTCTATACTTTCCTTGTAAAGTGGCATGTTAGTTATGTTCTTGGAAATTTAGCTTCATTTATAGATAAAGATCTCCTGAACATGACACATTCTCCTTAAGCTCAAAACTGATATTTAATAGAAGTGGTTTCAATTAGTGACACCACACTAACAAATGTACAATGTTTAGAAGTTATGTATTGTTGTTATTTACGTAATGCGGGCAGAGTGCCCTTTACTCATGAATGTGGTGGGTTGGCTTTCTTGACATTCCCGTCTTTTACTGGAGAAGTTGGAGTTCATCTATCCCAGGATATGATTGTAAACTACTGGTCCAGCCCAGATGTACCGCAATACCGGGTCTTCTATATCAGTAACATCCACCACTCCAGGAAACTCGGCGATCCTAGCTTCTGTTAGCCAGCCTGTTTTGACGCAGATTGTTACCCGGGGAGACTCCGAGTAGGTAGAACTGCTAGGTCTTGGCCAGCTGATAGTTATGTATAACTATTTTAATAGTTAATATCAGCGATAAAAGATTGGTAAACGTGAGAGTTTGGGGTGATGCAATATTCCATTTTTAAGCACAACCATTTTAAAAAGTTAATATACAACTTCTTCTAACCACCTTTAATGTATACATGAAGAAGCGTGTGAATTTTATCTTCTTGGAAAGATACGAATGAGTAAATATACTAAAGTATCAGTGACAAACAGCTGTGTGCGACTTATGTCGACCCTTTGACCCCAACATCTCACAGCTCAAGTCATTTATTTATCGTCTTCTCAAAGATTTGCTTAACCCTTAACGTCATCAGAAAGCATGTCGAAATATAGCATTAAAGTATCGCTCATAAACTCTGCCGTTTTACAGGTAGAAAGATAACGGTGTATCGTGTGTCCCAGCAGTTTACGACAGGGTACTAGATACAGACATGCCCAGGCGTAAATAACGACAATCTTTGACCTGGCGTAGCATGTTATGATCCCCGAGGTGGAGTGAAGTGATACAGGTCTGAAAATAGGCAGAGTCCCATCACGTGAACATGTTCTCATTTTCGGATTTATTTCCCTCCCTTAACCTGCCCAGGTAATTTATTCCAATGCAGGAGAGTAATGAGCGTGGGAAGCGAGCAGGGTGGAGGCATAATTAAAGGCAACAAGATCTGGAGGTAAAATACAAAAATATAAAGTGGGCTACAATAAATTTGGAAGACTAGCGTCATGAAAGATTAATTCACACTGGGGTGTGAGTGAGTTTCAAGTGGCCAACGATATTATAGGGCGTCAGCAGTGACTCAAAACAATTCCCGCACCAACCCTAGAAACAGACTAATTAAGCGAGTTAAGGTGTGGTTTGTCGAAAGGTAGTGCTGCTTTATGTACACAACGACGTGGTCCAAAATGAATCCATTTATTTAAAGGGAAAAAACTAGGGGCACCCACAACTCCGATCTTCTCCTCCTCCTGCTTCTTCTTCTTCTCCTTCTTCTTCTTCTTCTTCTCCTTCTTCTTCTTCTTCTTCTCCTTCTTCTTCTTCTTCTTCTTCTCTTCTTCTTCTTCTTCTCTTCTTCTTCTTCTTCTTCTTCTTCTTCTTTCCTTCCTCATTTGCCTTTCAGCGTCGAGGGGAGATATAATATTTGCAGTCTTTTGCCCTTCTGTTCGCCTCTGCTGCTGTTATGTTTCCTATTGCTTCTAATATTCCATCGACACATCTTTTTCGTGGTCGACCGTTGGGTCTGGTATTCTTGCAACGTTTATTGAGGGCACGTTGTGTTGTGTTTTGATCTTTCTGCCGTGTCCAAACCATTTTATCTGTTGTTTCTTTACATATTTTATGGCGGGGCTCTTCTACCATCTTTACCATTTCTACCATCTTTACCTATTTCTTCCACCACCACTCACTTATATATATATCTATACTCATTTATACCATCTTTACTCATTTATACCATCTTCACCCATTTCTTCCACCACCATTAATTTGTACCATCTTCACCATTTCTTCCACCACCACTAATTTGTACCATCTTCACCCATTTCTTCCACCACCACTAATTTGTACCATCTTCACCCATTTCTACCACCACCACTAATTTGTACCATCTTTACCCATTTCTTCCACCACCACTAATTTGTATCATCTTCACCCATTTCTTCAACCACCACTAAGTTGTACCATCTTTACCCATTTCTTCCACCACCACTCATTTATATATATCTATACTCATTTATATCATCTTTACTCATTTATACCATCTTCACCCATTTCTTCCACCACCACTAATTTGTACCATCTTCACCCATTTCTTCCACCACCACTAATTTGTACCATCTTTACCCATTTCTTCCACCACAACTAATTTGTACCATCTTTACCCATTTCTTCCACCACCACTAATTTGTACCATCTTTACCCATTTCTTCCACTACCACTAATTTGTACCATCTTTACCCATTTCTTCCACCACCACTAATTTGTACTATCTTTACCCATTTCTTCCACCACCACTAATTTGTACAACCTTACCAATTTCTTCCACCACCATTAATTTGTACCATCTTCACCCATTTCTTCCACCACCATTAATTTGTACCATCTTCACCCATTTCTTCCACCACCACTAATTTATACCATCTTCACCCATTTCTTCCACCACCACTAATTTGTACCATCTTTACCCATTTCTTCCACCACCACTCATTTATATATATCTATATTCATTTATACCATCTTTACTCATTTATACCATCTTCACCCATTTCTTCCACCACCACTAATTTGTACCATCTTTACCCATTTCTTCCACTACCACTAATTTGTACCATCTTTACCCATTTCTTCCACCACCACTAATTTGTACCATCTTTACCCATTTCTTCCACCACTACTAATTTGTACTATCTTTACCCATTTCTTCCACCACAACTAATTTGTACCATCTTTACCCATTTCTTCTACCACAACTAATTTCTACCATCTTCACCCATTAC
>JAVIAB010000091.1:56122831-56295331 GCA_032433765.1 Megaustenia siamemsis
TCCAGCTGGGTCAAGGCTAAAGGTACCTCCTCTGGGGTACTCTGTAATCCCCTGATCTGTTCTTTCCGCTTCGTGTATGCACACGGACCTGTGTGTGGGAACATCTGCTGATGCGTGTGCTTTGTGCGCACATTTTCACTTTGTTGCACGCAAACGTACCCCGTGCGCGCTAACGTTTATTTTCCGTTTATTTTAAATTCTCAAAGAGGCCAACACAAAAAGGGGGCTCCTAAGAAACATTAGAAAAAAAACAATCAACATTTCTCGGGCACATCATGAGAAGAGGAAAGTTGGAATATTTGATTACACTGGCATACAGGGAAAGAGAGATCGCAGACGACAAAGAGATAGCCTGGTGCCAAGAAATAGAAAAGAGTCAACAACAGAATTGATACGATGCACAATGGATAGAGGTTTTGGAAGGATATAATCGCCTATGCCACCGGTATGGCACATGATGATGATGATCTGGAGGCCTTTCGTATTTTTACTGAAAATGAAATATTGAATGAAGCAATTTTTTTTAAAAAGAAGGATCAGGAATTTATCTATCTATCTATTGACCTTTCGAGCCGTAGCCGGTCCACAGGGCGTAGACCAAGATACTCATTCTCTTATCTGAATTTTTGTTCTAGCAGTTTTAATTTCTTTTAAAGATATTTTATCAAATCTCGCCATTGTCTCTGTTCTGTGCAAACAGCTCTATCTCATTGAGGGAGCCGAATCCTGCTGCTCTTGCCTCTCTCATCAATGTTCTTCTCAGTGTCTCCTGAGTCTTCCTCTTTTCTCTTACCTGTTGTTTCCCATATGAGGGCTTGCTTTGCTATTCGGTTATTATCTCTTCTCATCACGTGTCCAACATATGACCATCGTCTTTTCTTTATTACTGAAGATATTAGTGGTTGTTTGGCGATTTCTCTAATTTCCTCGTTTGTTTTGAATCGTTCCACGCTATACCAAGTATTTTCCTTAGACATTTATTTTAGAATGCGTCGAACTTTATTTCTATATCTCTTGTTGTTTTCCAGCTTTCACACGCATACGTAAGGGTTTATAGTACATTTGATTTGAATAGTCTAAGTTTTGTGTTTGTGCTGATGAGTTTTGATTTCCACAACTTTTCAAGGCTTCTGAAAGACATTGCTGCTTTAGCTATTTTGATTCTAATTTCTTTGCTTGTATCCCCTTCTCGATCAATGTGACTTCCAAGATAGGTAAAGTGATCTATCTCTTCTACTGCTTTGTTTTCCATGCATATTTTGTCGTCTGTTGGAATTAAGCTTTTCATGACTTTAGTCTTTTCATGATTGATCTCAAGCCCAATTTGCTGGCTATTGATGATAGTTCATTTGTGTTTTCCTGCATCGTTTTTATCTGACTGCTGATGAGAACTGTCATCAACAAAGTCGAGGTCCTCCAAATGGTCTCCTTGAATCCATTCGATGCCTTTATTACCAGGCAGCAGGATCAGGAATACAGAAATTAAAAGAAATAGCAGAAATACTAAATCATTTTTTTTAAATTTTGGCACGTTTACGTAATCAATAAGCAAATTTATATCCAACAGCGAACATTTAATGCAAGACCTGACACGAAAATAAAAAGCTTAAAGAAAAGAAATGAATAAAATATCTCACACAAACACAGACATACATTTAGGCACAAAGCAAATAGCAAAGCTCTGTCAGAAACACTTTCTTTCGACGCTGGAAGGCACATGTGAATTCCGAACATACATACTAACAAATAAGATGCAGGACGCCGGCCTCGAGACAGAGAGGTTGTGGGTTCAAATCCCGGCTGCACCGGTTGGGATTTTTATTTATCATTTCTCTCTGCGGCAACCACCCCTGGTCTCAGCAACGAGGTCCGGCTTGAAAACGTCAATTACTCATCGACGGAAAAGATATGAGTACTCTTGAAGTCGGAGTTATCTGTCTGTGCGGCGAGGGAAACCTGTGCACACGGCTGCCAGGGAAAAACGGATTAACACGCAAAATTCAGTTCCTAGTCTCTAGGACTTCGTCAAAGGTCACTGCTGACGAAAGCACACACAAAATTAATTTAAAAATAAGAAATAAAGAAACACATTAGTATTTATTTAGCAGCACTCAGAGGCATGGTAACAACAACTGACACATGAACCGCGGTAGTAGGTCTTCAACAAGTGCTGTTCCCGCACCTCTGATATTCCTGTGTGGTTTGACTCAGAACAAAATAGAAAATGGCACTGAGCAAAAGTAAACGAAACCAGAACATCATCATCATGTACCGGGCCTGCTGGCGTAGGTGATCATGTCTCTCAACAATTTTCGATCTTGACAGTTATTTATCATTTCTGTTGTTGACCTTCTGTCAAGCCATTCTCTTAAGCTGTCTGGTATCTTTTCTCTTTGCTTTCCTCTTATCTCTTCGTCCCTCAATTTTCCCAGTTTTTACAATATATCCCAGCTGTTCTCTTCTCATTGCATGGCCAAAAAAATGATGATTGTTTTTTCCTAATATTGGAAATTAGCTCTCTTTTTGCTTAGGCATCTTTCAGAATGTTTTCATTACTCTTCTTAGTTGTCCATGGTATTCTCAACATTCTTCTGTAAAACCACAATTCTACAGAAACCGCAGCTCAAGACACAATGATAACAGAACATGGCCCTAAAAAGGATATCAGTTCGGGAATCAAAGATACTAAAACATGGCTCGACAGTTAACTCTCAGTTCAAGAAAATGAAAAGAAAATATGATACCACTGTAACACTTTTAGTTCAAGAAAAAAAATGATAGCGTTGTAAAACTCTCTTAGTTCAAGAACTAGAGAGCATGGCATTGTGAAACTCTCTTAGTTCAAGAACTAGAGAGCATGGCACTGTAAAACTCTCTTAGTTCAAGAACTAGAGAACATGGCACTATAAAACTCTCTTAGTTCAAGAACTAGAGAACATGGCACTGTAAAACTCTCTTAGTTCAAGAAGTAGAGAACATGGCACTGTAAAACTCTCTTAGTTCAAGAACTAGAGAACATGGCACTGAAAAACTCTCTTAGTTCAAGAACTAGAGAACATGGCACTGAAAAACTCTCTTAGTTCAAGAACTAGACAACATGGCACTGTAAAACTCTCTTAGTTCAAGAACCAGAGAACATGGCACTGTAAAACTCTCTTAGTTCAAGAACTAGAGAACATGGCACTGTAAAACTCTCTTAGTTCAAGAACTAGAGAACATGGCACTGTAAAACTCTCTTTGTTGAAGAACTAGACAACATAGCACTGAAAAACTCTCTTAGTTCAAGAACTAGAGAACATGGCACTGAAAAAAAACTCTCTTAGTTCAAGAACTAGAGAACATGGCTCTGTAAAACTCTCTTAGTTCAAGAACTAGAGAACATGGCACTGTAAAACTCTCTTAGTTCAAGAACTAGAGAACATGGCATTGTAAAACTCTCTTAGTTCAAGAACTAGAGAACATAGCACTGAAAAACTCTCTTAGTTCAAGAACTAGAGAACATGGCACTGTAAAACTCTCTTAGTTCAAGAATCAGAGAACATGGCACTGTAAAACTCTCTTAGTTCAAGACCAGAGAACATGGCACTGTAAAATCTCTTAGTTCAAGAACCAGAGAAAATGGCACTGTAAAACTCTCTTTGTTCAAGAACTAGAGAACATGGCCCTGTAAAACTCTCTTAGTTCAGAAGTAGAGAACATGGCACTGTAAAACTCTCTTAGTTCAAGAACTAGAGAACATGGCACTGTAAACTCTCTTAGTTCAAGAACCAGAGAACATGGCACTGTAAAACTCTTAGTTCAAGAACCAGAGAACATGGCACTGTAAAACTCTCTTTGTTCAAGAACTAGAGAACATGGCACTGTAAAACTCTCTTAGTTCAAGAACCAGAGAGCATGGCACTGTAAAACTCTCTTAGTTCAAGAACTAGAGAACATGGCACTGTAAAACTCTCTTAGTTCAAGAACTAGAGAGCATGGCACTGTAAAACTCTCTTAGTTCAAGAACTAGAGAACATGGCACTGTAAAACTCTCTTAGTTCAAGAACCAGAGAACATGGCACTGTGAAACTCTCTTTTTTCAAGAACTAGAGAACATGGCACTGTAAAACTCTCTTAGTTCAAGAAGTAGAGAACATGGCACTGTAAAACTCTCTTAGTTCAAGAACTAGAGAACATGGCACTGTAAAACTCTCTTAGTTCAAAAACTAGAGAACATAGCACTGAAAAACTCTCTTAGTTCAAGAACTAGAGAACATGGCACTGAAAAACTCTCTTAGTTCAAGAACCAGAGAACATGGCACTGTAAAACTCTCTTAGTTCAAGAACCAGAGAACATGACACTGTAAAACTCTCTTAGTTCAAGAACCAGAGAACATGGAACTGTAAAACTCTCTTAGTTCAAGAACCAGAGAACATGGCACTGTAAAACTCTCTTTGTTCAAGAACTAGAGAACATGGCACTGTAAAACTCTCTTAGTTCAAGAACCAGAGAGCATGGCACTGTAAAACTCTCTTAGTTCAAGAACTAGAGAACATGGCACTGTAAAACTCTCTTTGTTGAAGAACTAGACAATATAGCACTGAAAAACTCTCTTAGTTCAAGAACTAGAGAACATGGCACTGAAAAAACTCTCTTAGATCAAGAACTAGAGAACATGGCTCTGTAAAACTCTCTTAGTTCAAGAACTAGAGAACATGGCACGGTAAAACTCTTTTAGTTCAAGAACTAGATAACATGGCACTGTAAAACTCTCTTAGTTCAAGAACTAGAGAACATGGCACTGAAAAACTCTCTTAGTTCAAGAACCAGAGAACATGGCACTGTAAAACTCTCTTAGTTCAAGAATCAGAGAACATGGCACTGTAAAACTCTCTTAGTTCAAGAACCAGAGAACATGGCACTGTAAAAATCTGTTAGTTCAAGAACCAGAAAACATGGCACTGTAAAACTCTCTTAGTTCAAGAACCAGAGAAAATGGCACTGTAAAACTCTCTTTGTTCAAGAACTAGAGAACATGGCACTGTAAAACTCTCTTAGTTCAAGAACTAGAGAACATGGCACTGTAAAACTCTCTTAGTTCAAGAACTAGAGAACATGGCACTGTAAAACTCTCTTAGTTCAAGAACTAGAGAACATGGCACTGAAAAACTCTCTTAGTTCAAGACCAGAGAACATGGCACTGTAAAACTCTCTTAGTTCATGAACCAGAGAACATGGCACTGTAAAACTCTCTTAGTTCAAGAACCAGAGAACATGGCACTGTAAAACTCTCTTAGTTCAAGAACCAGAGAACATGGCACTGTAAAACTCTCTTTGTTCAAGAACTAGAGAACATGGCACCGTAAAACTCTCTTAGTTCAAGAACCAGAGAACATGGCTCTGTAAAACTCTCTTAGTTCAAGAACTAGAGAACATGGCACTGTAAAACTCTCTTAGTTCAAGAACCAGAGAACATGGCACTGTAAAACTCTCTTAGTTCAAGAACTAGAGAGCATGGCACTGTAAAACTCTCTTAGTTCAAGAACTAGAGAACTTGGTGGCACTATAAAACTCTCTTAGTTCAAGAACCAGAGAACATGGTTGCACTGTAAAACTCTCTTACTTCAAGAACTAGAGAGCATGGCACTGTAAAACTCTCTTAGTTCAAGAACTAGAGAACATGGTAGCACTGTAAAACTCTCTTAGTTCAAGAACCAGATAACATTGTTGCACTGTAACACTCTCTTAGTTCAAGAACCAGAGAACATGGCACTGAAAAACTCTCTTAGTTCAAGAACCAGAGAACATGGTGGCACTGTAAAACTCTCTTAGTTCAAGAACCAGAGAACATGGCACTGTAAAACTCTCTTAGTTCAAAAACTAGAGAACATAAAAAGTACCCCCGTCACGCCAAGTGGCGTATAGGGAATATGGTGTTAGTGACCATAAATTTTACAGACCTTCGGCACATGATTTTTGGGGTAATGTGGTCGGTATTACGCCCGTGCCGCTTTACTTTCCCAGAAAAAAAATCCGGTACCCATTTAAGGCTGGGTGAACTCGGAAGCCGTCGGTTTGGATTGAGCCCTACCTCTTGTCCTTTGTAGTCCAGTTCACTAACCACTGAGCTATCGCGGCTCCCACTAGAGAACATGGTACTGCAAAATTCTCTTAGCTCAAGAACTAGAGAACATGGTACTGTAAACTCTCTTAGTTCAAGAACTAGAGAACATGACACTATAAAACACTCTTATTTCAAAAACCAGAGAATGTGGCACTGAAAAATTCCCTTAGTTCAAGAACCAGAGAACATGGCATTGTAAAACTCTATAGTTTAATAATCAAAAACAACAGAAAATGGTACTGTAACAGTCTCAGGTAGATAACCAAACACCGATTTATTTATTTATAAGTTAAATGCAATACAATAACACACAAAGTTGCAGAATATGAAATATTTGAACTTCACATAAATATGTTACATCTCCTGGCAAAGGATGTCATGACAATCACATACATATTAGCATGCACATATCACATTTGTGATGAGCTGGACGTGTATGGTTAAAGTTCTGGATCATTGTTTGCCAATTGTTGTTAATGAGGAAATGATAAAGGGTATATGGTCAAAAGTGGTTGGCAGAACAAGTTAAGAACATTGTGAAATTGTCGCTGATGCACGTTTGCATCATTTTGAATTATTCAGAGTTTAGATGTCTTGCATCGCTTGCTGTGTGGGACAGCACAAGCATTGAAATACTGTTGATTAATTATGAGAAAATGTATTGCATTTTATTCTTTATCCTCGCAGCTTTTACGCTGAGCACTCCTGGTGATGTCTTCATAGTCTGTCTTCATGAGACGACTTCATGATCTGTGCTTCATGGTTTGTCTCCAAGTTGTTTTTATTATCTGATCTGTCTTTTTTATCTGTCTTTATGATCAATCTTTATGATCCGTCTTCATGATCTGTTTTCATGATCTGCCTTCATGATCTGTATTTTTTATCAGTCTACATAGTCTGTTTTCATAATCTGTCTCCATGATTTTATTCTGTGCAAGCATCCTTTAATGACAATCTGTATCTTCATGATTCTCATTTTTGCTGTTCTCCATGTTTCACAGCAAAAAAATAGGACTGGTTTAACATTGGAGTTGAACATTTTAAATTTTGTATTTAACCTAATTTATTTGGATTTCAACATGTTGTGACTGAAAATAAATAGAGATAAGACCAACATTATGAAAATTAATGCAGTTGGCAATAACTAAATAAAAAAAGGAAAAAATACATCTGCTAGACGTACAATCTTACATATCTCTTGTCAGTAATATAGACAAAGAGGGTGGAACAGAGAATGATACTAAAATAAGGATATCAAAAGCAAGAAGATAATTCGTTTGCAGCTATATAATAGAATTGATTGAACGTTGGAGTTGAACATTTTATTTTTATATTTAACCAAATTTATTTGGATTTCCATACGTTTCCTAGCGCAATGAAGGTTGCTCTTGCTTTATGTATTCTTATTTTGGTTTATTTTCTGTTCCTCATTCTTTGTCTATATTAAAGCTAAGATATATGCGCGATTGTACGTCTAGTAGTGGTATTTCTCCTATTGTTATGTGGATATTGCCAACTGCTTTAATTCTCATGAAATGCTATTGAACAATTTAACTCCAATGTAATACAAAGTACTGGAATCCATAATTATAATATCAGATTATGGTTTATGATCAATAACTAATATTACAATTATACTATCAGATTATGATTTATGATCAATAACTAATATTACAGCAATTTTATAACTCTTTTAAGAGTTAAACACGGAACTTCTTTTCTTCTTTTGCGACCATGACGTCATTCAGACTAGAGCACAGGACTCTCTTATGAAGGCAGCTGTATGTTTCAGTGATTCAGTTGCCCTGTACTGTTTCTCTTCCAGGGAGGTTACATGGGCCAAATTGACCTCCTCAGGTCTGTGTACTGGGGGCAATCCTGTAGTATGTGTTTTGTTGTCATGTCATCCAGGGGACAATGGAATTGGCTGGTAGTTTCTATTTTGTGTTTGATAAATATGTGATTTCTCATTCTGTTGTGGCCAGTGCGTAGGCGAAGTATGATGACTTGATCCCTCCTTGATAGTTGGAGGTGTCCCTCTCGTTATACTTTGGGTGTGGCGACTCCTTCCGATATCTCCTCTCACTTACACAGAAAAAATGATAACAGTGTGGTTCAGCTATTGAGTTATTGAGTTATTGAGTTATTGAGTTATTGAGTTATTGAGTTATTGAGTTATTTGCGGGTCATCATCATTGCACTCCGAACATGTCCATAGGTGCTCAGATCCCCTCCTCAGCAATTCCCTCAGTGTCCAGCGACTGACGACTCCAGTTCTATGTTGGTTGATAAGTCTTCTTACACGGCCACTAAGTTTCTCATTTCTGGCTGTGCCCATCTTAACTCCCATTTCCATCATCCGAAGAAGTGACGAGGATCTGTGTTTGTCGAAGTCCTGTGCTCTTCCCACATCTCGGAGGGCATTGTGAAGTCCGCCCGATCCATTGGTTGCCCGTCCTCAACGACAGCGCAGCTAGCCAACCTGTCCGCTCTTTCATTTCCCCGTACTCCCGCATGTCCAGGGACATAGACAAAGGTGACCTTACGTATTTTGGATTTCTGCAACGACTCTACCCATTGCATGCGTAAAGAGCCCGCCTCCACTTTTATATCATGCTCATCGAATCACTCAGTATACATGCGTGGGTGTAGTCTTGTGACTCTAACCATTTGAATGCCTTGGTCACTGCCATCGCCTCCATTGTCATGCTACTCGTGGTCATGACGTATGCACCACTGCCTTCCTTGACTATTCTGCCTGCCGAGCGTGCTGTAAATGCCCATGCACTTCTTTGGTGTCGTTTTACAAATCCGTCTGTATAGATGACTGCATCCTTCTCATCGGTGTTATCGAAGATGAGACCGTTGACTTCAGCATTAACCACGGCCGGGTTCTGTTCCCTACTTTTTTAAAGTGTGGTTCAGATCGACACAATGCTGATTAAGCAATACAGCAGCAGCAGGAAATCAAACACAATCAACTTGTCTGTTGTAACCTTCCATCAAGACCTATAATAGGAATAACCAGGGCATTCATCTGGTTAGAGTCACATGACTAAAGGCATTCATCTGGTTAGAGTCACATGACTAAAGCCATTCATCTGGTTAGAGTCACACGACTAAAGCCACGTCTGCATATTAAGTGATTCGATCACCATGATAAGAAAAGGAGAGGGGAGCTTTGTACACAGGCAATGAGTGGAGTTATTGCAGAGGTCAAAAAATACGTAGGGCCCCCTTTGTCTACGTCCCTGGATATGCGGGAGTAGAGGTGAATGAAAGAGCGGACATACTGGCTAGTTGCGCTGTCGTTGAAGCCAATCAACGAATAGATCGGTCGGACTTCACAATGCCCTCCGAGATGTGGGAAGGGCACAGGACTTCCACAACCATGAGTTCACGTCACTCCTTCAGGTGAAAGAGATGGGAGTTAAGATGGGCACAGTCAGAAGAGAGAAACTTAGCGGGCATGTAAGAAGACTTATCAACCAACATAGAACTGGAATCGTCAGTCGCTGGACACTGCGGGACTTGCTGAGGAGGGGATCTTAGCACCTATGGACATGTTCGAAGTGCTATAATGATGACCCGCAAATAACTCATTAAATCTATAATCATTCCTACATTTGGGATGGCTGATGTGATATCTTTCCGGAACTGAAATCTCTCACCTCCCTCCAATCGTATATCTTCCATTTAACACGATGGCCTCTTTAACCAGATGTTTTGATTTTAAAATATGTTATTACATGTTATAGCTTAATAATAACACGACCTAACAGGAAACTGTATACAGAACTTCGTAGCAGGAGATAATCTGGTCATCAGAAGTTAAAACTGTAGCGCAAGTGTTCCGACTCATTTAGCTTCTTGACCTTCAGGGAGCGAGGCAGCAGGGTCGTGACCTCCAGGAGTCTGTCTCTTGCTGCATTTAAACTTGAAAGTTCCGTAAACAATAAAGAATGAAATAGACTTAGTAGTTACGTTGACATGTTCTTAAGGTTACATTTTTTAAAAGAAAAAAAAAGAAAACAAACAGTCTTATTAAATAATTTAGCACACACACACACACACAAATAATGTCCTTGTAGATATTAACAGTCCTTGTAAATATTAACAGCGAATTAAAATTTTAACAAATTTGGTCTAAAAAATTATGACCACCATAACAGGTATTTTATAACAAAAATACATTCTGTTTCAATATCTTGGACAAACAAATAAATTGTTCTTTTGAGATGTTTTTATTTTTGTCCAAAAATTAATGTTCTACTAGATCTTTGACGAAAATGTTAAAGGATCTGTTATGAACATTAGTTTAAAAAAAAATGTTGAACATACAATTTTGGTAAAATAAAACGAAATGTCATAAACAAAATTATTGTCAAGAAATGAAACGTCCTGCTACACCATTTTGTAAATGAACAGATTTAACCACAAGAAGGCCGACATATTAAAATACTCCACACGTTACAATTTAACAGGAAAAAAATATCATAGTATATAACACTTAGAGCTTATGCATATATCATTATAGACTCTTAGAGTATATACAAGAGCAGTATGGCTTAAAGACATACTAAGGACATATATAAGAGTGTACATGGCGAGATGTTCAGAATTCATTTTATATATATATATATATATATATATATATATATATATATATATATATATTATATATGGGCCTACACGTACGTGCGCATATATACTCGTACTTACAAATATACATATAGGAGACCAAAAATGTATACCAACTACAAGAAAATATAAGTGTGTATAAAATGTGCCGTCCCTAACGTGGCGCTAGAATTAATTTAACAGGAAATTTTTTTTTAGGGAACGTCATACAAGATACTGTTAATATAACGAGGACAAAGACGCATGTCAAAACCAGGGCTGAATGCTGCCATCAACTCATAGCTGACTGCTAACGTTTGGATCGGTTAACCAGAATTACCCAGATGGTAGTCCACTTTACCGCGGTTTCCCTTTACCAAGAATCAGATTAATAAGTCAGTCCAAGTGAGTAGGGATCGAAAGGAATAGCAATCCGGTGCTCAAAAACGCCATGTTGAAGTCGGATGTGTTGGTCCGAAAGGTGCAAACGCTACAGCCATGCTGGAGTATTCCTGCATGGAAAGCGATACATAACACATTTAGTCTTTAGTTCTGACTGACGTCATTGCAGTCTGGGTATTACCATATTCGTTCTGCCGCTCGTTCCAGCAACCATGGAAGTGTTCGTCTACTGATTGTTTCTCTCCTCCATCCATTGACCGTGTTACTTTCTTTACCTCTAATGATGCTTTTCCTGCTTTCGGCCCCCGTAGCTTCGGATTCCGCCATTCCTTTGACGTGTGGGTTACCCTCAGCTGTTGCCATCCTATGAGAGATGTTCTTTTAGAGCCCTCACAGTGTCATACATGTCCAGGGTTCCATGTCCAAGGTTCCATGTCCAAGGTTCCATGTACAAGGTTTTATACGCAACTACAGACCCGCCAACCCGTCGGGCATTTCTTTACCACTAACTTCCGCTTGTCCTGGGCAATGTATCTAAGATGGAAATGGCAGGACAAAATAACTAACAAAGAATTAAGGTAATGTACCAGTCAAATACCAGTCGATAGAGAGATACAGCGAAGACGATGGCGCTGGATAAGACACACACTGCGGAGGTCAACTGAGAGTATTACACAACATGCCCTTTTTTGGAATCCCCAGGGAAAAATACAAAGAGGAAGACCAGGGTATTCTTGGAGAAGACAGATAGAAGCAGAGATGAAGATGCTGGGGAAGACATAGGACGATCTTAAAAGAATGGCAAGAAACAGAACGGCTTGGAAAGTGTTTGTTGAAGAACTATGCTCCATAATGCATAATAATAATATATGGTGAACTAACACACGGAAAAAGACAAATAGACAGACCTAAACTACGATATAGAGATATATATAAATCATCTCTGAATGACTTCTCCATCTGTGAAAATGACTGGGAACATCTGGCAAGTGATCGCACATCATGGAGAGCATGTATAAGGGATGGTATAACATCATTTGAAACTGTGCTAAGGCAAAACCTAGTAGCGAAAAGACTCATGAAAAAGGATGGAAAACCTTGTGGACCAGTGGGCCTGACCTTTTCATTCTGTGGCCGTGTGTGTTTGTCAAACATTGGTAGAATCAGCCACGAGAGAAGCTGTTTTACAAAACCTAAAAAATTATACAATAGTATCCACTAGATCGTCTTACAAGACGAAAAGGGCCATATAATGCTCCACAGGGAGCTGAAAGGTAGAAGAAAAAAGAAGTTACTAACATGAGACATTCGAGTAGGTGAATCCACACCCTGCGGAATGTGTTCATGTCAATGAAGCGCACTTTGTGAGCCAGACAAGATTACCGCATGTGTTGTTGGTCTCTTTACCACAACCAATCACATAATAGCTTCTATCACAGCCTCAATCCCCATGAGTGTGCTGAAGGTAGTATATAGTCTTGTAGGCTCCTGACTCTCCATTCAAATAACGACAAAACCCGAGCTGCTCCGTTTTCCCATGTGACAGAGCCATCAGTGTCAAAGATCGGGTGTTGAGGTTGGGTGTACACAGAAAGAGAACATATTTACACGAGCTTAGCGTCCTTTATAGACTGACGATGAAAGGACTAATTCCTTTAATAATCGTCGGCTGAGCACAAGAAAGAGACAGAATACACAAATTCGATTCTTTCTTTCCACATTTTCTGTCTTTCTTCCACATTCTCTCTCGTTCACTTTGTCTTCTTCCTCTCAGTTTCAGCATTTCTTCCTTTCAGTTTATCTCTCCATTTTCTTTCTTTCTTTATATATATATATATATATATATATATATATATATATATAAAAGATATACATATATTTGCATGTGTGTGTGTGTATGTGAAGTAGTAAGAGTAGCATATCCCTTTACAGAACGTCGCTATTACCCCATCATCTTTTGGTTGTGTAATTGTCTAGGCGTTATACGTCAGTGGCTTGTCATTGCCTTCCGACTGTAAGCGAGGTCCCAAGGACGGTAATCCCACAAGTAGCGATTTTTTGCAAAACCCCTGGACCTGGGAGGTGTGACACTGAGCTCACTACCTCTAAGCTACGAACGCCTACTAACGTCGGCAAGTGTGTGTGTTGCATGACCACAGAAGCAGTCAAGTGTGAAGTTATACTAATCAGTTATATTTGGTACTATTGTTATATTACATCAAATAATAATAACAAGTATTATAATGCGAATAAAAATATGTGAGACATAATAAGCTAGGTATTCACAAAATTCAATGAAATAACATTATTTCATAACGTCTCGCGAGACACCGATATTCCGGTGTGAAAAGTTATACAGCATATAACAATGTAGACTTATTCATCGTTTGCTAAAACAGCCACGATGCTTTCATCATCTTCATTCTTTTTGTGTGAGGCATCAATAAAAGAACGCTTCTTGTAATCGTCAAATAAATCATCAACAATTACCAGTATTTAATCATCAACTTTCATAGAAAACATAATTATATGGATATACCAAGCTGTAAAATGTCTTCATCAGTTGTAAAATCAACATTTCATGTGTTTATCAATTTTTCTTTGAGACAGAACTAATATTGCAATCATTGTGGAAGCCATTTATACAAAGATGCATCACGTGTTCCTAAGGCATCCAAAAAGATACATCCATTTAATTACAAAATAGTGTCCGATGTATCTCATAACACATTCATCAAGTAATAAATCAAGCTTAATAGCACGTCTACCTACGTCCACATCAAGATTTATCATCAACTCACTGATGAGATGTAGACATCAATATGGCAAGTCACCGATGTAACGATGCATCAAGTCTCAATTGATATTTATAATGGATGCATCTTGTTGGAAATATCAATTCTTGACTCAACAAACCTTATCAGTAGGAAGAAACTCTTTGTACAGAGCTTCGCAGCAGGAGGTAATCTGATCATCAGAAGCGGCCCCCGTCGAGCAAGGGTTTCAGCTCTTTAGCTTCTTGACACTATAGGGGAGGTGGCCCGGCCTGGGTCATGACTCCCAGGCGTCGACCTCCTGCTGCATTGCCTCTAAGGCTTACACCGTATGTTCGGCACAATATAACTACCACTTAATACACAAAACATACGAAAATAGTTTAACTAATCTAAACTAGGGCTTACACGGTATGTTCGGCACAAGATAACTACCACTTAATACATAAACCATTCGAAAATAGTTTAACTAGCCTATCACTTACCTAAGGCTTACATTGTATATAGTGGCAAGAAGATTCGATCTGAAATATTAACTATCATATTTGTTATTAAATTATATATAAGATGTTGAGTGACACAAGTTGGGGGAGCCTATATGTGAAACGTTATTAATGTTTCAATTACCTTTTCCTAACATATTAAACTAGTTTCTAAAGATTAGTTCTGGCGTCATTTATCATATTATATATCCCATTAGGGAACCAGAGTTTACTTGACGGTCATAATTGTCATGAGGACCGGTACACGATCACCTGAGAAAGGGAACCCATGGTGTCAACAGTTTGGGAACCACTACTCTGGGGTAATTTTTTTTTAAAGTATATATTATTTCGTGGATTAAAGCCGTGAGAACAATTTCTTTTTGAAAGTCTGACTAGTATCGGTCATTTAGGGTCAAATAGTGACTTTGCTGAAAGTGAAAATATGACGTCTCATATTCAGCATAAATGTACTTTAGAAGAATCATCATTTGCCATACAGGTTGGCGTTGGCGATCACGTCCTTCCACAATCTTCTATCTACAGTGCATCGTATCAGTTCTGTTGATGACTGTTTTCCATGCCAACACACCAAGCTATCCAGTATTTTCTCTCTTTATCGTCTACGATCTCTCTTTCCTTTTATTTTGCCAGTTGTAACCAAGTATTGCACCCACACCTTCTCATGATGTGCCCGAAAAATGTTGATTGTTTCTTTCCGATGTTTTTTAGGGGTTCCCTTTTTGTGTTGGTCACTTTGAGAATTTCCATGTGGACCTTTAAGCTGTCCAGGGAACTTTCAATATTCTTCTGAGAAATCCCATCTCCGTGGCCTCTAATCGTCTTTTCATTTACTTGTCTAGTCCATGATTCCCTTCCGTACAGGTCAAAACTGGCTCTATATAGCACCGATGAACTCTCTTTCTCACTTCTATTGACATAGATTTGTTGCATAAGATGTTTTTCATTTTCCGAAATATTATTTTGGCCTGAGCTATTCTGGTTTTTATTTCTGTGTTGCATGTTCCATCTGATGGTGTTCTTATGCCCAAGTAAGAAGGCACGGATTATATTTGTCTAATGAGCAAATGATCATTATAACTAAACTATCAATACTGAACTTTGACTTGTTGTTCAGTGCTTTGTCAAAACTTCACTACTGTAATGTTAGGTTTATTCTTGCTAGTTTCTCTTTCTTATAAAGTGTATGCCATCTCTGCTTTTCTTTTTGTTTTTTTCAATAATCTCTTTGGTTATTTGGTTATGGAAGGCCCCGGTATCAC
Source organism: Megaustenia siamemsis (assembly GCA_032433765.1). Classification (NCBI taxonomy): domain Eukaryota; kingdom Metazoa; phylum Mollusca; class Gastropoda; order Stylommatophora; family Ariophantidae; genus Megaustenia; species Megaustenia siamemsis. The sequence goes on from JAVIAB010000091.1 coordinate 56,138,497, forward strand.
TGCAAACGAATTAAAATCCATAATTGCTCAACCGCCCGTGCCAGTGGAATCATCCGAATTAATATCTCATCTCCCAAACAAAGAAAGGTAACTGTTGTCCCCATCGTAGCAGTCTCAGCACACGCCAAAAGACATAAGGCGAAACCGCGCAGAAAGTGAATACAGCCAACTGTTCCCTGTCATACGATATCATCATTCATCGTAAACAATTGGAATATCGAAACATGATCAAAACGGATGAGACACACAGCTCACGGTATGCACAGAGCACTCAACTCAGTAGCTCCTGCAACAAACCAGACTTGGAATATGAGGAAACTGCAACAAGGAACATTTTTCATACATAGCCTTCAATAGTTCCCGCCGCCTGTCCACCATTTACCGGGAGTTCACGTCCTCTTGAAAATGATGATCGTCGTATTAAAAAAAAATGTATAGCACTTGATGATGTTAGGCCATCGTTGTTGACTCCAATTCCGAACATATAAACACAGTTCGTCGTCAGATTATCCCCGCCGCACATCAAACAACAGACCGTGATATCAGCGTACGGCCGGTCTAGGGATGTACGACGAGCCATTACGATCCAATAATCTCTTTAATACTTTCTAGTCTTACTGGAGCATTACAGTTCTATACGATTTCTACTATTTGAAATGGTGTTGGTCGTGACAAGTAAAACCGTCATACTAATATCACACACCATCCCTGTCTTGTATAGTTAATACGCATTGACAACTGGATGCTGTTCCCTGATACCTAGAAGGTGTCTTGGTTGTATAATTTGTCGTTCTTGAGCTGCTCGAACTGTCGGAATTAGTGATTTTCCTTTGTTGTTACATGTCTCTGTCACTGCATCTATCCATCTTCTTCTGGGTCTTCCTCTTGGTCTTTTCCATGCATTCTCGAGAAGAACGCCCTTGATGGTGATTGGTAAGGGTTCATTCTGACCAGGTGGCCAAACCATTTAAGTTGTTGCTGTTCTATATAATCTTGGCAGGGTTTTGTTCCTACCATTTTTCTTATGGTTTCATTTGGTATTCTATCTCATCTTGTATTGTTTGTTACTTTTCTCAAGCATCGCATCTCATATGTATTGAATTTCTTAAATGTGATTTAGAAAGGGTCCATGTTTGGCTTTCATTCTTTTAATTAACTTTGACAATTATGTATGTTTGTTTTTGTTTCGTGTTAGGATCATCATCACTGCACACCGGACGAACCCATAGGCGTTCAGATATCCCGCTTCCAGACTCTCTAGAAAATCATAGCGAATCCTAACCCCAGTGCACGAACTCTGTGCACAGCCTGGGTAAGTTTACGCTAACAATTGTTCCTCGGCAGCGGCCACGTTAACAGCCTACTGTTTTCAACTGTCAAGGCTTCTTTAACATGCGCGATTGCACACGGAAGTTCCCGAGCGGGCTAGACGTCATATCTCACAACCCAGAGATCAGGAACGGTTCAGCATCATCATTGAGTGCCATCTCTGCATCGAAGGTTGACTACCATTGAGCGCAATTCCACTATGGCTCTTGCTTTGATGGTGCAGATTATCATAGGTTGACTTGTCCATCTTTTGATGTTACTCGTCCATGTTAATCTTGGTCTGCCTCTGCCTCTTTTCCCTTGTATTTTCCTTTCCAATATTACTTTTTTTAGGCTGTTGTGTCTTTTAACATGTCCCAAAAATTGCATTTGTCTTGTTTGAATTGTTTTTAGTAGTTTTCCTCAATTTTTATTGTTTCAAGGCTTTATTGTTTGTTTTCTTTTCTTTCCATCAAATTCCACCTATTCTTCTATAAATCCACATTTCAAAGGCTTTAATTGTCTGTTCTGTTTTCCTGTCTAATGTCCATGTTTCTGCACCATACAGGAATATTGAGAAGAAGTAACATTTTGCTATTCTTAGTTTTAGTCCTGGTGTTATTTGTTGTGCTGTTGGTATATTTTTCACAGTATTAAAATTACTTTTTGCCATATCTATTCTTTTGTTTATTTCTTTCGAGGAACGGTTAACGCCACACACAAAAACCTACACATTAATTTTTTTCAGATTTTTTGGGGAAAATTAAAATAAAACCACTGCCTGTGGTGATGTTTGAACTCGAGTCTTTCCGTCATCGAACCTAGAGGCTACCCAGCCACCCTATGTACGTTTGTTATAAATGAATTACACGCATTGGTATGTTTGAGCCTTGCCTTAATATTGTATGTTTACCACTATCTTTCCTCATTCTAGTTCAACCTATTACTCCAGCTATGTTGGAGGCTGTACTTCAGATTTTGCACCCCATGATCAGTTTACATTCTGTTATATTGTTCTTCTTTACTTTACTCTTTACTTTACTTTACTGTACTTTACTTTACTTTACTTTACTTTACTTTACTTTACTTTACTTCACTCTTTTCTTTACTTTACTTTACTTTGCATTGCGTTACCTCACTCTTTATTTTGCTTTGATTTCTTCACTTTACTTGAGATTTACTCTTTATTTTACTGTACTCTTTTAATTACTTTACGCTTTACTTTACTCATTACTTCTATTCTACTTTGTTTACTTTACTTTACTCTTTACTTTGCTTATTTTTACTGTACACTTAACATTACTTTACTCTTACTTTACTTTTTATCTTACTCGTTACTTTGTTTTATTTTACTCTTTACATTATTTTACTTTACTTTACTGTTTCCTTCACTTTACTTTATTTTACTCTTTACTTTACTTTATTGTTTCCTTCACTTTACTTTATTTTACTCTTTACTTTACTTTATTGTTTCCTTCACTTTACTTTATTTTACTCTTTACCTTACTTCTGTTTACTTTACTTTACTTTTTACTTTGTTTTACTTTACGTTACTTAACTTTACTTTACTCTATTATATTTTGCTCTGTACTGTACGTTACTTTACTCTTTACGTTACTTTACTCTCTACTCTTTACTTTACTTTTCTCTTCACTTGATTCTTTACTTTACTTTAGCTCCCATACAGCGCAGAGATAAAAATAAAATAACCTTACGGAGCTAAATAAACGACCGTTCATGTGATTGGTTTAGATCTGAGCACGTGATTTATCCAGTAACAAAGATGCCATTTTGTTACTTGCTATCTTCGAGAACTTACTAATAGCACCTACACCTGAAGGCAATAATGCATGTAAGAGGCAATTAATAAAACAATTAGAAATCATTTTTAAAAATGCTGCAACAAAGCGAGGTAACTTCAACGTTCATATGCTAAGTAAGCGTGGCTGTGTTGTTTTTTTAGCATACGGGAGGTCACGATATCTGCGCTTTTCAACCCGGCTCATCCGTCTTTTGCATGGGTAGATTTACTTTACAATTTTGCCTGGGTAGAGGCTATAGTGGTCAGAGCACTGTAGTTTTAACTGTCATGAGGTCTTGAACGTGTATATATTGCACACGGGGCCTCAAGCTATACTTCGAATGTCACAACCCAGAGACGGAGCATCCGTTAAGCCACCAAGTAACCACAAAGTCGAAGAGGAAAAACCACTATATTTTTTCGCGGAATTCAAACCCGAGACCGTCTTGTGCAGAGGCTAACGTGTTACCTCTAGACCAGCCAGTCTCCCAACAACTCACTTGATATATCGTCATCATCATGTGCCATACCGGTTGGCGTAGGCGATCATGTCATTCCACAATTTTCTATCTAAAGTACATTGTATCAGTTCTGTTGTTGACTGTTTCCCATGCCATAACACCAAGCTATCCAGTATTTTTTCTCTTTGTCGTCCACGATCTCTCTTTCCTTTTATTTTGCCAGTTGTAACCAAGTATTCCAACTTTCCTGTTCTCATGATGTGCCCGAAAAATGTTGATTGTTTCTTTCTGATGTTTTTTAAGAGTTCCCTTTTTGTGTTGGCCTCTTCGAGAATTTCCTCATTGGTCTTTTTGGCTGTCCAGGGAACTTTCAACATTCTTCTGAGAAATTCCATCTCTGTAGCCTCTAGTCGTCTTTTCATTTGTTTGTATACTGCCCATGATTAGCTTCCATAGGTAAGAATTGGTTCTATATAGCACCGATGAACTCACTGGACATATAAAGTTTGGAAAATGACATTGGAAAAAGTGGCATAAAGACAACAATGAAGATCACTGGAAAAGAGATTCTGATAAAGGCTTAGAGAAGAGACCTAGGAAAGAATGAATATCGTAATACAGAAATCATAGGCGTAGCACTAACATTTGTATGTGCTTCGGCCACAACACTGAGGGGAAGTGGGTCGAGTGTAATAATTTATGCTAGTGCAGTTGCAAACCTCAGATTTAAAAAAAAAAAAAAAAAAACTATAAACCGTCACGCTCAGCTGCGTTGTTAAGATCAGACGGTTTAATATTTTACGCATGCACGGCATAACAATAATGCGTGAGTATATTGATTCAGTTTAAAATAAAAGGCACTTTAGTAACATAGAATAAAGTTAGGCACGCATATAAAATATATAATATATTAATTATCTCGCAGGGCCACGAGTAGGAAAAAAAAAAACATGGAAAATAAACATAGTATTAAACTGCTAAATTTGTAAACAAGACAAATTACGATGTTTCGGCAAAAAAGCCTTCATCAATGGGTACTCGAGGTCCAATCCGCCCTAGTAATTGTTTATCACATTACCAACAGGCACACATGTTTTGGCCACCCTTCCTCTTCCGGCATTCGGTTATTTCGAAGTTCATTATTAATATATAATAGCCATAGTCGGCTTGCTAGACCATGTGCAATGGCCCCCGGGCCCCGTTAGCAAGCGATATTTTATGATAAACTAAACTAGCCTTCATGGCTAGCTATCGAAAATTGGGAGGGGGTTGGGAAGTAGGGGAAGTATTTAAAAAAAGTAAAGTACCTCCGTCACGCCAAGTGGCGGCGTATAGGGAATATGGTGTTAGTGACCATAAATTTTACAGATCTTTGGCACATGATTTTTGGGGTAATGTGGTCGGTATTACGCCCGTGCCGCTTTACTTTCCCAGACATAATATTTTGTCCGATCTAGCAACCCCTTACTCTTATTTCCATCTCTTATTTCCATATTTCTACCTCTTATTTCTAACTCTTATTTCCATCTCTTATTTCTATCTCTTATTTCTATCTCTTATTTCCATCTCTTATTTCTATCTCTTTCGGGAGCATACATTTGTTGGCTTTTCTATTGTTTATTTACAGGTGTTGTTGTTGTTTTTTTTTTTTTCAAATTGAACGGTTTTCAGTCAACAGATTTATTTATTGATTAGTTGATTGATTGATCGATAAGAAATGAAAATCGCAACGCTCATAATAAACTTATAAGTGCTCAGATAAATTTGTAGATTTGTACACCTGCTGTTGTTCATTAGCCGAGACCTCGATAATTAAAGATTATTTAAATTACTCACACCGAATGCATTATTTATTAATTGACTGCTTGACTTCTTGACTGATTGTTTGTGGAGAATCGATCTGAACACACTCTACAAATCTCAGGTTGTGTCACCACTTTAAACACAAAACTGAAAATAAGCATTGCGAATCTTAATAAACCAAGACTACATTAAATTAACACAAATTGGAAAGCAATATCGGAAGTACAGCCTTTCACAATTATCTTCAAGCTGCATAGTTATAAATAGATCGCTACCACGTGGTACCAACGTCATCATTGTGTGAATCCACCACCGCAGTTATCTCACTTTCGCTCTCATTATCATCGGACCCTGACCCTCGTCTAATGACGTCACGCTCCCCAACATCTTCTTCGTGTGTGGTCACGATGTTGCTGTTTTGTTCAATTTTTCTTGCAGTTTCATTCTGGTCAATCGTGTATGGCACCTTCCCGTTGTCAACTGCTTGCGTGGTGCCATTAGAGTGAAGGCTTGCGTCCTCCAGAACGGACAGAATGTGTGATGTCATCTTCCTCCAGGCAGCCTCGTGGTGTGACGTGAACTTTGGTCCCAGCTGTTGTTTCGTGAATTCCACAAACATGTTGAGCATGTCCTGGCATGGAAATATGGGAGAAGAATATGAAATTTAATATTCAGAACAGTGTTACAAATAACATAATAAAGAAATAATGTAATGAGGGAAAGAAATGTAAAGGGAAAACCAAAATAGAGGATACAGGGAGAAAATTAATGAAAAGATAAAGGGAGACAATTAAATAAAGGATAATGCGATACAATTAAATAAAGGATAAAGGGAGAATTATATTGCATGAATAAAGGGAGACAATTAATGAACGGATAATCAGATAAAATTAAATAAAGGAAAAAGTGAGAATATTAATGAAAGAATAACGGGAGAAAATTTATAAAAGGATAAAGGGAGAAAATTAAATAAGGGATACATAGAGAATATTAATGGACGGATAAAGAGAGAAAATTAATGAAAGGATAAAGGGAGAACATTAAATGAAGGATAGAGGGAGAACATTTAATTATAATATCAGTGGAAAGATGAATGAAGACATAAATGAGGAGATTAGTGGACAAGATGAGCAGAAAAAAGAGTGGCAAGATTAGTGGAGAAAAAAAAGAGCAGATCAGTAAAGACACGAGTAGAGAAAAGAGTGGGTAATGAGTAAAAGAGATAAAAGAGATAACAGGAGATAGGAGTAGAAAGATAGTGGAGTGAGGAGCGACTATTAATGAATATTCCTGTATGTGTGATAATTTGTCAGCTGTTGTGAAGTGACTACTTGATTTTTAAAACCATGAAGAGTTTAAAGTGTAAATTCATCACTATGCAAAAGGTAGCTGTGTTATTGTACGTGCAATTTTGCAAGGAATCTAAAAGGGATCGGTTATATTACTATTCAATGTAATACGGATACGCCTTTGGCTTGCATTGTTAGAAAATGAACATAATTTACAGTAAAATCTAATGTTTAGAGCACGCGGTTTGATATTTTCCTAAAATTATATAACAAAAAACGATTTGTGCAAAATTCAGACTACCTTTGTACTTAAATGTTATCAAATCTGAAGGTCGGTGAAGAATTACGATTTCATGAAAAAGAATTACAGAAATTCATCAAACAGTTTCCGAGATAATTGATCAACTCTGTGGGCACGAATTTGTGAACGAACTATAGATAGCTTGATGTCAGGGCATGGAAAACAGTCAACAACACAACTGATACGATGCTCGGTAGATAGAAGATTGTGGAAGAACATGATCGCCTACGCCAATCGGTATGGCACACGATAATGATGAACAAAAAAGAAAAAAAAGAAAAGGGTAAAAAGCAAATGGAAAGATGTGCAAAAAAAAATTGCTGTAAATGTTCAGAAGATAATGTGGTTATTTTGTCCATACAGATTACTGGAAGCAGAATGTTCGTGTGTCTGTCTTGTTTGCACGATTATTGTGGAGTTTATGCTTTGCTCGTGCACAAATTCTAAACTAGATTCATCTTTGAATAGTTCCAGACGCGGGTCAAAGTTCATTCAAATGGGAAGTTGATTGCTGCCACCAAAAGATGGGAAGGGCACACCTCACCACCAGTCCCTGTCTTAGAACCTCCATTATAATTTTCTGTCTGAACATTCCTCTGTAGACTTACGTTCTGTGGGACACTCACAATAGAATCTTTCATGTTTAGATTATTAGAAATAAGTGGAAAGACGAAAAGTGCGTACATTGAATTACAAATGTGCTTGAAATCAGCATCTTAATTCTAGCGCAAAGAAAGTAATCACACGTCTAATTCAATGTTATCAAGGGTAAAAGAACATAAATAAGTGCTGAGAAAAATACCCACAAATCGGAATGCAGCTCTTTCAAAGAAAACCCACATTGGACAAACTTTTATTTGTATTTTGTGTTTGAGTTACCGATATTTCTTTAGAAGATTCACGTATTTTAGAGAAGTCTTGGTAGCATTAGAAATTGAGGCACCTCTTTCCGTAAGGAAGCTTTTTATCGACGCAACAGAAGAGATTTCAAAGATAAAATTGTTCACGGTTTCAAGAATCAATCTACATATTTATATTTATCTAACATATAACATATTATATATGAATGTTTAGATAATTGAACAAGGTATTAGATTTCATCAATATCAAGATGATACAAGACATGTAAACAGAATATGGTTTGATGGCGTTCACACTAATCAAATTGAGCGTGGCGCACTATGCGGCGAAACGTAGGGAAAGGGTTGGGTTGTGGACATTTTTCATCGAGTGGTAAAGATAGGATAAACGCAGGAATATTTTGTTGGGTTCTATAGAGGTCATCGTGAAATTAGGAGACTTAATGAGAATATAGAGGGTGTTCGTTGCTGCTGCCATTCTACACAGTACTCGCTGATTATGATGTGTCCTATAATGATGATGATGTGATGATGTGTACTATAATTATAATTGGGATATGTCCTATAATGATGATGATGATGTGTACTATAATTATGATTGTGATGTGTCCTCTAGTGATGATGATGATGTTGTGTCCTATAATGATGATGATTATGATGTGTCCAATAATGATGTGATGATGTGTACTATAATTATGATTATGATGTGTCCTCTAGTGATGATGATGATGATGTGTACTATAATTATGATTGTGATGTGTCCTCTAGTGATGATGATGATGATGTGTACTATAATTATGATTGTGATGTGTCCTCTAGTGATGATGATGATGATGATGTGTACTATAATTATGATTGTGATGTGTCCTCTAGTGATGATGATGATGATGTGTACTATAATTATGATTGTAATGTGTCCTCTAGTGATGATGATGATGATGTGTACTATAATTATGATTGTGATGTGTCCTCTAGTGATGATGATGATGATGATGTGTATTATAATTATGATTGTGATGTGTCCTCTAGTGATGATGATGATGATGTGTACTATAATTATGATTGTAATGTGTCCTCTAGTGATGATGATGATGATGTGTACTATAATTATGATTGTGATGTGTCCTCTAGTGATGATGATGTGTACTATAATTATGATTGTGATGTGTCCTCTAGTGATGATGATGATGATGTGTACTATAATTATGATTGTGATGTGTCCTCTAGTGATGATGATGATGATGTGTACTATAATTATGATTGTGATGTGTCCTCTAGTGATGATGATGATGATGTGTACTATAATTATGATTGTGATGTGTCCTCTAGTGATGATGATGATGATGTGTACTATAATTATGATTGTGATGTATCCTCTAGTGATGATGATGATGATGTGTACTATAATTATGATTGTGATGTGTCCTCTAGTGATGATGATGATGATGTGTACTATAATTATGATTGTGATGTGTCCTCTAGTGATGATGATGATGATGTGTACTATAATTATGATTGTGATGTGTCCTCTAGTGATGATGATGATGATGTGTACTATAATTATGATTGTGATGTGTCCTCTAGTGATGATGATGATGTTGTGTACTATAATTATGATTGTGATGTATCCTCTAGTGATGATGATGATGTTGTGTCCTATAATGATGACGATTATGATGTGTCCAATAATGATGTGATGATGTGTCCAATAATGATGTGATGATGTGTACTATAATGATGCTGCTGATGCTGGTGTGCGGAAAACTGCGATTGTTTCTATTTTGAAGGAGCTGTCTGTCTCTGTTGGTCTCATTGAGAACCTCCACCTCTGGCTCCTGACGTCTCAAGCGAACTTTCAACATTCATTTGAAAAAAATCCCATATATGAGACCTCAAATCGTCTTTTCATTTGTATTTCTACTGTCCATGATTCACTTCCATAAATCAGAATTGGCTCTATATAGAGCAGATGTATTCTTGTTCTCACTTCTATTGAAATGAATTAACTGAAAATTACGGGGGACCTTAAAGCTTTTAGATTTTTGAATGACGAATTATTTCGCAACAAACAGGAAACGTAAAACCCTGTTATTATATTTCTGTGTTAAAGAATTTGCTAAAGCTATTGGGACCAGCGATTGTTTGACATTTTCTTCAACAAATTCAAAATGGGATTACTGTGACACACTCATCAACGAATACATTGACTGTTGCTGTTTCTGATCATATCCATGCACAGTTCTCTATCTCTACAAATCTTCATAATTTCTTATATTGACATCCAACAGCTCTATGTCTCTACAAAATCTTCATCAGTTATGATATTGACATCCAACAGTTCTATGTCTCTACAAATTCTTCATCAGTTATGATATTGACATCCAACAGCTCTATGTCTCTACAAATCTTCATCAGTTATGATATTGACATCCAACAGTTCTATGTCTCTACAAATTCTTTATCAGTTATGATATTGACATCCAACAGTTCTATGTCTCTACAAATTCTTCATCAGTTATGATATTGACATCCAACAGCTCTATGTCGCTACAAATTCTTCATCAGTTATGATATTGACATCCAACAGTTCTATGTCTCTACAAAATCTTCATCAGTTATGATATTGACATCCAACAGTTCTGTCTCTACAAATTCTTCATCAGTTATGATATTGACATCCAACAGCTCTATGTCTCTACAAATCTTCATCAGTTATGATATTGACATCCAACAGTTCTATGTCTCTACAAATTCTTTATCAGTTATGATATTGACATCCAACAGCTCTATGTCTCTACAAATTCTTCATCAGTTATGATATTGACATCCAACAGTTCTATATCTCTACAAATCTTCATCAGTTATGATATTGACATCCAACAGTTCTATGTCTCTACAAATTCTTCATCAGTTATGATATTGACATCCAACAGTTCTATGTCTCTACAAATCTTCATCAGTTATGATATTGACATCCAACAGTTCTATGTCTCTACAAATCTTCATCAGTTATGATATTGACATCCAACAGTTCTATGTCTCTACAAATTCTTCATCAGTTATGATATTGACATCCAACAGCTCTATGTCTCTACAAATTCTTCATCAGTTATGATATTGACATCCAACAGTTCTATATCTCTACAAATCTTCATCAGTTATGATATTGACATCCAACAGTTCTATGTCTCTACAAATTCTTCATCAGTTATGATATTGACATCCAACAGTTCTATGTCTCTACAAATCTTCATCAGTTATGATATTGACATCCAACAGTTCTATGTCTCTACAAATTTCATCAGTTATGATATTGACATCCAACAGCTCTATGTCTCTACAAATTCTTCATCAGTTATGATATTGACATCCAACAGTTCTATGTCTCTACAAATTCTTCATCAGTTATGATATTGACATCCAACAGCTCTATGTCTCTACAATTGTTCATCAGTTATAATATTGACATCCAACTGCTCTATGTCTCTACAATTGTTCATCAGTTATAATATTGACATTGAACATTGCCACGCTCTTAAAATCTCTGCAATGTTATCAATATTTCCCTCTTATGACTTTCTTTGTCGATCTGTGCTGTTGTCACATTTTCAGGCAGCAATAGAAAATATGATGATAGTTACCTCCTGATGATTGTAGTAATCTTCCTCCTCTTTTCTCTTCTCACTGATACCTAAAAGGTGTCGTGGTTTATATCATTTGTCGTTCTTGAGCTGCTCGAACTGTCTGAATTAGTGATTTTCCTTTGTTGTTACATGTCTCTGTCACTGCATCTATCCATCTTCTTCTTTTCTCTTTTCACTGATACCTAAAAGGTGTCGTGGTTTATATCATTTGTCGTTCTTGAGCTGCTCGAACTGTCTGAATTAGTGATTTTCCTTTGTTGTTACATGTCTCTGTCACTGTATCTATCCATCTTCTTCTTTTCTCTTTTCACTGATACCTAAAAGGTGTCGTGGTTTATATCATTTGTCGTTCTTGAGCTGCTCGAACTGTCGGAATTAGTGACTTTCCTTTGTTGTTACATGTCTCTGTCACTGCATCTATCCATCTTCTTATGGGTCTTCCTCTTGGTCTTTTGCCATGCATTCTCGAGAAGAACGTCCTTGATGGTGATTGGTAAGGATTCATTCTGACCAGGTGGCCAAACCATTTAAGTTGTTGTTGTTCTATATATTCTTGGCAGGGTTTTGTTCCTACCATTTTCCTTATGGTTTCATTTGGTATTCTATCTCTTCTTGTGTTGTTTGTTACTTTTCTCAAGCATCGCATCTCACATGCATTGATCATTCTTAAATGTGATTTAGAGAGGGTCCATGTTTGACTTTCATAGCACAAGGTTGGTATGAAAATGCTATTTATCATTTGTTGTTTAGCTGGCATAGAAATGTTTGGATGTCTTAGCATTGGTGAAAGCTGGCATGTGACAGCATTTGCTTTTTGTATTCTCATGCCAATTTCTCTGTCTAGTTTTCCATCTTCTGTGAACATTGTGCCTAAATACTTGAATTCCTCTACTTGTTTTATTTCTTTATCTTTGATCTTGATGTTTAATGGGTGTCTTAATTTGCTTATTCGTATGGCCTCTGTTTTTGCTGTGGTGATAGTAGTAATAGAACCTGATAACAGAATCTCCCATAGAACATCCTCAGAGTAGCGGGTTGACGAATCAGAGGAACGCAGATTGGAAACCTCCTTGCGACTGTTTTTACGACAAGTGGCGATTACTCTCCGGTCCTCTATGTAGCTCTGTAAAGAGCATTTTTATTCTGTCTTTAACTTTGATCTAGTTGAGCCGAAGACTTTGCTTCAATATCTGCCTAGTTTAGCGGTTAAATATATAATGTAATGTCTCTCTTGCCAGTCTTCTTCGTGCTTCATATAGGCCGGTCGTCTTTCTTTATTATCATCGAGTGCCATCTCCGCAACGAAGGTTGGCTACCATGGAGCGCCATTCTGCTCTGTCTCTTGCTTTGATGGTGCAGGTTGTCATAGGCTGGTTTGTCCATCTTTTGATGTTACTCGTCCATGTTAGTCTTGGTCTGCATCTGCCTCTTTTATTTTGTATTTTCCCCTCCAAGATTACTTTTAGTAGGCTGTTGTGTCTTTTAACATGGCCCAAAAATCGTATTTGTCTTGTTTTAATTGTGTTTAGTAGTTCTCTTTTCATTTTTAGTTGTTTTAAGACTTCATCGTTTGTTTTCTTTTCCTTCCATCCAATTCTTCTCCAATTACTGCAGCTTCGCATTTTTATGCATTCATTTGCATTTCTTTGCCTCAACCCCCATCCAATTCTACCTATTCTTCTATATATCCACATTTCAAAGGCTTCAATTCCCTCTTTAACACATTCAAAACCATATACTTTTGACAGTCAAACAACACTTGAGGTGTTCCATCAAACGAAACAAATATTTATTGACGTACTATTATTAAATTCCTATAGTCACAAGTTTCACATAATAAAGTACAGCCAACAATATTAAAATCAAACTTTCAGGCGGTCTGGATAACCACCGAACTGTCCTAACTCTGGAACTAGTAAATAACATAACACATTTCTAGATGTCTAGACACTAGCGCTATTGTGAACTAATCACATAAAAAAAAGTAAAGTACCCCCGTCACGCCAAGTGGCGTATAGGGAATATGGTGTTAGTGACCATACATTTTACAGACCTTCAGCACATGATTTTTGGGGTAATGTGGTCGGTATTACGCCCGTGCCGCTTCACTTTCCCAGAAAAAAATCCGGTACCCATTTAAGGCTGGGTGAACCCGGAAGCCGTCGGTTGGGATCGAACCCTACCCCTTGTCCTTTGTAGTCCAGTTCACTAACCACTGAGCTATCGCGGCTCCAACTAACCACATGCTATCTATTAAATTATCATTAGTTATAGAAGTATTACTGATGGTCTCTGCCAATTATTACTCTTTACCTCTAATTTGTGATTATTTCTACTTCTCATTACTAAACTTTAAGATCTGTGTCTCTGGTGGTTGTTGCTCGCTGTTCCTTTCATCTCTCTCTCTCTCTCTCTCGCTCCCTATCTCTCTCTCTCTCTCTCTCTCTCTGCTGTTGTGGTCTGAGAGGGAGTGTTTTTATATGTTGTTTTATATGTCAACAAAACAAATGTTGGTGGCAACAACAGTAATGTCGTAGATAATAAAATCAATGTTGGTGGCAACAACAGTAATGTCGTAGATAATAAAATTAATGTTGGTGGCAACAACAGTAATGTCGTAGATAATAAAATCAATGTTGGTGGCAACAACAGTAATGTCGTAGATAATAAAACCAATGTTGGTGGCAACAACAGTAATGTCGTAGATAATAAAATCAATGTTGGTGGCAACAACAGTAATGTCGGAGATAATAAAATCAATGTTGGTGGCAACAACAGTAATGTCGTAGATAATAAAACCAATGTTGGTGGCAACAACAGTAATGTCGTAGATAACAAAACCAATGTTGGTGGCAACAACAATAATGTCGTAGACAACAAAACCAATGTTGGTGGCAACAACAATAATGTCGTAGACAACAAAACCAATGTTGGTGGCAACAACAGCAATGTCGTAGACAACAAAATCAATGTTGGAGGCAACAACAATAATGTCGTAGACAACAAAATCAATGTTGGAGGCAACAACAATAATGTCGTAGACAACAAAACCAATGTTGGTGGCAACAACAGCAATGTCGTAGACAACAAACTCAATGTTGGAGGCAACAACAGTAATGTCGTAGGCAACAACAATAATGTCGTAGATAATAAAATATAATAAATGTTGGAGGCAATGACAGTAATGTCGTAGAAAACAAAATAAATGGAGACGGCAAAAAAAATCGATAATTTTGCCTTGAGATTGGTGCGAAGCTTCAGTATCTAAAACTTCGAAAGAGACACCAGATATAATGTTGTAAACACCAGATATAATGTTGTAAATACCAGATATAATGTTGTAAACACCAGATATAAAGTTGTAAACACCAGATTATCAAGTACCGGGTCTGCTGGCGTAGGTGATCATGCCTCTCCACAATTTTCGATCTCGACAGTTATTTATCATTTCTGTTGTTGACCTTCTGCAAAGCCATTCTCTTAAGCTATCTAGTATCTTCTCTCTGTGCTTTCCTCTATCTCTTCGTTCCTCAATTTTCCCAGTTTTTACAATATATTCCAGCTGTTCTCTTCTCATTACATGGTTTAACAAAATATGATTGTTTCTTCCTAATATTGGAAATTAGTTCTCTTTTAGCTTTGGCCTCTTTCAGAACGTTTTCATTACTCTTCTTAGCAGTTCATGGTATTCTCAACATTCTTCTTTAAAACCACATTTCTAGACTCCAGTGATTTTCTTGTATGTTGTCCTATTGTCCATGATTCACATCTATATGTTAAGACTTAATCTACATAACATTTCAGAACTCTTTTTCTTGTTTCTATTGTCAAAAATGGATTGCATAGTATCTTCCTCAATTTTTTGGAAAGCTGCTTTTGCCTGAGCAATTCTGCATCTCACTTCTTTTATACATAAACACCACATACTATGTTGTAAACACCACATACAATGCTGTAAACACCAGATACGATATTCAAAACACCGACAGTAACGTTAGAGACATTAAAGAAACTGTTGGACATTTGGCTGAAGTTCATACCTTCATCTGTCTTGGCTTAACGCTCCTGGGGTTGTGTTTGTTGAGAAGGTCGTTGAGCTGCTCCTGGACACAACAAAATAGCACATGATTATTTCATAAACAACAGAAGAATTATAACATGTTATATTTCAGTTCATACATATAACTTTATATATAAAACATATAACAAATAATTTGCTTGGGTTTACCCGATGATTACAGTAAAACACTTCTTTGTCATTCACCTTTAAAATAGCGTTACGTGGGTGTGTGTATAAGCTGCTTAGTGGTCTGCAGTAGAACTGTGATATTTGGGCCTTTTTGCTCCAACACATCCGACTTCAACACGGTATTTTTGAGTACCGGCTTGCCTTCCCTCTTCGATCCTTACTCGCTTACCAGACTCTTCAGGTCAATCTGCTTCTAGAGGCACCGCAGAGAGGTGGAGTCTGGGTGGTTCTGGTTCACTGATCCTGACGCAAGCTGTGTAAATCACTGACAGCTTCTAGCTCAGCTGCTGTGATGCGTCTTGCCTCCTAACGAATATTTCAACGTTACTATTCTTAAATGATACTATCAAGAAACAATCATCATTTTTTTGTCCATGTAATGAGAAGATAATAGCTGGAATATATTGTAACAACTGGGAAAATTGAGGGACGAAGAGATAGAGGGAAGCAAAGAGAAAATATACCAGACAGCTTACGAGAATGGCTTGGCAGAAGGTTAACAACATAAATTATAAATGATAAATAACTGTCGTGATCGAAAGTTATGGAGAGACATGATCACTTACGCCAGCAGGCCCGGTACTTGGTGATGATGACTCTTATATGCAAGATGGTATAAAGAATATCAGACAGTCGAATATATAAAAAGATGTCATTCTCAAAATAAGATGAATATGTAGAATCAACGAGACTGCACTGGGGTAATACGGCTTTTCTTCTGCAGAAACATGATACCTTTTACACATCGCAGAGAAATGTATGTTGTAATGTGTATTGTAATGTAAATGTATAAGAAAGACGGCTGCGAAACATGGACACTTTCAAAAGTACTACTGCGAAATAAAATAAAAACTATGGAAAATGAAATGTTATCATACGGTTTTTGTTATCTATTACCTAAATCGTGTTATAAATGAAGAAGGTCGCAAAAAGATAGAGCAAGCAATGGAAGTACATGATGACGTAGCCACTATTGTGAAGAAACGCAGAATGAAATAGTTTGGTCACGTGTCTCGATCCTCCAGCCTGGCAATGATAACTGTGAATGGAGGACGAAGAAGATCATCTTCATCATCAAGTACCGGGCGTGCTGGCGTAGGTGATCATGTCTCTCCACAACTTCCGATCTCGACAGTTATTTATCATTTCTATTGTTGACCTTCTGCCAAGCCATTCTCTTAAGCTGTCTGGTATTTTTTCTATTTGCTTCCCTCTATCTCTTCGTCCCTCAATTTTTCCAGTTGTTACAATAGATTCCAGTTGTTCTCTTCTCATTACATTGCCAAAAAATGATGATTGTTTCTTCCTAATATTGGAAATTAGCTCTCTTTTTGCTTTGGCCCCTTTCAGAACTTTTTCATTACTTTTCTTAGTTGTCCATGGTATTCTCAACATTCTTCTGTAAAACCACATTTCTACAGACTCCAGTGATTTTACTAAGAAGATACCGACAGCTAAAGAGATGGGAGTCCGCGTCTCATACCTGGTTATAGTGGAAAATGATGTTAGTAGTGTCCATGTTTTTCTTCTTCTCCTTCTTCTGCCTTTCAACTCCCTGTGGAGCATAGGTCTTTAACAAACACTTTCCAAGCCGATCTCGTTCTTCCAGTTTTTCTTGCCTCTCCATAATTAGTTTGCTTTCAGGTAAATACGTGGAGATGGTGAATAGTATCTTGATCAGTTCTGGTACACTGATCTTGAGGCAAACGGTCAGCTGTGAGTCGCTGACCGCTTTCAGACCTGATACGGTTGTGTGCCCAAGGACCTACCTTTAAACAAATCTATGGAGAAGATTTATGAAGTCTGTCTGTAGTTCTATGGAGAAGATTTATGGGGTCTGTCTGTAGTTCTATGGAGAAGATTTATGGAGTCTAGCTGTAGTTCTATGGAAAAGATTTATGGAGTCTGTCTGTAGTTCTATGGATAAAATTTATGAAGTATGTCTGTAGTTCTATGGAGAAGATTTATGAAGTCTGCCTGTAGTTCTATGGAGAAGATTTATGGAGTATGTCTGTAGTTCTATGGAGAAGATTTTTATTGAGTCTGTCTGTAGTGCCCCAACCATCTCCAGGGTTACGGGATTAAGAAGAAGGATTAAGTTATAGTCTCTTCTTCAGTCAACTCTCTTCTTTAGTCAACTCTCTTCTTTAGTCAATTCTCTTCTTTAGTCAACTCTCTTCTTTAGTCAACTCTCTTCTTTTGTCAACTCTCTTCTTTTGTCAACTCTCTTCTTTTGTCAACTCTCTTCTTTAGTCAACTCTCCTTTTGTCAACTCTCTTCTTTAATCAACTCTCTTCTTTAGTCAACTCTCTTCTTTACTCAACTTTCTTCTTTTGTCAACTCTCTTCTTTAGTCAACTCTCTTCTTTAGTCAACTCTCTTCTTTAGTCAACTCTCTTCTTTAGTCAACTCTCTTCTTTAGTCAATTCTCTTGTTTTGTCAACTCTCTTCTTTAGTCAACTCTCTTCTTTAGTCAACTCTCTTCTTTACTCAACTTTCTTCTTTAGTCAACTCTCTTCTTTACTCAACTTTCTTCTTTAGTCAACTCTCTTCTTTACTCAACTTTCTTCTTTAGTCAACTCTCTTCTTTAGTCAACTCTCTTCTTTACTCAACTTTCTTCTTTACTCAACTTTCTTCTTTAGTCAACTCTCTTCTTTAGTCAACTCTCTTCTTTAGTCAACTCTCTTCTTTAGTCAACTCTCTTCTTTACTCAACTTTCTTCTTTAGTCAACTCTCTTCTTTACTCAACTCTCTTCTTTAGTCAACTCTCTTCTTTAGTCAACTCTCTTCTTTAGTCAACTCTCTTCTTTAGTCAACTCTCTTCTTTAGTCAACTCTCTCTTCTTTACTCAACTTTTTCTTTTGCAGGTAAGACAAAATTAATATTTTCCGGCTCCGGTAGACGTCATTTTTTGCTCGTATGTTTTTTTTCGCCATTTATCCTTATTCTGGATTTCAGATTTCCTTTCTGTGGAATGGGAACGTACACAGATCATGTCCAGACTTTTTCCTAGTCCGCATTTTCCCAGATCCTCACACACACTACGTGGTAAATACGAACGCTGGTCTCCCCTCCAGCTTGGATGAATTCAGCTGGAGTAGCATCATTTCCTGGTGACTTCCCTCCAGCTTGGATGAATTCAGCTGGAGTAGCATCATTTCCTGGTGACTTCCCTCCAGCTTGGATGAATTCAGCTGGAGTAGCATCATTTCCTGGTGACTTCCCTCCAGCTTGGATGAATTCAGCTGGAGTAGCATCATTTCCTGGTGACTCCCCTCCAGCTTGGATGAATTCAGCTGGAGTAGCATCATTTCCTGGTGACTTCCCTCCAGCTTGGATGAATTCAGCTGGAGTAGCATCATTTCCTGGTGACTTCCCTCCAGCTTGGATGAATTCAGCTGGAGTAGCATCATTTCCTGGTGACTTCCCTCCAGCTTGGATGAATTCAGCTGGAGTAGCATCATTTCCTGGTGACTTCCCTCCAGCTTGGATGAATTCAGCTGGAGTAGCATCATTTCCTGGTGACTTCCCTCCAGCTTGGATGAATTCAGCTGGAGTAGCATCATTTCCTGGTGACTTCCCACTTCTCTAAACAAATGTCACCTATCAGAGTCTCTGGTTCTTCCTCTTTACGTTCTATTGAGCTATTTGCGGGTCATTATCACAGCACACCGAACATGCCCATAGGTGCTCAGATCCCCTCCTCATCTATTGAGCTATTAGCGGGTCATTATCACAGCACACCGAACATGCCCATAGGTGCTCAGATCCCCTCCTCATCTATTGAGCTATTAGCGGGTCATTATCACAGCACACCGAACATGCCCATAGGTGCTCAGATCCCCTCCTCAGTTATTGAGCTATTTGCGGGTCATTATCACAGCACACCGAACATGCCCATAGGTGCTCAGATCCCCTCCTCATCTATTGAGTTATTTGCGGGTCATTATCACAGCACACCGAACATGCCCATAGGTGCTCAGATCCCCTCCTCATCTATTGAGTTATTTGCGGGTCATTATCACAGCACACCGAACATGTCCATAGGTGCTCAGATCCCCTCCTCATCTATTGAGCTATTTGCGGGTCATTATCACAGCACACCGAACATGCCCATAGGTGCTCAGATCCCCTCCTCAGTTATTGAGTTATTAGCGGGTCATTATCACAGCACACCGAACATGTCCATAGGTGCTCAGATCCCCTCCTCAGTTATTGAGTTATTAGCGGGTCATTATCACAGCACACCGAACATGCCCATAGGTGCTCAGATCCCCTCCTCAGTTATTGAGCTATTTGCGGGTCATTATCACAGCACACCGAACATGCCCATAGGTGCTCAGATCCCCTCCTCATCTATTGAGCTATTTGCGGGTCATTATCACAGCACACCGAACATGCCCATAGGTGCTCAGATCCCCTCCTCAGTTATTGAGTTATTAGCGGGTCATTATCACAGCACACCGAACATGTCCATAGGTGCTCAGATCCCCTCCTCAGTTATTGAGTTATTTGCGGGTCATTATCACAGCACACCGAACATGCCCATAGGTGCTCAGATCCCCTCCTCAGTTATTGAGTTATTTGCGGGTCATTATCACAGCACACCGAACATGTCCATAGGTGCTCAGATCCCCTCCTCAGTTATTGAGTTATTAGCGGGTCATTATCACAGCACACCGAACATGCCCATAGGTGCTCAGATCCCCTCCTCATTTATTGAGTTATTAGCGGGTCATTATCACAGCACACCGAACATGTCCATAGGTGCTCAGATCCCCTCCTCAGCAAATCCCGTTGTATACAGCGACTGACGACTCCAGTTCTGCGGTAGTTGATAAGTCTTCTTACACGCCCACTAACTTTCTCGTTTCTGGCTGTGTCCATCCCAACTCCCATTTCTTTCATCCGAAGGAGTGACATGGACTCATGGATGGTTGTCGAAGTCATGTGCACTTTCCGCATCTCGGTGGGCATTGAGGACGTCTGCCTGATCCATTGGTTGACCATCTTCAACGACAGCGCAGCTAGCCAACTGTCCGCTCTTTATTTCCCCGTATTACCGCATGTCTATTGACATAGGCAAAGGTGACTACGTATTTATGACTTCAGCAACGACTCTTCCCATTGCATACGTACAGAGCCCGCCTCCATTTTTCTTATCATTCTCATCGAATCACTCAGTAAACAGGCGCGGGTGTAGTCTGTGACCCAAACCAAATGAATGCCCTGGTCGCTGCCATCACCTCTATCGTCATGATACTCGTGGTTATAACTTATTCACCTATGCCTTCTTTGATTATTCTGCCTGCCGAGTGCGTTGTAAACGTCTATGCACTTCTTTAGTGTCGGTTTACGGATCCGTCCGTATAGATAACTGGATCTTCCTCGTTGGTGCTATCGCAGATGCGAGCGTTGACATCCGCGTTGACCACGATTGGATTCTGATCCCTACATTTCCCGTCGAGTATGTCAATACACAAGAATGTACCCCCGAATGACGTAGGCACCGGTAGGCACTCCACGCCCGTGATGATGTTGTTAAGCGCACAACTTTATATCAAGAAACGAAGACTCCAAAAGTTGAGTCTTGAGCCCGACTTTCTACTAGTTTGATGACATCTTCCGCTTGGCCCACCCATGGTTTGCTCCTCTTTGGTAAGTCACTTTTCCCTGTGTTGAGCTCGTGGTGCAATGGATGCTCTTTATCTGCACTTATTTTCAGGTATGCTTGTGCTCTCCAGATCTTGATCCTGTCATCCATATTTGGGAAGTCAAGAAGATACCTCATTTCTACACAAGGAGTGTCCGTCATAAACCCAAATGTAACTCTCAGAGCTTCATTCTGTGTTCTATTAATATACTTGAGTGTTTTAAGTATCTTGATAACTTGGTGTGCAGTAATCACTTCATCTGTGTAATATAATGAATAACATGGAGACGTAATAAACAGGAGACGGATGAATAAATAAAAGACACAATAAGAATTACAGCCAGAATAAGCAGGAAACAGCAATACAAGGATATAGAAGAAACAGGGAATATGATAAGTTTTGTGTGCGTGTTTATTTGACAAGAAACTGAAAGTTGCGTATTAATCCGTTTTTTCCCTGGCAGTCGTGTGCACAAGGGTCCCTCCTCGCACATGCATATAACTCCGTCTTCGAAGGAACTCCTATTTTTTTCCGCCGATGAGTAATTCACGTTACAAACGCCGGGCCCCGCTACTGAGACCAGGGGTGGTCGCCGCAGAGAGAAATCACAAATAAAAATCCCAACTGGTGTATCTGGGATTTGAACTCACAACCTCTATGTCTCGAGACCGGCGTCTTGTCTCGAGACAAACCAGACCTCATTGATAAGTATTTTACAGGATAAGTACGAGACAAGATTGAAATGGGAATATAAAAATGCAAATAAAAGTTCCCTCCACAACCCGCTAGACGTATGCCAGAATATGGTGTTAATTCCCATATTTTTGGGGTCATGTGGTCGGTATCACGCCAAACCGCCTCTTCTTCAAAGAAAAATCTCCAGTATCCATTTAAGAAGGCAATATACTGGTACCTTAATAATGGTAACAAATTATAATACATAAATATTATTATATGGGGAACTTCCGAGGCGATAATAGGGAATAATAGAACAAATAAGTATGTGTTAGCACTCGGAAAAATTAACAGACAAACAACAACAGAAAAAAACGAAGAACAATATATGGTCCGAAGTGGGATCGAACCCGTATAGGGTAACGATCACAGACCGGAAATAAATTGTATATTTGTACTTTACTATTAATGCAAGTATCTCCCAGTAGGGCTGAATACTTGTGTTGCATTAATAGGAAAGTACAAATATATATCGTTTCCGGTTGTTTCCAAAATGGAGGAATTATTTTTCTCCGGCTTGGTATAGAACCGTTGATCAGAGGTTTGACAAGCCGCTATCGTAAAAACGATGTTGTTAATGAAACGTAGACCTGATACAGAATGTGTAAATTAGCAGTAGATAGTAGTGATAGTTTTTTCGGCCCTAAAACAACAACAAAAATAGGATTCTGGAATGTGCGAACAATGGCCGCTCCGACGAAACATGCACAGGTCGCGAGCGAGATGGACAGATACGGTCTAGATATTTTAGGATTAAGCGAAATGCGCTGGCTTGGAACAGGTAGGAGATCTATTGATAATAAAATAGTAGTTTTTTCTGGAAGGGAAGATGGAAAACACCGTGAAGGAGTAGGCATAATGATGACAGACAAAGCTGCAAGAAGTTTATTAGAATGGGAACCGGTAAACAGCCGTCTGATACGAACACGTTACAAAACAAAACATGGAAGACTTCCAATTATTCAATGTTATGCGCCTACTAACGAAGCTGATGATGAAGTTAAGGACGATTTTTATAACCAACTGCAACAACTTATAAACAAAATACCAAAACACGATCTTTTAATTGTAATGGGAGACTTCAACGCCAAAGTAGGACAAGATAACGCAGGAGTGGAACATGTGATGGGGAGAGAAGGCTGTAATACAACAAGTCAGAATGGAGAAAGATTAATAGAATTATGTTTAATAGAAAATTTAGTTATAGGTGGGACATTATTTTCACACAAAAATATTCACAAAACAACATGGATATCTCCTGATGATAGAACCTCAAATCAAATTGACCACCTATGTATTAAACAACAATTCAGATCATCATTAATAGATGTAAGAGCTTACAGAGGTGCTGATGTTAATAGTGACCACAACTTGTGCATTGGGAAAATAAGATTAAAATTTAGAAACCAACAGAAGAGATCAACTACACATAAAATTGATAGTCATAAACTGAAAGATGAAGCCATAAAGGAAAAGTTTAACATAGAGCTAAGTAATTGTTATTCAGCACTCGGTGAAATAGACTTAGATATCAATGAAATGTGGGACTCACAGAGCAAAGTACTAATGACAGCAGCAGAAGCAAGTGCCGGACTGAAGAAAATGGAAAAACGAGCTTGGATCTCAGACACCACATGGAAATACATCAAAGAAAGAAGAGAAGCAAAGAGAGCCATGACTAATGTAAAGACAGATCTTGGAAAGGTTCTGGCAAAAGCAACATACAAAGAATTAGACAACAAAGTGAAAAGTTCGGCAAGAAGAGATACAAGAGCTTATATAGACAACTTGGCAGAGAAAGCAGAGACAGCTGCAATTACAGGAGACAGCAGAACTCTCTATACTGTACAAAAGATGCTGACAAACACCTATACATCCAGTGGAACACCAATTCTAGACAAATCTGGATTAATGCTAACAACAAGCGCAGACATAAAAGCCCGTTGGGCGGAACACTTCAAAGAAATTCTTAACCGTCCACTACCTCACAGTTTAATAGATTTTGAAGCTGAAACACCAGCAGCAGAATTAGATGTAAATTTAGATGACTTCACCTTGAGTGAAATAGAAACCACCTGAAAGCTAATGACCAATAACAAGGCTGCTGGAGAGGATAAGTTAACAGCTGAGATCCTCAAGGCAATTGATAGCCATAATTTAATACATCTCCAAAAAATGTTCAACATCATTTGGAAAACAGAGAAGACGCCTCATAAATGGAAAAAAGGAATCATTGTTAAGATCCCAAAAAAGGGCAATCTTAGAGATTGTAACAACTGGAGAGGCGTGACACTTTTGTCAGTTGCCTCAAAGTTATTCTGTAAAATCATCCTAAATAGAATAAAGGATTCAATAGATACAGTAATGCGTGAAGAACAGGCTGGGTTTAGAAAAGGGAGAAGCTGTCTTGACCACATTTTCACTCTACGACTTATATTGGAGGAACACATTGAAAAGCAAAAACCTTTTGTACTTAACTTCATCGACTTCAAAAAAGCATTTGATAGTATTCATAGAGATTCTTTGTGGAAAATTCTGAAGCAATATGGTTTACCATCAAAAATCATAAATATTATCAAAGACATGTATGATGGTTACACATGTGCAGTTCGAACAGAGGAAGGACTGAGCGAATGTTTCCCAATAGAAACTGGGGTTAAACAAGGATGTATTTTATCGCCCTTGTTATTTGGAATTGTTATGGACTTCATAATGAAGAAATGCTGCACTGGTAATAAAGGCATCGAATGGATACAAGGAGACCATTTGGAGGACCTCGACTTTGCTGATGACATAGTTCTCATCAGCAGTCAGATAAAAACGATGCAGGAAAACACAAATGAACTATCATCAATAGCCAGCAAAATTGGGCTTGAGGTCAATCATGAAAAGACTAAAGTCATGAAAAGTTTAATTCCAACAAGTGACAAAATATACATGGAAAACAAACCAGTAGAAGAGATCGATCACTTTATCTATCTTGGAAGTCACATTGATCGAGAAGGGGATACGAGCAAAGAAATTAGAATCAGACTGGCTAAAGCAGCAATGTCTTTCAGAAGCCTTGAAAAGTTGTGGAAATCAAAACTCATTAGCATAAACACAAAACTTAGGCTATTCAAATCAAATGTACTATCAACCCTTACGTATGCGTGTGAAAGCTGGAAAACAACAAGAGATATAGAAACAAAATTGAACGCATTCGAAAATAAATGTCTAAGGAAAATACTTGGTATAGAATGGAACGAATTCAAAACAAACGAGGAAATTAGAGAAATCGCCAATCAACCACTAATATCTTCAGTAATAAAGAAAAGACGATGGTCATACGTTGGACATGTGATGAGAAGAGATAATAATCGAATAGCAAAGCAAGCCCTCATATGGGAAACAACAGGTAAAAGAAAAAGAGGAAGACCCAGGGAGACACTGAGAAGAACATTGATGAGAGAGGCAAGAGCAGCAGGAATCGGCTCCCTCAATGAGATAGAACTGCTTGCACAGAACAGAGACAGATGGCGAGATTTGATAAAATATCTTTAAAAGAAAACTGCTAGAACAAAAATTCATATAGGAGAAGGTGTATCTTGGTCTACGCCCTATGGGCCGGTTACGGCTCGAAAGGTCAATAGATAGATAGACAAATATACAATTTATTTCCGGTCTGTGATCGTTACCCTATACGGGTTCGATCCCACTTCGGACCATATATTGTTCTTCGTTTTTTTCTGTTGTTGTTTGTCTGTTATTTTTTCCGAGTGCTAACACATACTTCTTTGTTCTATTATTCTCTACCTTAATAATGGCTGGCTCTTCTAAATGTTGTACTAGTAAGGCCATCTGGTTCATGACCCTCCTTCCGTGATTCTCTGTGCCCGGTATAGATTTGAGCTCGTCTGGAGGTATGCCTCTGAAGGTCTTGAAGTACCGCTGATGGTGGGGGTATGCCTTGAAGAAGCTGAAATAAGGAGGCAAAATACGAGATAGTTTAGTGGTTAGTTGCGTTCTTACGATCATACCATAAACAATCTTTACCCTCATACCATACATAGAAAGATGCTTTCATCTATATCAATGAAAGATTTTAAATTTCATACCATGCATAGTAAATGTGTTGACACTCATACCATCGAAAGGTTTTTCCAGTCATACCATTGAATGGTTTTTCCAGTCATACCATTGAAAGGTTTTTCCAGTCATACCATTGAATGGTTTTCCAGTCATACCATTGAAAGGTTTTTCCAGTCATACCATTGAATGGTTTTTCCAGTCATACCATTGAATGATTTTTCCAGTCATACCATTGAATGGTTTTTCCAGTCATACCATCGAAAGGTTTTTCCAGTCATACCATTGAATGGTTTTTCCAGTCATACCATTGAATGGTTTTTCCAGTCATACCATCGAAAGGTTTTTCCAGTCATACCATTGAAAGGTTTTTTCCAGCCATACCATTGAAAGGTTTTTCTACTCAATCGATAGAAAGATGTTTGCCTTCTTACCATCTTACAATATATAGATTTTTCACTTATACAATAGAAATATCTTTCCACTCATACCATACTAATATCTTTCCACTCATACCATACTAATGTCTTTCCACTCATACCATATAACAGTGTTTACAGTAGTGACAAAATGAGACCTGCACGCCCCATGCCATTTGATAAATATAATAAAGATCATGGAATCAATATGTGATTAAAGTCGTGGCACGGAACAAAAATATGTGCATGATTTCATGAACTGAATATTTGTGCTTATGACTCGCATACCAGCACGTTTACAACGGCTATGTAGATTGTTACGTCTACACACGTGACATCGCATACAATCAATCCACAGTATTGGTTACACGGAGTAAGGGGAAGGGACAGAGATTACGGGACGTGTGAAGAGAGAGGAAGAAAGTGAAAAATAAGAGGGGTGATGAACGAAGTAGTGCGATAAGGAAGAAATGAGGCAGGGAAGAAATGTGGTAGGGAAGAAATGTGACAGGGAAGAAATGTGGTAGGGAAGAAATGTGGTAGGGAAGAAATGTGGTAGGGAAGAAATGTGGTAGGGAAGAAATGCGACAGGGAAGAAATGTGGTAGGGAAGAAATGTGGTAGGGAAGAAATGTGGTAGGGAAGAAATGCGACAGGGAAGAAATGTGGTAGGGAAGAAATGTGGTAGGGAAGAAATGTGGTAGGGAAGAAATGTGGTAGGGAAGAAATGTGACAGGGAAGAAATGTGGTAGGGAAGAAATGTGGTAGGGAAGAAATGTGGTAGGGAAGAAATGTGGTAGGGAAGAAATGCGACAAGGAAGAAATGTGGTAGGAAGAAATGTGGTAGGGAAGAAATGTGGTAGGGAAGAAATGCGACAGGGAAGAAATGTGGTAGGGAAGAAATGTGGTAGGGAAGAAATGCGGCAGGGAAGAAATGTGGTAGGGAAGAAATGTGGTAGGGAAGAAATGTGGTAGGGAAGAAATGCGACAGGGAAGAAATGTGGTAGGGAAGAAATGTGGTAGGGAAGAAATGTGGTAGGGAAGAAATGCGACAGGGAAGAAATGTGGTAGGGAAGAAATGCGACAGGGAAGAAATGTGGTAGGGAAGAAATGTGGCAGGGAAGAAATGTGGTAGGAAGAAATGTGGTAGGGAAGAAGTATGACAGGAAAGAGGTGCGCTGGGGGAGAAGTGCGACAAGGAAGAAGTGCAATATGTAAGAAGTGCGATGGGAATAGGTGTGAAGAAGAAGAAAACAACAGCGAAGAAGCGCAGGGGGACAGAGAAGAGGGGCAATTAAAATAAAACGAGAGAGAGAGAGAGAGAGAGAGAGAAAGAAAGATAGAGGGAGCCAAAAAGGGAAAGACAATAAGGTGCTATAGCAATAGCATCAAAGTATAAAGGATGGAGAGAATAACAGGGGCATGGAGGAAAGGCATAAAGAGAGGTAGTGAAGAGTAAGGAAAAGTAGAGGGAAATGAGGAATGAAAGAGAGAGAGAGAGAGAGAGGGAGAGAGAGAGGGAGAGAGAGAGAGAGAGAGAGAGAGAGAGGAGTATGATGAGAGAGAATTATAAAAGGAGTAACAATAAAATAAAGTGAGACAGAAAGTGATGTGGCGAGTGATGTGGCGAGTTGAGTGATGTGGCGAGTGATGTGGCGAGTGATGTGGCGTGGCGAGTGATGTGGCGAGTGATGTGGCGAGTGATGTGGTGAGTGATTAGCTGGATGATCGAAGTAGAAAGTTAGAGAGAGAGTGAATAAAGCGAGTCAGTTCGTGGAAAGGGGGGGGGGGATTTGAGATAGAAGGAGGAAAGGAGAAGAAAAGAGGAGTGGAGAGAAAAGGAAGGAAAGAGGTAGGGAGAGAAGAAGAAGCATGTTTGGAGGAGATGATAAAAGTAAAGAATAAAAAATAAGGACTGAGAGTATTCCAAAAGGAATTACGAAGTAGATTGGGGGGGGGGGGGGGGGGGGGGGGAGGAGGAGAGAGAGAGAGAGAGAGAGAGAGAGAGAGAGAGAGAGAGATAGTTCTAATGAAACACTTACGCAATGAGGAAGGCCACTCCTTTATTTTGTAAACGTAGTTGACCAAATATAATATCAGCTGCGTCTTTGATCAACTTCCGTTCATGCGCACTAAGCCCAGTGGCTATCTCCACAGTATCCGGCATTGCGTCCACTCGTGACGTCACATGATCGGATGTTTTAGAACTCCTGGGACCTTATTTTAGGAAAAGGGGAGATAATTAACGGAAATGCCAAAATCATTAACACTTTTCACTGTGTGTACACAATCATTGTAATATTATTTCTAGTCTAGGCTTCAGTTAGGTCGGTTAGGAGTGTAATATTTCTTAATGTTACCTGTACTCAAAGTTACAAACTAGTAGAAAGTCGGGCTCAAGGCATAACGTTTCTTGATAACAAGTTTCATTCGATCGCGATGTAGAAATGAGTTCCTGATAATAAGAGTAAATAATGAAACTGAGGTTATGTTAAATAAGTAAGTACCCCCGTCACGCCAAGTGGCGTATAGGGAAATATGATGTTAGTGACCCTACATTTTACAGACCTTCAGCACATTATTTTTGGGGTAATGTGGTCAGTATTACGCCCGTGCTGCTTTACTTTCCCAGAAAAAAAATCCGGTACCCATTTAAGTCTGGGTGAACCTGGAAGCTGTCGGTTGGGATCGAACCCTACCCCTTGTCCGTGGTAGTCCAGTTCACTAACCTCTGAGCTATCGCGACTCCCGATGTTATGTTAAACATCGTCAGTTACTTCGATCATAAAAAAGCGATGAAGAAATAAAACAATAATTAAGCATTAACAAGAACTGGCGTACAAACACCAGTTTACAGAGGAAATTACAATACTATGGCCACGTCAAAGGACAAACAGGGCTGGAACGAACAATAATGGAAGATATGATTCTTGGAGCAGAAAATCCTATAGATCTACAACAATTACTTAATGAAATAAACATGACAAGCAAAAAATATGGACAAGATATGAATATAAAAAAAGACTAAAACTATGATCAAAAACAAAGAAAATACTCAAAACCCACAAGTGGATATCAAAATTGAAGGAATAGACCTGGAGACAGTTCAGAACTACAACTACCTTAAATATATTATAACCAGTAATGAAAAATCTGGGAGCCGCGATAGCTCAGTGGTTAGTGAACTGGACTACAATGGACAAGAGGTAGGGTTCGATCCCAACCGACGGCTTTTGCGTTCACCCAGCCTTAAATGGGTACCGGATTTTTTCTGGAAAAGTAAAGCAGCGCGGGCGTAATACCAACCGGGCAGACAGCAATATTTTGAAAAGACTATACGTAGGAAGAGTCAGACCAGTTCTAGAGCATGGAGTCACTGCCTGGGCTATGGCTTCCAAATCACACCGTAGCAAAATTAACAGAACACAGAACCAAGCTGTCCATATCATCACTGGTGCTTTAAAATCGACACCTATCAAGACTCTAGAAACAGTAACACGTTTACAACCCTTAAATGACAGCCTGTAAACAAGGGGCAGATAAACAACAGGTATAAAAGTGCAGATATCGCTATTTGATTGTCCCTCAGCACAACAACGTAGCCACGCCCATTTAGCTCCCTTTAATGTCAAGCAATGTAGAGAGAACAGTTATCGGGCAAATTGAGACACATGTTTGACCCTTATCGCCCTCACTGTCGATACGCCCGGATAGATTGAGCTAATATTAACTGATAGATTCATTTCCCGGGAAAGTAACATACTTCTCACCTTGAACCTATAATAATTGGGTGAAAGAGCTAAAGACTGAGCTAACAGGCTTGCCAATTTGGTGGATGTTAAGTGTGGAAGAGCAATTGACCGCGTTGACATTCTAAATGCCCTCAATACACGCTGGACGGAAAACTGACTCCAAAAATGACTCAGAACCTGCAACATAAACTGACTGAACGAATATTAATTCAAGGTGGGAGATCCCAGACAGGTGAGCTAGGTAGGAAGCCACCGATAGCATGTAAGCCAATACATGATCGATATCTTTCATCACTAAACATTGAGGGATATACTTCCGAAGAGATCGGAAGAATTTATGGACTTTCCCGATTTGAATTTGAAGGGGATTTGATGTATGAAGGTTCCCTCCACGCCTTGCTAGTCGTATGGGGAATATGGAGTTAGCGACCTTATGTTTCTATGATTAAGACACATGTTTTGGTGATGTGGTCAGTATTACGCCAGGGCGCCTTTACTTCCAGGAAAAATATATGGTACCCATTTTTAGAGGATGGGTCAACACCGGAGTTTTGTTAGTCCGAAAAAATCCGCCACTGCTAGGGATCGAACCCGGACTCTTCTGGTCAGGAAGCGAGCACACTAACCACTCGGCCACCGAGGTGAGCACACTAACCACTCAGCCACCGAGGTGAGCACACTAACCACTCAGCCACCGAGGTGAGCACACTAACCACTCAGTCACCGAGGTGAGCACACTAACCACTCAGTCACCGAGGCAGCACATTAACCACTCAGCCACCGAGGTGAGCACACTAACCACTCAGCCACAAAGGCGAGCACACTAACCACTCAGCCACCGAGGTGAGCACACTAACCACTCAGCCACCGAGGTGAGCACACTAACCACTCAGCCACCGAGGTGAGCACACTAACCACTCAGCCACCGAGGTGAGCACACTAACCACTCAGCCACCGAGGTGAGCACACTAACCACTCAGCCACCGAGGCGAGCACACTAACCACTCAGCCACCGAGGTGAGCACACTAACCACTCAGCCACCGAGGCGAGTACACTAACCACTCAGCCACCGAGGCGAGTACACTAACCACTCAGCCACCGAGGTGAGCACACTAACCACTCAGCCACCGAGGCGAGTACACTAACCACTCAGCCACCGAGGCGAGTACACTAACCACACAGTCACCGAGGCGAGCACACTAACCACTCAGCCACCGAGGCGAGCACACTAACCACTCAGCCACCGAGGTGAGCACACTAACCACTCAGCCACCGAGGTGAGTACACTAACCACTCAGTCACCGAGGTGAGCACACTAACCACTCAGCCACCGAGGCGAGCACACTAACCACTCAGCCACCGAGGCGAGCACACTAACCACTCAGCCACAAAGGCGAGCACACTAACCACTCAGCCACCGAGGTGAGCACACTAACCATTCAGCCACCGAGGTGAGCACACTAACCACTCAGCCACCGAGGCGAGCACACTAACCACTCAGCCACCGAGGTGAGCATACTAACCACTCAGTCACCGAGGCGAGCACACTAACCGCTCAGTCACGGAGGCGAGCACACTAACCGCTCAGTCACGGAGGCGAGCACACTAACCGCTCAGTCACGGAGGCGAGCACACTAACCACTGAGTCACCGAGGCTCCTTTGATATATATACCCTCCCCTATTTGAAGGCTGTGTTCACACCACTTGATTGGGGGGGGGGGGCGGGGAGACTGAGGTACTCTCCATGGTGATCTCTTGTCAATTCGTTGTACACGACTCGACATCACGTGACATCATGTGACACGTGAAATATAGAAGTCAACCTCTTGATATAAATATAGGATATGAAAGTTGCTCTGGCCGCATCTTTGGCTCAGCCTCTGTCATTTATTACACAATGTCATGCATGGTAAGAAAAAACAAAATCCAATAGCACAACTACAGTGTGGTTCAAAATGATGCCAAGACCAAAACTAATGATCGCTAACAGTCATTTCTATTCTAGTTTTCAATGGGGCTACCTAAGCCCTTCACAGTCCAGGGTGAACACACGAATCTCTGGTTTCTAATTTATCTTCACAGTCCAGGATGAACACACGAATCTCTGGTTTCTAATTTATCTACTATAGTCTCTTCTATATTGTAGCATCTAAATCTATATTGTAGCATCTAAATCTATATTGTAGCATCTAAATCTATATTGTAGCATCTAAATCTATATTGTAGCATCTAAATCTATATTGTAGCATCTAAATAAGTGGCCAACGCTCACACTTGTTCACATCTATCCCCAGTATCCATCTGGTTCTAATAAACGAACTAACTCTCCTGCAGTTTCCCAAGTTAGCATTTACCTCCTCGCCTACAACCCATAAGTCTTTCCGTACGTTTTGCCGCACAGTGCGTCACTTTCTATTTGATTAGTGTAAACCGTCATCTAACCATATATTTGTACATGTCTGGTATCATCTTGGTATTGGTGAAATCTAATTCCTTGTTCAAGTATATAAAAATTCATATATAATATGTTATATGTTCATCATCATCATCATCATCAAGCACCGTGCCTACTGGCGTAGGTGATCATGTCTCTCCACAATTTTCGATCTCAGCAGCTATTTATCATTTCTGTTGTTGACCGTCTGCCAAGCCATTCTCTTAAGCTGTCTGTTATTTTTTCTCTTTGCTTCCCTCTGTCTCTTCGTCCCTCAATTTTCCCAGTTGTTACAACATATTCCAGTTGTTCTCTTCTCATTACATGGCCAAAAAATTGATGATTGTTTCTTCCTAATATTGGAAATTAGCTATCTTTTTGCTTTTACCTCTCTCAGAACGTTTTCATTACTCTTCTTAGCTGTCCATGGTATTCTCAACATTCTTCTGTAAAACCACATTTCTACAGACTCCAGTGATTTTCTTGTCTGTTGTCCTATTGTCCATGAGTCACATCCATATGTTAAGACTGGCTCTACGTAACATTTAAGAACTCTTTTTCTAGTTTCTATTGTCAAAAATGGATTGCATAGTATCTTCCTAATTTTTTGGAAAGCTGCTTTTGCCTGAGCCATTCTGCAACTCACCTCTTTTGTACATCTTCCGTCTGAGGTTAACAAAGTTCCCAAATATTTAAATTCATTTACCTGTTTTCATATTGTTCCACTTGTCTTTATTTTACACTGAGGTGATGTCTTTTTCTTTGTTGTTACCATTACCTCTGTCTTTTTGCTATTAAGGCTGAGTCCTTTATTTTTGCTTTCCTTCACTATCTATCTATCTATTGTCCTTTCGAGCCGAAGACGGCACATAGGGCAGAACTACAATCTCAAAAACAGAAACATTGCGTGCCAAAATGGCACATATTGCAGAAATCACTGCTTCTAAAATCTATGGTTCTGTTTCCATAACAATACTTTTTACAATGACAGCTTGTCAAGCCATCGATGAATCTCCTTAGTCGCCTCTTACGGCATGCCTGGAAGGTCACAGTGTCACTATTCTTTACTTCTGTCATAATGAGGCCCCAGTAACACGCGGGGATTCCTTCACTATAATGTCCAACATTTCTTGTAACTCATTTTCACTCTTAGCGATTAAGACTGTATCATCAGCATACCTTAGATTATTTATGTTATGACCTCCAATTGTTATTCCAGGTATGCCCCTTATTGATCTTAAAATAATCTCGCTATAAATATTATACAAATCTGGTGACAGCACACAACCCTGTCTAACACCCTGTTATATGTTACATAAATATAAATATGTAAATTGATTCTTAAAACAATGACACATTTTGTCTCTGAAATATCTTCCGTTGAGTCGATAAAAAGCTTCCGTGCGGAAAGAGTTAAAGTAGTTACAAATCTCGTGGTCCACGCCACGAACTTTGGAATCTAACCTGAAATATTTCCTCATGTATTAAGCGTACTGACAAAACTAACTATTATCTCCGTTAACTTTCCTAGTCAAAAAGACACTGCGAAATACCGGTCGATTGAAATAAAACCGAGCTAAACTTATATCTAATAACAAAACAATGACATAAAAATAATCACTAGATATATTACGTTACCTATACAGCACACGAAGCAAGATTTGCTCATTGTGAAAGTTCAGAGGTCGTAGTTCCCACCGATAAATTCTAAGGGTCAGAGGTCAGCATGTGGTGAAATCCTTCTGGAGATAATGAGTGAAGATATTCCAGTGAGGTTTGTGTTTGAGGTTTGTCGAGTCCACAAGGTGAGAAGTTGGAATATTTGAGGTTTGTCGAGTCCACAAGGTGAGAAGTTGGAATATTTGAGGTTTAACAAACTCGTTAATTCACAATCTGAAGAGCAACATGGCAGCAAGCGAGGTAATATTTGAAGTTGAAACTCGGTCCAGGCAATAAATAGACTGAATGGCTTATTTGATTGGTTGGCTGATTTGATTAATTAGTCTGATATTTGGTTAGACGAATGGTTAAACAGTGGGTTATTAGTTGGTTAACAATTTTGGATTGTTTCTGAATTGTTGACTGGCTGTCAGACAGTCTGATTGAATGGTTATTTGGCAGGATGTTTGATGTCTTGAAAGTAGGTTATTTGGCAGAATGGTTGATGTCCTGAAAGTTTGTTATTTGCCTTGTTGTCGAGCGAGAATGTCTGGTTGAATCAGCTGCTCAAATGCTTCGTTTGTAGGATGTTATTTTGATAGTCGGGTATATCAGCTGGTTATATGTGATCGTTTAACTAAATGGTTACTTGACCGGTTAATGATGACTTTTTGGCTAGTTGTAAAACTGATTGGTTGGTTTTCTGCCTGGCCGGTAGGTCTTTACAAACTTATTTTGTTAGCTGTTAGTTGCCAACCTCAGTGTTTGACTAATTAGTAATTAGCCAGTTAGTTAACTGGTTGGTTAAGTTGCTAACTCAATGGCCGGTTGAATAGTTGCTGTTAATCCAACAATTTTGCGCACTCTTGCTTCTTGTTCAAAATGAAACCTATAAGAAGTGTTTTCTCTTGATACAGGTCAGTTGTCGACAACATCACAGTGTTGTTGAATTGTTGTTCCGATCTTGATACACTGCAAAATGAAAGAAAAAATATTTCGCTTTATCGTTAAAGAAAATAATTGTTTTTCTTAAATTTTCCATAAATTGTCCATCAATTGTCCATCAATGAAATCTCATATTTATAAATCACTGGCACTCATGTTAAAACATGACTAATACACATTACAATCAAACATATTTGGACATGCCTAACTCAGACAGTTTGACATAGCTAAATGATATATTCAGACATGACTAACTCAGACAGTTTGACACAGCTAAATGATATAATCAGACATGACTAACTCAGACAGTTTGACACAGCTAAATAATATATTCAGACATGACTAACTCAGACAGTTCAACATAGCTAAATGATATATTCAGACATGACTAACTCCGACAGTTTGACATGACTAAATGATATATTCAGACATGACTAACTCAGACAGTTCGACATAACTAAATGATATATTCAGACATGACTAACTCAGACAGTTTGACATAACTAAATGATATATTCAGACATGACTAACTCAGACAGTTTGACATAGCTAAATGATATATTCAGACATGACTAACTCCGACATTTTGACATAGCTAAATGATATATTCAGACATGACTAACTCCGACATTTTGACTTAGCTAAATGATGTATTCAGACATGACTAACTCCGACAGTTTGACATAACTAAATGATATATTCAGAGATGACTAACTCCGACAGTTCGACATAACTAAATGATATATTCAGACATGACTAACTCAGACAGTTTGACATAACTAAATGATATATTCTGACATGACTAACTCAGACAGTTTGACATAACTAAATGATATATTCAGACATGACTAACTCAGACAGTTTGACATAACTAAATGATGTATTCGGACATGACTAACTGACATATTCAAACGTTGGAAACTCAAATAAAAAGAAAACCTTACTCATATAGACAGACATAGCTGACTCATAAGTTCAGACGTAACTAGCTCATAAAATCATATAAAACTCACATAGATATATAGATCACATAGCTAACTCACATATTTAGACAAAACTAACTTTCATATTCATGTATGACTATCTTTAATGTTCAGGCACGACTATCCCTCAATTTTAGGCAAGACTAACTAACTCACATGCTCATATACGACAACTCACGTTGGCAAAGAAATGATAATTAAGTCATCTAGTAAAAATTAAGTAAAACGCCCCGTCACACCAAGTGGCATATAGGGAACATGGTGTTAGTGACCATAATTTTTACAGACCTTCGGAACATTATTTTTGGGGTAATGTGGTCGGTATTACGCCCTTTGCCGTTTTACTTTTCCAGAAAAAAAATACCGGTACCCATTTAAGGATGGGAGAACCTGAAAGCTGTCGATCAGGAAATTAAGTCATCTTGGCACACACACAAAATATTCTTGAGACCGTATTTTCATCTTGGCACACACACAAAATATTCTTGAGACCGTATTTTCATCTTGGCACACACACAAAATATTCTTGAGACCGTATTTTCATCTTGGCACACACACAAAATATTCTTGAGACCGTATTTTCATCTTGGCACACACAAAAAATATTCTTGAGACCGTATTTTTACTTAACGCAGAACACTCTATTAAAGCAAAAGTTTGGAACGCAAACCAAATAATGAGTGATGCAGTAAGAGACTCATAGTCGACAGCTGGCGTCAGGATTAGCGAACCCCAGCTGATCAAGATCATACACAATAGGGGACTGGGTGGTCTAGAAGTAAGACGTAGTCCTCTGGATAGAGATGTCCTGGGTTCGATTCCCAACACAGGCGGCGGAGGGAATTTTCAAAAAACCGAACCCGTGATTTCTTCGTGGCATTAACACCCCCCCCCCCCCCCAATGTCCAGCCCTCTCGGGAAAACTGCGATAAACAGGAAGTTCCTTGCGCACTCGAGCACGTTAAAGAATCTTTGGCAGTTTAAAGTCAAGAAGAGCAGTCCAAAATGGCCGTTGTCCGGGCATTTGCTAAGTAACTCTACCTATCCATGCCGGATACGGATGTGTCTGATCGAAAGGCGCAGATATCATGGTCATGTCGTAGACTAGCGACACAACGCATTCATGCTTATTTAACGAATGAACGCTAAGAAGAGAGATATAATGAACCTCTATTTTGCGAACCTGTAATAGAGTAACCTGTCAAGTCAACAGAGCTAGGGTCAAGAGGGGAGGTAACGCACTACAAAAACATGCCGAGCTGAAGCTGGATGTATTGAAATGAAAGGCATGGCAATTGCAACTTGTATTATTGTTTAGTTCGAAAGCATTCCAATTACCGCACCGCTGCCCGTTTCAGCAACCATCGAAGTATTTTTCTACAGATTGTCCCTTGCCCTGTGTTCTTTTCCGCCGCTCAGAATGGTTTACTACTTTCGCCCCTCGTGTACGCCTCGCTCTACCATTACTTTGTCGGAGTGGGTTGACCTCCGCTTTGTTGTCGCCTTCCTGTGTGACGTGGTCTCTAAAACCGCCCACACTGTCATCTATGTACATGAGGCCTTGTGCAATAGCGACATTCTGTAACACAAGACACTGCATCAACGTGGGCGATAACAAGTTGTAATCTAGCTAGGAAAGAAAGAAAGAGAGAGAGAGAGAGAGAGAGAGAGAGAGAGAGAGAGAAGGAAAGAAAGGAAGAAAGAAAGAAAGAACGTAGAGGACAGAAAAGGAAGAAAGAAAGAAAGAAAGGAAAGGGAAGGAAAGGAGAGAAAGAAAAAAGCAAGAAAGAAAAAAAAAAGAAAGAAAAAAGAAAGAAAGAAAGAAAGAAAGAAAAGAAAAAAAGAAATGAAGAACGACAGATAGAAAAAAAGAAAAAAAGTAAGAAAAAGGTAGAAAGAAAGGTAGAAAGAAATGTCATTGCTCTGGGCACTGTCTTATCGTGTTGTAACAAGTCCCCACGCCAATGACCTCAATTATTTCAGACGACAGTGTACACCGCTTCGCCACAACTGTCACAACTAGATGACGTTTCTGGCCATGTATTCTACAAGAACAGGGAAGAACCAGCGAAATCTCCCTCATGGGGGCTCTTACAAGATGAATGACAAATATTTCCAGCATTTTAACTTCTCACTCAGGACTTTGGGTCCAGTTAGAAAGGTATGCAAGGTTTTTATCAATGCAACGAAAGAGATTTCACAGACAACATTTGTCATGGTTTGAAATATCAATCTACATTTTTATATTTATCAAATACCTAACACACACACGCACACGCACATACATATATATATACATTTTTAAATAATTGAACAAGGAATTGGATTTCACCTATACCAAGACGATACAAAGGAGCTGTGATAGCTCAGTGGTTAGTGGAATGGACTGCAAAGGACCAGAGGTAGTGTTCGATCCCAACCGACGGCTTCCGGTTCACCCAGCCTTTAATGGGTGCCTGATTTTTTTTTTTTTCTGGGAGTGTAAAGCGGCACGTGCGTAATACCGACCATATTACCCCCAAAAATCATTTGCCGAAGGCCTGTAAAATGTATGATCACTAACACCATATTCCCTATACGCCTCTTGGCGTGACGGGGCTCTTTACTTTTTAAGATGAAACAAGACATGTAAAAAGAAGGGGTTAAGGCAAAGAAATGCAAGTGAATGCATAAAAACGCGAAGCTGCAGTAAATCTGAATGCGAGAAAAAACTGAAAAAAAAAAAGAAACATACCATTTTTTTCTTTTTTTTTTTCAATTTTTCCTTCCATGTCAAAAGAACACGGTTTGATGATGATTTACACAAATCAAATTGAGCGACGCACTGTGGGGCTAAATGTACATGACCGAAATAGGCATGACGTACAGTGTGTCGAAACGTACAGGACGAGTTATTAAAAGACTGACTATATTTTAGAGGTCCATCTACAGGTTTGTGTAATCTCGATAGAGAATATAATGGATGTTGTGCTAGTCCTCTAGTTCCAAGTTCGTTCGTGTTTTTTCGTACGTCGAACGAAACTCAAATCGTACCAGTCTAAAAAATGAGTACTTTTCTCATTTAGATTATCATCATCATCATCATCAGTATCTTCATCATGTGTTATCACCACAGCGAGGATTGGCTATTACTGAACTCTATTCCACACAGTCTCTAGCGTCCGTACTCTATCAATGATTTCCGTTGTTGACCTTCTGCCAAGCCATTCTCTTAAGCTGTCTGGTATCTTTTCTCTTTGCTTCCCTCTATCTCTTCATCCCTCAATTTTTCCATTTGTTACAATATATTCCAGCTTTTCCTTCTCATTACTTGGCCACAATATGATGATTGTTTCTTTATAATATTGAAAATTAGCTCTCTTTTTGCCTTGGCCTCTTTCAGAACATTTTCATTTCCATATGTTAAGACTGGCTCTACATAACATTTCAGAACTTTTTTTCTTTTTTCTGTTGTCAAAAATGGATTGCACAGTATCTTCGTCATATTTTTGGAAGGCTGCTTTTGCCTGAGCCATTCTGCATCTCACCTCTGTTATACATTTACCATCTGAGATAGCAATGTTCCCACGTAAGGTAAGGTAAAGTACGAGAATTGAACCAGCGTCTTAGCACGCGAGTTTCCACCCATATGTGCTCGGCCGCCTATCCAGAAATGTTCGGATATTTCTGGATAGTGTCGCCTCAAGCATCGAAACTCAGATGCGAAGCGACAGTCCTCACCTTCCCAGGGTAATTTTCATATTTTCTTTGTTGTTACCATTACTTCTGTCTTTTTGCTTTTAAAACTGAGTCATTTAGTTTTGCTTTCTTTCACTATAATGTCTAACATTTCTTCAGTTATAAGACTTATAATTAAATATTAATTTTGAATCTTTGCATGGTTTACTTTCTGTTTTCGTCTAAAGGCGATTTTCAGTATGTTATTTGCGACTGTTTGTTTTAATCTAAAATTGGCATTTCACGGAAATACAAAATGAGAAAATTTACTAAAATATCAGCGACAAACGAGCGTGTATCATATATCCTGTTAAATGTCAAATGTTTTCTTTGCTGAATTATATTTTTAGTCGTAATTAATTTTATTTCTTTCAGCATTTCTTTACTCTTTTTTTTATTTTTTCTCTCCATCCACGTCTTCACTGCATATAAATTACCATCATCATCATCATGTGCCATACCGGTTAGCGTAGGCGATCATGTCCTTCCATAATCTTATATCTACAGTGCATCGTATCAGTTCTGTGCTTGACTGTTTTCCATGCCATGACACCAAGCTATCCAGTATTTTTTCTCTTTGTCGTCCACGATCTCTCTTTCCTTTTTTTTGCCAGTTGTAACCAAGTATTCCAACTTTCCTGTTTTCATGATTTGCCCAAAAAATGTTGATTGTTTCTTTCTGATGTTGTTTTAGGAGTTTCCTTTTTGTGTTGGCCTCTTTGAGAATTTCCTCGTTGGTATTTTTAGCTGACTAGGAAACTTTCAACATTCATCTGAGACATCCCATCTCTGTGGTCTCTAATCGTCTTTTCATTTGTCTGTCTACTGTCCATGATTCGCTTCCAAAGGTCAGAATTGGTTCTATATAGCACCGATGAACTCTCTTTCTCTCTTCTATTGACATACATTTGCTACATAAGATATTTTTCATTTTCTGAAATCCTATTTTGGCCTGAGCTATTCTGCTTTTTTAAAATTTCTTTGGTGCATCTTCCATCTGATGTTATTATTGTGCCCAAGTATTTGACGCGTTGCACTTGTTTCAGACTTGTCTTGTTTGTTTTTATTTTGCGAATCATAGGATGAAGAGTTTTACATATTTTACAGCGCTCAGAAAAAAATTGACAAATAATCAACAACAGAAAAAAAAACAAAGAACAATATATGATCCGAAGCAGGATCGAACCCGTACTCATTCGCACTGCCTCTTGCCACGAGAAGCCGAACGCTTAAAGCTGTAAAACAAACCTTTTCCTCCTATGATTCCCTGAATTATCGCCTCTGAAGTTTCCCTCTATAATAATCTCTATAATAATCTCTATAATAATCTCTATAATAATAATATTCATTTATTTTGATGCTGCATGATGGCGATGATTGTTTCTTTGATTTAACCATTACTTCTGTTTTCTGACTATTCAGACTGAGACCTTTCTTGTTGCTTTCTTTTACTATTATGTCTATCATTTCTTGTAGCTCATTCTCTGTCTCTGCTATTTAGACTGTGTCATCCGCATATCGCAAATTATTTATGTTGTGACATATAAATTATAGGCGGTATTAACATCAAGGAAATTCTCTCCATATGGGCCAGACTCATGCCTCGGCTCAATAAGCTACAGCTCGGGACCTCTAAATTGCTTATATTGTCATCTAGTATAGAGACCTTCTGGTGTTCATTTTGTTACAGGGAGCGTCACAGTTTCAAGCTATTTCACGGTTTCCACGAAGTCTATATCCCGCCCACCTTTCACAATCTCATTTCTAAATGTAGCATTTTAGTAATATGAAATTACACACTTCACTGACGTATGATATGCTATAAGGTTACCTTTTCCTCCAGGCCAGAGTGTAAAGTTTACAGCCTGAGTAACCCTGGAAGAAGGGAATTAAGATGTCTGGTTATGTAGGGGAGGTAAGCGAATAATTCAATGTTCAAGGGAGATTATATTTTAAAAAAACTGAACTTTTATAAGAAGAAATCGTAAAACATTACTGGTTTAAAGTTGATGTCAGCTAGTCATAATTTTGTATTTAATTAGTAATGTAATTTGTTAAAGTATTTTCGTCTGTGTGTATCTCACGTCTACTGCTCGAACGCACGTCATTGTGGTCGCTTGTAAATTGTGTTGTGTGTTTGATTAAACACAGAATGTATAAACACATATCAGCATGATATATACCGTGGGGGTTTGTAGTCAGGATTATGTTTGTAGTCAATGTTGTGTTTGTTGTCAGTGTTGTGTTTG
Source organism: Megaustenia siamemsis (assembly GCA_032433765.1). Taxonomy (NCBI): domain Eukaryota; kingdom Metazoa; phylum Mollusca; class Gastropoda; order Stylommatophora; family Ariophantidae; genus Megaustenia; species Megaustenia siamemsis. The sequence goes on from JAVIAB010000091.1 coordinate 56,180,829, forward strand.
TTGTCAGTGTTGTGTTTGTTGTCAGTGTTGTGTTTGTAGTCAATGTTGTGTTTGTTGTCAGTGTTGTGTTTGTTGTCAGGATTGTGTTTTCAGTCAGTGGTGTGTTTGTAGTCAGTGTTGTGTTTGTAGTCACTGTTGTGTTTGTTGTCAGTGTTGTGTTTGTTGTCAGTGTTGTGTTTGCTGTCATTGTTGTGTTTGTAATCAGGATTGTGTTTACGAACTATCACGACTCATTTGTGTTTTGCCTGGAGGTGGTTAGTCTTAAGGTAGGACGTCGGCATCGATAAGAAGGTCTCGGGTCAAATCTCACAAAAGGCGGTGGGAGATTGTCTCTTCACATTCATGATTTCTTCATGTCCTTAACCGCCTCATTGTGTCTGTCTAGTGATATCCGGTGTCTAGTACTATCGGATACATGCAACAAAGGAGTATGCACTTTGTTGTTAGAGAAAGTAATTTATATATATATATATATCATCATCATCATCATCATCATCATCGAGTGCCTTCTCCGCAACGAAGGTTGACTACCATGAATCGCCATTCTACTCTGTCTCTTGCTTTGATGGTGCAGGCTGTCATAGATTGACTTGTCCATCTTTTGATGTTACTCGTCCATGTTGGTCTTGGTCTGCCTCTGCCTCTTTTACCATGTATTTTTCCTTCCAATATTACTTTTAGTAGGCTGTTGTGTCTTTTAACATGCCCCAAAAATTACATATATATATATATATATATATATATATATATATATATATATATATAGAGAGAGAGAGAGAGAGAGAGAGAAACAGAGAGAAAGGCAGATATATATATATATATATATATATATATAGAGAGACTAAGATAAATATAGACAAATAGACAGACAGACAGATAAGATAGGTAGATAGATAGATAGATAGATAGATAGATAGATAGATAGATAGATAGATAGATAGATAGATAGATAGATAGATAGATAGATAGATAGATAGATAGATAGATAGATAGATAGATAGATAGATAGATAGATAGATAGATAGATAGATAGATAGATAGATAGATAGATAGATAGATATAGATAGATAGATAGATAGATAGATAGATAGATAGATAGATAGATAGATAGATATAGATATCGATAGATAGATAGATAGATAGATAGATAGATAGATAGATAGATAGATAGATAGATAGATAGATAGATAGATAGATAGATAGATAGATAGATAGATAGATAGATAGATAGATAGATAGATAGATAGATAGATAGATAGATAGATAGATAGATAGATAGATAGATAGATAGATAGATAGATAGATAGATAGATAGATAGATAGATAGATAGATAGATAGATAGATAGATAGATAGATAGATAGATAGATAGATAGATAGATAGATAGATAGATAGATAGATAGATAGATAGATAGATAGATAGATAGATAGATAGATAGATAGATAGATAGATAGATAGATAGATAGATAGATAGATAGATAGATAGATAGATAGATAGATAGATAGATAGATAGATAGATAGATAGATAGATAGATAGATAGATAGATAGATAGATAGATAGATAGATAGATAGATAGATAGATAGATAGATAGATAGATAGATCGATAGATCGATCGATCGATCGATCGATCGATCGATCGATCGATCGATCGATAGATAGATAGATAGATAGATAGATAGATAGATAGATAGATAGATAGATAGATAGATAGATAGATAGATAGATAGATAGATAGATAGATAGATAGATAGATAGATAGATAGATAGATAGATAGATAGATAGATAGATAGATAGATGATCGATGGATGGATGGATGGATGGATGGATGGATGGATGGATGGATGGATGGATGGATGGATGGATGGATGGATGGATGGATGGATAGATAGATAGATAGATAGATAGATAGATAGATAGATAGATAGATAGATAGATAGATAGATAGATAGATAGATAGATAGATAGATAGATAGATAGATAGATAGATAGATAGATAGATAGATAGATAGAGAGAGATAAAAAGATAGAAATAGAGAGAGAATTTGATTAGAGAGATAGATAGACAGAGAGAGATTAAATAAACACCTTCCAAATTCCACAGCCAAACAACAAAAACAAAGATTACGAAGCCTTGTGACACCTTGAATAGTCGCGTGTAAAATAAACTACAGTCGACAGTTTCTAAGAAATAAGTTCTAAACAGCGGCTGGAGAAATAACGAAATTAAAAGTCGACATCTGAAACTGAAATAGTAACAGATAGTGATTGTACAGAAACAGAGTCAGAGCACCACAGAGTCAGAGTAACACAGTTATAGTAATACAGCGTCAGAGTAACACAGTCAGAGTAACACAGTCATAGTAATACAGTCAGAGTAACACAGCGTCAGAGTAACACAAAGTCAGAGTAACACAGAGTCAGAGTAACACAGAGTCAGAGTAACACAGCGTCAGAGTAACACAGAGTCAGAGTAACACAGCGTCAGAGTAACACAGAGTCAGAGTAACACAGCGTCAGAGTAACACAGAGTCAGAGTAACACAGAGTCAGAGTAATACAGTCAGAGTAACACAGCGTCAGAGTAACACAGAGTCAGAGTAACACAGCGTCACAGGAATGTGACGTTCCTAGTTTCTGAAATGTAAACACCGGCCTTTGAATTATTTCGTTTACGACAATAAGATAAAGGCTGCACCATTTTCATTTTTATTTAGCAAATGAAAAATAGGGTACACGGCAACACAAGTTTATAAATGTAATTGTTATCTGTCATGGCTTATCCTATACTCCCGTTCTTGTGTTACCGTTTATCGTGGCTGTGATCTCGGTTTGTTTTTAGGTTTGATATAAACATACAAATGATTGCATGTAACGTTTTTTGCGAAGAATATTTAAATCATAACAAACGAAGACAATCAGGGATTGTAGAAACCATATCTGTGTTTCCTAACAATCTTCTGCATGTCGATTCTGTTTCACAATAGTTTGATTATTTTGCTGAAGTTTTGTGATGTTAAGTGTTTTCTGTCTTGAGTTCATTAATAAACAACAGACTCAACGGAATAGTTTCTTCATGTGTTCACAACGCGGATGTATTTAGAGATGCCACTAGCAAAACGAATCAAAAGGACACACAATATTTGAGATTTTTTAGAAAAACTGAAGTGAGAAAGCGAAGACGGTTTATCTACAAGTAAAGAAATATTGGCGGCATATGCTGGGAAAGTTTGACTTGCGATCATGATTTTGAGGGGTGCTCTATATCATCTCTCTCTCTTTTATTCTCTCTCACTCTATGTGTTTGTTTCTCCCTTTCTTAAGTTATTTCTAATTCTTTCTTTTTCTCATTCTTTTTTCTTTCATACGATACTAGTCTTTCTTCTACGTTATTCTCTATATACATGTATCTCCATCTTTTATTTTCTTTCACTTCTATTCTCTCTCACTCTATGTGTTTGTTTCTCACTTTCTTAAGTTATTTCTAATTCTTTCTTTTTCTCGTTCTTGTTTCTTTCATATGATAATTATTTTTCATTTTTATTCTACACTATCTCTCTCTCTATTTTAATTCCCTCTCTCTCTTTCTTCTTTTCTGACTCTCCTTTATTCTTTATCTCTCTCTTCTATTCTCTCTCACTATGTGTGTATTTCTCCCTTTCTCCAGTTATTTATAATTTTTTTTCTTTTTTTCTCATTCTTGTTTCTTTCATACGATAATTAGCGTTCTTCTAAGCTGTTCTCTCTCTTTATCTCTTTCTATCTATCTCCACTAGGCTTTCACAGAACATTCTCTTCCTGTAGCCCCGTTCTCTCCCGCTGTGTCTAACTTCCATTTTATGTTTAGTCGTGAGCTACCATATAACGACTATCTATCCTCGCTACCATATAATGACCATCTATCCTCGCTACCATATAACGACCATCTATCCTCGCTACCATATAACGACCATCTATCCTCGCTACCATATAACGACTATCTATCCTCGCTACCATATAACGACCATCAATCCTTGCTACCATATAACGACCATCTATCTTCGCTACCATATAACGACCATCTATCCTCGCTACCATATAACGACAATCTATCCTCGCTACCATATAACGACACGACCATCTATCCTCGCTACCATATAACGACCATCTATCCTCGCTACCATATAACGACACGACCATCTATCCTCGCTACCATATAACGACACGACCATATATCCTCGCTACCATATAACGACACGACCATCTATCCTCGCTACCATATAACGACCATCTATCCTCGCTACCATATAACGACCATCTATCCTCGTTACCATATAACGACGCGACCATCTATACTCGCTACAATATAACGACCATCTATCATCGCTACCATATAACGACCATCTATCCTCGCTACCATATAACGACCATCTATCCTCGCTACCATATAACGACACAACCATCTATCTTCTCTACCATATAACGACCATCTATCCTCGCTACCATATAACAACCATCTATCCTCACTATCATATAGCGACCATCTATCCTCGCTACCATATAACGACACGACCATCTATCCTCGCTACCATATAAAGACACGACCATCTATCCTCGCTACCATATAACGACCATCTATCCTCGCTACCATATAACGACACGACCATCTATCCTCGCTACCATATAACGACACGACCATCTATCCTCGCAACCATATAACGACCACCTATCCTCGCTACCATATAACGACACGACCATCTATCATCGCTACCATATAACGACCCGACCATCTATCCTCTCTACCATATAACGACTATCTATCCTCGCTACCATATAACGACCGTCTATCTTCGCTACCATATAACGACCATCTATCCTCGCTACCATATAACAACCATCTATCCTCGCTACCATATAACAACCATCTATCCTCGCAACCATATAACGACCATCTATCCTCGCTACCATATAACGACCATCTATCCTCACTACCATATAACAACCATCTATCCTCGCTACCATATAACGACCATCTATCCTCGCTACCATATAACAACCATCTATCCTCGCTACCATATAACAACCATCTATCCTCGCTACCATATAACAACCATCTATCCTCGCTACCATATAACAACCATCTATCCTCGCTACCATATAACGACCATCTATCCTCGCTACCATATAACAACAATCTATCCTCGCTACCATATAACAACCATCTATCCTCGCTCCCATATAAAAAACATCTATCCTCGCTACCATATAACGACCATCTCTCCTCGCTACCTTATAACGACCATCTATCCTCGCTACCATATAACGACCATCTATCCTCGCTACCATATAACGACCATCTATCCTCGCTACCATATAACAACCATCTATCCTCGCTACCATATAACAACCATCTATCCTCGCTACCATATAACAACCATCTATCCTCGCTACCATATAACAACCATCTATCCTCGCTACCATATAGCGACCATCTATCCTCGCTACCATATAACAACCATCTATCCTCGCTACCATATAACAACCATCTATCCTCGCTACCATATGGCGACCATCTATCCTCGCTACCATATAACGACCATCTATCCTCGCTACCATATAACGACCATCTATCCTCGCTACCATATAACAACCATCTATCCTCGCTACCATATAAGAACCATCTATCCTCGCTACCATATAACGACCATCTATCCTCGCTACCATATAACGACCATCTATCCTCGCTACCATACCTTTCACTTTCTTCCATTCCTTCTGATCTCTTAATCAACTCTTAATGCCCACCATCACACCTACCTACCTACCTACCTACCTACCTACCTACCTACCTACCTACCTACCTACCTACCTACCTACCTACCTACCTACCTAACTACCTACCTACCTACCAACCAACTACCTACCTACCTACCTCTACCTACCTACCTACCTACCTACACACATACACACACACGCACAGACGTGTCATTCTAAAGCCGCAACGAGTTCTAGTATCATCATGTGCCACACCGGTTAGCGTAGGCGATCATGTCCTTCCGTAATCATCTATCCCCATTCTATCGCATCAGATCTGTTATTGACTGTTTTCCATGGCAAGACACCAAGTTATCAAGTATTTTCTCTCTTTGTCGTCCGAGATCTCTCTTTCCTTTATTTTGCCAGTTGTAACCAAGTATTCCAACTTTCCTCTTCTCATGATGTGCTCGAAAAATGTTGATTATTTCTTTCTGATGTTTTTTTTTTTTTTTTTTGGAACTCTTATTTTGTGGTGGCCTCTTTGAGAATATCCCCATTGGTCTTTTTAACTGTCCAGGGAACTTTCAACGTTCTTCTGAGAAATCCCATCTCTGTGGCCTCTAATTGTCTTTTCATGTGTTTGTCTATTGTCCACGATTTACTTCATAGGTTAGAATTTGTTATATATAGCACCGATATACTGTCTTTCTGATTACTATTGACTGTAGTGACTGAACTTCACATCTCAATTATTGATTGTTATCTTTTCTTTTGCATCTTAGTTTGATAAATACGAAATAACTATAATGATATAGTATAACTTGATAAAATGAAATAACTATAATGATATAGTATAACTTGATAAAATGAAATAACTATAATGATATAGTATAACTTGATAAAATGAAATAACTATAATGTTATAGTATAACTTGATAAATATGAAATAACTATAATGATATAGTATAACTTGATAAATATGAAATAACTATAATGATATAATATAACTTGATAAAATGAAATAACTATGTTATAATAGAAGATCTACAAGAACACTTAAACAAACTCAACATCTCAGGCACAAAATACAACATGAAAATCAACATCAACAAAACAGAAGTCATGAATATCGCCAAAAATAAACAGAACATCAACATAACTATAGAAGGCAGACAACTAAAACAAGTAGAGGAATTCAAATACCTAGGAAGTCTAATGACAAACGATAATTCTCAAACGACAGAGATAGAATCAAGATGCAACAAAGCTTGTCAAATCATTGGACAGTTATCACCACTATTGTCCAACAAGGAAATAACTCTAGAGGCAAAACGAGCACTATACAATACAATCTTCATCCCAACGTTGTGCTACCAATGCCAGGCCTGGACCCAAGATGCAAGAACAATAAGAAAAATAACCTCTACAGAGATGAAATGTGTTAGACGAATGACAGGAAACAGTCTGAGAGATAAGATCAGAAATGAAGAACTGAGAAAAAAGCTAGGAATAGCCCCAGCCATAGAATATATAAGGAAACAACAGATAAAATGGTTTGGCCACGTGACAAGGCAGAAAGAACAAAACACAACACAACGAACCTTCAACAAACGTTGTGAGAACACCAGACCCAAGGGTCGACCACGAAAAAGATGGATCGATGGAATATTAGAAACACTAGGAAACATAACAGCAGCAGAGGCGAACAGAAGAGCAAAAGACCGCAAATATCTCCCCTCGACGCTGAAAGGCAAATGAGGAAGGAAAGAAGAAGAAGATAATGATATAGTATAAATCAATAAATATAAAATAACTATAATGTTCTAATATAACTTGATAAATATGAAATAACCACAATGTTATAGTATAACTTGATAAATATATTTTACCTATTCAAGAAATATAAGCACACTGGTCGGAGTTAGTTATAGAAGTGCGAGAGCAACATCAATTGACACTGAAGCTACCAGAAAGACTAGAACTACACGCGCGTGTACTGCACTCATTATCTTATTTTCCTTGATGATGGAATGAACAAAAGAAAGAACATGCCATGATTATGTACGTCAGAGACGTCTTCATACAACATATATACATGTGTCCCCGTTCTGAGAGTTCACGGTTATCATTTGCAAGATGTACAAAGTCAAACCTTTTTTCGCAACTTTCATCAGTCAAGCAATTTTCTCCTAATGCCAACACACAGACAATAACTGGTTCTGTGTTGTTATTATCATTATATGAATATTTTTAAATATCATCATCAAGTACCGGGCCTGCTGGCGTAGGCGGTCATGTCTCTCCACAACTTTCGATCTCGACAGTTATTTATCATTTCTATTGTTGACCTGCCAAAACCATTCTCTTAAGCTGTCTGGTATATTTTCTCTTTGCTTCCCTCTATCTCTTCGTCCCTCAATTTTCCCAGTTGTTACAATATATTGCAGTTGTTCTCTTCTGATTACATGGCCAAAAAATGATGATTGTTTCTTCCTAATATTGGAAATTAGCTCTCTTTTTGCTTTGACCTCTTTCAGAACGTTTTCATTACTCTTCTTAGCTGTCCGTGATATTCTCTACATTCTTCTGTAAAACCAATTTTCTAGTCTCCAGTGATTTTCTTTCACGTTGTCCTATTGTCCATGACTCACATCCATATGTTAAGACTGGCTCTACATAACATTTAAGAACTCTTTTTCTTGTTTCTATTGTCAAAAATGGATTGCATGGTATCTTCCTCATATTTTGGAAAGCTGCTTTTGTCTGAGCCATTCTGCATCTCACCTCTGTTGTACATCTTCCGTCTGAGGTTAACATTGTTCAGATGATTTATTTGTATTAATCTTCTCCTTCTTCTTTCTTTTTAGCTCGCAGTAAAGCATAGGTCTTCAACAAACACTTTCCATGTCAATCTGTTTTTTGCCATCCTTTTAAGATCATTCCCTGTCGTCCCCATCATCTTCATCTCTGCTTCTATCTGTCTTCTCCAAGAATTCCAAAAGGGCATGTTGTGTAATACTCTCAATTGGCTTCCGTAGTGTGTGTCACATCCAGCGCCATCGTCTTCGCTGTATCTCTTTATCCACTGATATTTGACTGGTACATTCCCATAATTCTATGTTAGTGATTTTGTCCTGCCATTTCCATCCTTTTATTCTGCGTAAGCATCCATTAATGAAAGTCTGTATCTTCGTGATTGTCAATTTTGTTGCTCTCCATGTTTCACGGCCATATAATAGGACCGCCTTAACATTTGAGTTGAAAATTTTTATTTTTGTATTTAACCTAATTTTTTTGATTTCCATGTTTCCCGGTGCAATGAAAGCTCCTCTTGCTTTTGATATCCTTATTTTGGTATTATTTTCTGTTCCTCCCTCTTTATCTATATTACTGCCCAAATATATGTAAGATTGTACGTCTAGTAGAGGTATTTCTCCTAATTTTATTTGGTTATTGCCAACTGTATTAATTCTCATAATGTTGGTCTTCTCTCTATTAACCTTCAGTCCTAGCTGTTGTGATCTCTCATCAAGTATGCTCCTTTTATCCTGCATCTGTTTATGGCTGTGTGATAGGAGAGCTATGTCATCAGCAAAGTCTAAATCATCAAGTTGTTTGGTCAGTGACCACTGGATCCCATTTCTGTTGTTTTGAGTTATTTTCATAATCCAATCTATGGCCAGTAGAAAGAGAAATGGAGACAGAAGGCATTCCTGCCTTACTCCTGTTCTTATTTCAAATGCGTCTGTAAGCTGTCCTTTATGCACCACACTACATTTTGTTCCTTCATACATTGTTTTCATCAGGTTAATAAACTTTATGGGATTATTTGTGAAGTTTTCTTCACAAAATATTATTAAATAATAATTGATAATATTTAGTAATAAAAATATATTTTAAAAAATAAAATACAATGAAAATAGAAAATAAAAAGATGACAATCATATACTTATTTTGCTTCAAATGTTGGATATTCGCAGAGCGCTTCTGATACAGATATAACGTTATTTAAGAGTAGATTGTCAAGAAATTATTTTGTGGAAATGATTAATTTCCATTTCGGTAAATTTTGCATGGGAAAGAGTGGCAGTGAGAAAGAGAACTAGGGAGAGCGAGTGAGAGGGAGATGCAGAGAGAGTGAGAGGGAAAAATAGAATGAGATAGATAGGGAGTGAAACAGAACACGTGAGAGGGAGAGAGAAAAGAAGGAGATATAATATGAGGGAGAGAGAGAGATAAAGAGAAGTGGGGTGTGAGGAGTTGAGAGTGGAGAATGAGAGGGGGAAGGAGAAGAGACTGAGGGAGAAGAGTCAGAGGACAAAGAGTCAGAGGGAGAGAAAGTAGAGATTGAGGAGAAAGAGGAAGAAAAGAGCCAGACGCATAATAATATACATCAATAGAAGATCTGCTTGAAATCACGAAAGAAGACTAAATCTAAAGCCTCGTGCACACTAAAGTCATCGACAATCTGCAGCGGAATAGGGCTAACAGTTGTTTGTGCGACAAAATTATAGCTCCAAATAGAAACAACAGACCTGGCCACATTGTTTCACGAGCTATGTAAATGAGACACGGCTAGACACGTGATGAATTGGGCGTGTGTGAACGTTATTTAACGCCGTTAACGTCTTTCATTCTCCCATTGAGACAAATATTTTCCCAAATAATTACGTCACCAAAGTCAGTAATTAATTTCAAATGTCAATGGTGGGTTGTTGTTGACATAATTGATCTTTGTCCCGAAAATAACACACGAAGAGATAGAGTAAACAGTGAACATCATTAAGTCTCCATACAAAATATAGACAAGATAAAGAAATACACGCCCGTGCGCTGCCGGGGCCCGAAATGGGAGTAAAGAATTGTGGCGATGTTCCCAACAAGGCATGTTCGTAAGAGGCGACTAAGGAGGGTTGAGCATGGCTATCGTGTGCTGTAAAAAAAAAAACATAAGCTGCAGAAACTTCACAAACACGGAGAAGCGAATGCGCTGGATAGGACACACACTGCGGAAGCCAACTGAGAGTATTACACAACATGCCCATTTCTGGAATTCCGAAGGAAAAAGACAAAGAGGAAGACAAAAAATATTCTTGGAGAAGACAGAGATGAAGATGATGGGGAAGACATGGTATGAGCTTAAAAGAATGGCAAGAAACAGAACGGCTTGGAAAGTGTTTGTTGAAGATCTATGCTCCATAGGAAGCTGAAAGTTAGAAGAAGAAGAAGATGATGATGATGATGAAGAAGAAGTAGTAGAAGATGATGATGATGATGAAGTAGAAGAAGAAGAAGATGAAGAGGATGAAGAAGAAGATGAAGATGATGATTGAAGAAGTACGGAATAACATTTTGAGATTCGAAAGAGAACTATACGAGTCAACCTTCATAAAAAGAGTAGTTTAGTTTAGTCGGCACAAAAATCTGCATTACACAACGGGCAACTTAATAGTGCTAAGATCCTCTCCTCAGCACATTCCTCCTCAGCACGTTTGTCCTCAGCACGTTTGTCCTCAGCACGTTTGTCCTCAGCACGTTCCTCCTCAGCACGTTCGTCCTCAGCACGTTTGTCCTCAGCACATTCCTCCTCAGCACGTTTGTCCTCAGCACGTTCCTCCTCAGCACGTTTGTCCTCAGCACGTTTGTCCTTAGCACGTTTGTCCTCAGCACGTTCCTCCTCAGCACGTTTGTCCTCAGCACGTTTGTCCTCAGCACATTCCTCCTCATCACGTTTGTCCTCAGCACGTTCCTCCTCAGGATGTTCCTCCTCAGCACGTTTGTCCTCAGCACGTTCCTCCTCAGCACGTTCCTCCTCAGCACGTTTGTCCTCAGCACGTTTGTCCTCAGCACGTTTGTCCTCAGCACGTTCCTCCTCAGCACGTTTGCCCTCAGCACGTTTGTCCTCATTACATTCCTCATCACGTTTGTCCTCAGCACGTTCCTCCTCAGCACGTTCCTCCTCAGCACGTTTGTCCTCAGCACGTTTGTCCTCAGCATGAAACAAGCCCGCTAAATACTAGCGAAATCACCGAAGATGACTTCAGCTGAGATTGACGAACTCCGTAGCAACTCAGCCTCTTTAGTCGCCTCTTACGACATGTGTTTCAGATTGCAGTGCCTCTGTTCTTTTCGTTCATGACCGTTGTCAGGGCCCTGGTAGTCTTTGATGAGAAAAGTGTAGTCCGATATCATCATCATGTGCCATACCAGTTGGCGTAGGCAAATATGTCCTTCCATAATTTTCTATACACAGTGCATCGTATTAAATCTGTTTGTGACTGTTTTCCATACCATGACACAAAGCTTTATAATATCCTTATTTTTGGCGCCTACGATTTCTTTTTCCTGTGTTTTGACAGTTGTAACCAAATATTCCAACTTCACTCTTCTCATGATGTGCCCGAAAAATGTTGATTTTTTTTTTCATGTTTTTTAGATGCTCACTTTTTCTGTTGGCCTCTTTGAGAATGTTTGCATTGATCTTTTAGTTGCATAGGGAACTTTCAACATTCTTCTGAGAAGTCCCATCTCAGTGGCCTCTTATCGTCTTTTCATTTGTTTGTCTACTGCCCATGATTTGCTTTCATAGGTCAGAATTTGGCTCTATATAGCACCGATGAACTATCTTTGTCACTTCTATTGACATAGACTTGTGGCGTAAGACGTTTTTCATTTTATGAAATGCTATTTTGGCTTGAGCTATTTTGCTTTTTATTTCTGTGGTGCCTCATCCATCTGATGTTGTTATTGTGCCCAAGTATTTGAAGCTTTGCACTTGCTTCAGATTCGTCATGTTTTAGACAAATTGTCGGATATACAGCACAAAGAAAGAAATTAAATTGTCGGATATACAGCACAAAGAAAGAAATTAAATTGTTTAACCATTGCGTTCTTCAAAAAAAGAAGAATGAATTGACAAAATACAACAAACATCGGAAACGTAACAGCAAAGAAAACTAACTAAAGAATAAAATACAAGACCTCCCTTCAACACTGAAAGACAAATGAAGAAGTAAAGAAACAGAAGAAAAAAGAAGAAGATTAAAGAAGATGACATTACAACAGTTTGAATGAACACCTTTATAATATTGAATGAAAGCACAACCTCACAGGCTTCCATTTTCTTTTCTCTTGTCTTATTTATAGCCCATCTCGTTATTTTAATCTGCATGGCAGCGCTGAGCAGATATAGCGTTTCACTATTTGTTTTAGATTTGGCGGTATTTGTTAATGTGCTTTTGTAGAAAAATACAGGGCCTAGAGATGTGATGGTATAGAATGGTCTTGCATGTACGAATCGTGTCTAGTTGGTTCCCCGACTCCCAGATCATACCTTACACAACAGAACGTTAAAATATAAATTATTAAAAACAACATTAAATATAAAAATAACATCATCATCAGCATGTTCATTGCAGAACTTTGCATCAACTACACCCTTCTGATAGAATCTCTCTAGCCAGATCTCCTACAGAACATTGCATTCACCACAGCCCGTCTGAAAGAATCTCTCTAGCCAGATCTCCTACAGAACATTGCATTCACCACAGCCCGTCTGAAAGAATCTCTCTAGCCAGATCTCCTACAGAACATTGCATTCACCACAGCCCGTCTAAAAGAATCTCTCTAGCCAGATCTCCTACAGAACATTGCATTCACCACAGCCCGTCTAAAAGAATCTCTCTAGCCAGATATTCTACAGAACATTGCATTCACCACAGCCCGTCTGAAAGAATCTCAGTCTCTAGCCAGATCTCGTACAGAACATTGCATTCACCACAGCCCGTCTGAAAGAATCTCTGTCTCTAGCCAGATATTCTACAGAACATTGCATTCACCACAGCCCGTTTAAAAGAATCTCTCTAGCCAGATCTCCTACAGAACATTGCATTCACCACAGCCCGTCTAAAAGAATCTCTGTCTCTAGCCAGATATTCTACAGAACATTGCATTCACCACAGCCCGTTTAAAAGAATCTCTCTAGCCAGATCTCCTACAGAACATTGCATTCACCACAGCCCGTCTAAAAGAATCTCTCTAGCCAGATCTCCTACAGAACATTGCATTCACCACAGCCCGTCTGAAAGAATCTCTGTCTCTAGCCAGATATTCTACAGAACATTGCATTCACCACAGCCCGTCTGAAAGAATCTCTGTCTCTAGCCAGATCTCCTACAGAACATTGCATTCACCACAGCCCGTCTGAAAGAATCTCTGTCTCTAGCCAGATATTCTACAGAACATTGCATTCACGACAGCCCGTCTGAAAGAATCTCTGTCTCTAGCCAGATATTCTACAGAACATTGCATTCACCACAGCCCGTCTGAAAGAATCTCAGTCTCTAGCCAGATCTCGTACAGAACATTGCATTCACCACAGCCCGTCTGAAAGAATCTCTGTCTCTAGCCAGATATTCTACAGAACATTGCATTCACCACAGCCCGTCTGAAAGAATCTCAGTCTCTAGCCAGATCTCGTACAGAACATTGCATTCACCACAGCCCGTCTGAAAGAATCTCAGTCTCTAGCCAGATATTCTACAGAACATTGCATTCGCCACAGCCCGTCTGAAAAGAATCTCAGTCTCTAGCCAGATATTCTACAGAATGTTGCATTCGCCACAGCCCGTCTGAAAAGAATCTCTGTCTCTAGCCAGATATTCTACAGAACATTGCATTCACCACAGCCCGTCTGAAAGAATCTCTGTCTCTAGCCAGATATTCTACAGAACATTGCATTCACCACAGCCCGTCTGAAAGAATCTCAGTCTCTAGCCAGATCTCCTACAGAACATTGCATTCACCACAGCCCGTCTGAAAGAATCTCTGTCTCTAGCCAGATATTCTACAGAACATTGCATTCACCACAGCCCGTCTGAAAGAATCTCTTTCTCTAGCCAGATATTCTACAGAACATTGCATTCACCACAGCCCGTCTGAAAGAATCTCAGTCTCTAGCCAGATCTCGTACAGAACATTGCATTCACCACAGCCCGTCTGAAAGAATCTCTGTCTCTAGCCAGATCTCCTACAGAACATTGCATTCACCACAGCCCGTCTAAAAGAATCTCTCTAGCCAGATCTCCTACAGAACATTGCATTCACCACAGCCCGTCTGAAAGAATCTCTGTCTCTAGCCAGATATTCTACAGAACATTGCATTCACCACAGCCCGTCTGAAAGAATCTCTGTCTCTAGCCAGATCTCCTACAGAACATTGCATTCACCACAGCCCGTCTGAAAGAATCTCTGTCTCTAGCCAGATATTCTACAGAACATTGCATTCACGACAGCCCGTCTGAAAGAATCTCTGTCTCTAGCCAGATATTCTACAGAACATTGCATTCACCACAGCCCGTCTGAAAGAATCTCAGTCTCTAGCCAGATCTCGTACAGAACATTGCATTCACCACAGCCCGTCTGAAAGAATCTCAGTCTCTAGCCAGATATTCTACAGAACATTGCATTCGCCACAGCCCGTCTGAAAGAATCTCTGTCTCTAGCCAGATATTCTACAGAATGTTGCATTCGCCACAGCCCGTCTGAAAAGAATCTCAGTCTCTAGCCAGATATTCTACAGAATGTTGCATTCGCCACAGCCCGTCTGAAAAGAATCTCTGTCTCTAGCCAGATATTCTACAGAACATTGCATTCACCACAGCCCGTCTGAAAGAATCTCTGTCTCTAGCCAGATATTCTACAGAACATTGCATTCAACACAGCCCGTCTGAAAGAATCTCAGTCTCTAGCCAGATCTCCTACAGAACATTGCATTCACCACAGCCCGTCTGAAAGAATCTCTGTCTCTAGCCAGATATTCTACAGAACATTGCATTCACCACAGCCCGTCTGAAAGAATCTCTGTCTCTAGCCAGATATTCTACAGAACATTGCATTCACCACAGCCCGTCTGAAAGAATCTCAGTCTCTAGCCAGATCTCGTACAGAACATTGCATTCACCACAGCCCGTCTGAAAGAATCTCAGTCTCTAGCCAGATATTCTACAGAACATTGCATTCACCACAGCCCGTCTGAAAGAATCTCTGTCTCTAGCCAGATATTCTACAGAATGTTGCATTCGCCACAGCCCGTCTGAAAAGAATCTCAGTCTCTAGCCAGATATTCTACAGAATGTTGAATTCGCCACAGCCCGTCTGAAAAGAATCTCTGTCTCTAGCCAGATATTCTACAGAACATTGCATTCACCACAGCCCGTCTGAAAGAATCTCTGTCTCTAGCCAGATATTCTACAGAACATTGCATTCACCACAGCCCGTCTGAAAGAATCTCTGTCTCTAGCCAGATATTCTACAGAACATTGCATTCACCACAGCCCGTCTGAAAGAATCTCTGTCTCTAGCCAGATCTCGTACAGAACATTGCATTCACCACAGCCCGTCTGAAAGAATCTCTGTCTCTAGCCAGATATTCTACAGAATGTTGCATTCACCACAGCCCGTCTGAAAGAATCTCTGTCTCTAGCCAGATCTCGTACAGAACATTGCATTCACCACAGCCCGTCTGAAAGAATCTCTGTCTCTAGCCAGATCTCCCACAGAACATTGCATTCACCACAGCCCGTCTGAAAGAATCTCTGTCTCTAGCCAGATCTCGTACAGAACATTGCATTCACCACAGCCCGTCTGAAAGAATCTCTGTCTCTAGCCAGATCTCGTACAGAACATTGCATTCACCACAGCCCATCTGAAAGAATCTCAGTCTCTAGCCAGATATCCTATAGAACATTGCATTCACCACAGCCCGTCTGAAAGAATCTCTGTCTCTAGCCAGATATTCTACAGAACATTGCATTCACCACAGCCCGTCTGAAAGAATCTCTGTCTCTAGCCAGATATTCTACAGAACATTGCATTCACCACAGCCCGTCTGAAAGAATCTCAGTCTCTAGCCAGATATCCTATAGAACATTGCATTCACCACAGCCCGTCTGAAAGAATCTCTGTCTCTAGCCAGATATCCTACAGAACGTTGCATTCACCACAGCCCGTCTGAAAGAATCTCTGTTTCTAGCCAGATATTCTACAGAACATTGCATTCACCACAGCCCGTCTGAAAGAATCTCTGTCTCTAGCCAGATATTCTACAGAACATTGCATTCACCACAGCCCGTCTGAAAGAATCTCTGTCTCTAGCCAGATATTCTACAGAACATTGCATTCACCACAGCCCGTCTGAAAGAATCTCTGTCTCTAACCAAATCTTCCACTTCTTCCGTGATCACGTTCAAGGTCTCCTTGATGTCTTGAAGCCACATCCTTCATGGTCTGCCTCTGATGCGTCGCCCGGGGAACCATGTCTTCATTTATTATTTTTCCAGTCCGATGTTTCTTTTGACGTGGCAGTGCTATTTTAATTGTCTCAGCAGAACGGTGTCTATAAGCCAGATCCTTTGTTAAAATATGTCAACACAAGTACGTCTTCATCCCTATTGTTTATTATCCAAGGTATCTTAAGGATTTTTCTGTTGCATTTTGTTCAGAATAAATTTAATTTCTTCCATGCTGTTTGCGAGATTGTCCTTGATTCACACCCATATGTTGTTTTTAGAAAATACATGTCCTCGGTAATTTAAAATTTGATAATTTTACTTCCTTGCATGTATTGTACTACATGTTCTTCATGCCGTTTAGTTTTTTGTATTGCTAATCTTCTTTTAATCTCCTTCTGGCAGTCTCCATTGTTAGTTACTACAGAACCCAGATATTCATAGTTTGTTACAATTTCAATTTCTTCACTGTTGATGATTTTCGGTCGGCTTTTTGTCAATGGACATTATCTTCGTTTTCTGCATGTTTAGATAGTGGTTTCTCTCTTCACGGAGTTTTTTACACACTCATTTGTCCCTTCTGATTGCTTTGCACATAAAAACAACACATTCCCAAAAATAAAAGCAATATTAAAGAAACCCTACCAGTACCGCCTGGCTATTCCCACCTTCTACTAGCAATGAAGTTCATATGAAGAGATTCAGCTTGATATGTAACTTTCTGAACAAGAAAACTGAAGGCAGTCAAATATTTATTCTTAAGATTACACCAAAATCACAACATGTTAATTCTTCCAGCAATTTAATTAATCTGTAACTTCTTTCTTTGCTGTCAGTTTTCTTTAGTGTTTGACGAGTTCCCACTCGAGCTGTCCTTAATCAACTCAGTCACTAACCAAATATGAGTTGAACCCGAGAGTCTGACGAGGGTAAATAAAAAAACCGAGAGCGTATTTCGGTCGGTTAGCTGAGCCTGTATTGACAGAGACTAGAGTGTGACAAGTATCAATAACGTGTTCAAGTTAGCGTTATTTACATCACCGATGTCGTCTTTCGTTTTCTCTAATATGAATACGTCACGCCTACTGCTGACCACAAGTTAGTGAAATATCCTTCCGGTTCAGTTAATGCTAAAGCCTAAAACTAATCAAATGAATACTTCAACTGCCAATTTTTAGAATAGATAGATAAATACTTCACACATCCATCCTACTCACTCACTTAACCCTACCAATTCAATCAATTTACTGAGTGGAGGGAGAGGGCTGAGTGGTCTACAAGTAAAAAATCGGTCTATGGACAAGAAGATTCCTGGCTGGGTGGACTAGAAGTAAGAAATCGGTCTCTGGACAAGAAGATTCCGGGCTGAGTTGACCAGAAGTAAGAAATCGGTCTCTGAACAAGAAGATCTCGGGCTGAGTTGACTAGAAGTAAAAAATCGGTCTCTGGACAAGAAGATCTCGGGCTGAGTTGACTAGAAGTAAGAAATCGGTCTCTGGACAAGAATATCTAGGGCTGAGTTGACGAGAAGTAAGAAATCGGTCTCTGGACAAGAAGATCTCGGGCTGAATTGACTAGAAGTAAGACATCTGTCTCTGGACAAGAAGATCTCGGGCTGGGTGGACTAGAAGTAAGAAATCGGTCTCTGGACAAGAAGATTCCGGGCTGAGTTGACCAGAAGTAAGAAATCGGTCTCTGGACAAGAAGATTCCGGGCTGAGTTGACCAGAAGTAAGAAATCGGTCTCTGGACTAAAAGATTCCGGGCTGAGTTGACTAGAAGTAAGAAATCGGTCTCTGGACAAGAAGATTCCGGGCTGAGTTGACTAGAAGTAAGAAATCGGTCTCTGAACAAGAAGATCTCGGGCTGAGTTGACTAGAAGTAAAAAATCGGTCTCTGGACAAGAATATCTCGGGCTGAGTTGATTAGAAGTAAGAAATCGGTCTCTGGACAAGAAGATCTCGGGCTTGGTGGACTAGAAGTAAGAAATCGATCTCTGGACTAGAAGATTCCTGGCTGGGTGGACTAAAAGTAAGAAATCTATCTCTGGACTAGAAGATTCCTGGCTGGGTGGACTAGAAGTAAGAAATCGATCTCTGGACTAGAAGAGTCCTGGCTGGGTGGACTAAAAGTAAGAAATCGATCTCTGGACTAGAAGATTCCTGAATGGGTGGACTAGAAGTAAGAAATCGATCTCTGGACTAGAAGATTCCTGGCTGGGTGGACTAGAAGTAAGAAATCGATCTCTGGACTAGAAGATTCCTGGCTGGGTGGACTAGAAGTAAGAAATCGATCTCTGGACTAGAAGATTCCTGGCTGGGTGGACTAGAAGTAAGAAATCGATCTCTGGACTAGAAGATCCCTGGCTGGGTGGACTAGAAGTAAGAAATCGATATCTGGACTAGAATATTCCTGGCTGGGTGGACTAGAAGTAAGAAATCGATCTCTGGACTAGAAGATTCCTGGCTGGGTGGACTAGAAGTAACAAATCGATCTCTGGACTAGAAGATTCCTGGCTGGGTGGACTAGAAGTAAGAAATCGATCTCTGGACTAGAGGATTCCTGGCTGGGTGGACTAGAAGTAAGAAATCGATCTCTGGACTAGAAGATTTCTGGCTGGGTGGACTAGATGTAAGAAATCGATCTCTGGACTAGAGGATTCCTGGCTGGGTGGACTAGAAGTAAGAAATCGATCTCTGGACTAGAAGATTCCTGGCTGGGTGGACTAGAAGTAAGAAATCGATCTCTGGACTAGAGGATACTTGGCTGGAAGGGAACCAAAAATCCGCGGTTTTCTCGCAGCTTTATCCTCCCCTGGTCTCTGGGTAGTGTGATTGATGTTTAACCTTCTCGAAAAACATGAGATCCCGTGTGCACCAGGCGCACGTTAAAGAACCCTTGCAAGTTGGAAATTGAAAATAGTAGACCAAGAATGGCCTCTGCCCGGGGCAAATTTAATAGACGAAAATGTGCCCCAAAATGTTAAAACTGTCGACGATAAAAATATGAGATTGCCTCTTAAGTGGGAGAATGTCTGCCTACTTGACTGGGGACACAGCACACAGCTGCCAATGTCAAAAGTAGGAAAGAGTGATATTCAGGCAAAATTTAGTCCCTCGGGACTTTGTCAGAGAGATATAAAGTTTGTATACACAAACAAACAAAGAAAGAAACAACCAAACAAACAAACAACCAAACAAACAACTAAACAAACAAACAACCAAATCTGTTTACTTACCTCGTGACTCAATCTTCCAAGTCACGCCTTGCTTCATTTATCCAAAATTTAAATAATTCTCATTACTCATCCTAGTTGGCTCACTCACTCACTCACTCACTCACTCACTCACTCACTCACTCACTCACTCACTCACTCACTCACTCACTCACTCACTCACTCACTCACTCACTCACTCACTCACTCACTCACTCACTCATTCATTCATTCACTCACTCACCAAAATTTTCCAGCGTCAAAGTGTAGTATATATATGTTGTTGTTGTTGCGTTCGCCAGTTTTCAACTCTGATGAAGTCCCTAGAGACTAGGAACTGAATTTTGCGTGTTATTCCATTTTTCCCTGGCAACCGTGTGCATAGGGGTCCCTCGCCGCACAGGCAGATAACTCCGACTTCGGAGATACTCATGTTTTTTCCGTCGATGAGTAACTGACGTTTCAAGCCGGGCCTCGCTGCTGAGATCAGGGGTGGTTGCCGCAGAGAGAAATCATAAATAAAAATCCCAGCCGGTGTAGCCGAGATTTTAACCCACAACCTCTCTGTCCCGAGGCCGGCGTCTTGCCTCGAGACCAACCAGTCCCCATGGACTTGGAATATGAGGAAACTGTAACAAAGAACACTTTTCATGCATAGCCTGCAATGGTTCCTGCCGCCTATCCACCATATACCAGAAGTTCACGTCCTCCCGAAAGTGATGATCGTCATATTTCTTTAAAAAATTATAGCGCTTGATGATGTTAGGCCATCGTTGTTGACTCCAATTTACACCAAACAACAGACCGTAAGATTAGCGTAACGCCGGTCTAGGGATTTACGATAAGCCATTACAATGACGTAGCTCACATAACAATGTCGGACGCACTGTAATGAGGCGCCCTTTAGAATCCTGATTACTCTAGTGAATGTAGCCCACGACGAACAGAACAAGGTGCAAATTCCCTAAAGAGATAAAACTGCGGCTGATGAAGCATTTCACATTAATGAGAACATGGAAATAACTTGCGTCAAGCAAATCCAACAACTGTCATGAACAGCATCAATGTGACGTAAAGCGCAGAACAAGCCAAGACGATGGAAGGTCACACTCATAACACTTGATTTGTTGACAATGGAATATCGCCGGCATACGACATTGTTTTATCGACGCAGATGTAATAAGTAGATCATTATCTTGACTTTAACGCATAGGAGTGCCATGGAAAACCGAAATTAATCAGACATCGAATGCACTTTTTGCAGCGATCGAGGGAACGTGGACTAGATCCGCCATCTTAGAAACGGAAGACCAATATAATGCTAACACTTATAAGAAAAATCGTGGCTTGCCACTGTGGCACATACGACTTCAGTAAATCTTCTCTGCACGTTTCTTATTTTAAATTGCCATTTTAGCTATAGCCACGTGTTTTCTATCAGACTTATATGCAGTGGCGTATCCCGGGGAGGGCCAGAGGGGTGATTGACCAGGATGAATGTATTTTAAGGTCCCAAAGTGTCAAGAAGATAAAAAAAAATAAGTATAAGTACAAAAAAGATTACTGGGCGCAATACTTGCCTTGTCAATTCACATTGTAGGGAGATCTTACGGTCTGTTGTTTGATGTGCGACGGGGATAATCCGCTGACCAACTGTATTTCATATGTTCGGATTTGGAGACAAAAACGATGTCCTAACATCATCAAGCGCTATACATCATATTCCTTGTTGCTGTTTCCTTATATTCCAAGTCCGGTTTGCTGCAGGAGCTACTGAATTAAGTGTTCTGTGCACACCATGAGCTGTGTGTTTCATCCGTTTTAGTCGTGTTTCAATATATAGATTGTTTACGATGAATGATGCTATCGTATGACATGGAGCAGACGGTTATGTTCACTTTCTGTACGGTTTCTCCTTTTGTTTTTTTTTTTGCGTGTGCTGAGACTGCTATGATGGGGACTACAGCTACCTTTCTTTGTTTGGGAGATGAGATATTAATTCGGATGATTCCACTGGCACGGGCGGTTGAGCAATTATGGATTTTAATTCGTTTGCAGTGATACTGGGGCCTTTCATAACCATAATACATGCCTTACACCGGGCGTTGACAAAGCACACAGCGCCACTGATTATACGTGCCTATTATAATTGTATTCTCACTCTAATAGATACAAATGAAACCGAGAAATTAAGAATTAAAACTGATGTATTTGCCGTTGTACTGTGATATAAGACAACGTAAAATGTATCTGATGCTGTGATAAAAACAGGCTTCTGTTGTAGAACACACAGTACACATACCCGCCTGCTGGCTTCGGACACAAAAGTGACATTTTAGTTTTAGACCAACACATTTTACAGCAAAAGTGTTCCTTGTTGCGGTTTCCTCATATTCCAAGTCCGGCTTGCTGCCGGAGATACTGAGTTTAGTGCCATGTGCACACCGTGAGCTGTGCTTTTCATCCGGATGGTGTTTTTATATTTATATTGCGTGCGATGAATGATGATACCGTATGACGAAGGGCAATTCAGCTGCGTTCACTTTCGGCGCCACTTGGACTCATGTCTCTTGTCATGTGCTGTAGCTGCTATGATGGGGACTGCTGCTGCCTATTTTGTTTGGATCCTTTAATGAGATGTTAAATCGGATGATTCCACAAGCACGGGCGGTTGACCAATTATGGATTTTCATTTGCTTGCAGTGATACCGGGGCCTTCGACTAACTATAACTATAATATTTTGCAACATTTATGAGTGTTGATGACTTGAGAGTACACCATTTATGAGTGTTGATGACTTGAGACTACAACATTTATGAGTGTTGATGACTTGAGACAACAACATTTATGAGTGTTGATGACTTGAGAGTACACCATTTATGAGTGTTGATGACTTGAGACTACAACATTCCATTTGTTTATATAATTTGGTAGATGGATTCAAATTTGTGAGAATTTATGTGTGTATTTAATGGCATCAGTAATGGTAGCAACAAAGAAAACGTCATCACCCCAATGTACAACAAAGACAAGTGGAACAATATTAAAACAGGTAAATGAATTTAAATATCTGGGCACATTGTTAACCTCAGATGGTAGATGTACAACGGAGGTGAAATGCAGAATAGCGCAGGCAAGCAACTTTTTAAAAAAATGAGGAAGATACTGTGCATTCCATTTTTGACAATAGAAAAAAAAGAAAAAAGAGTTCTTAAATATTATGTAAAGCCAATCTTAACATATGAATGTGAATCATGGAAAATATGACAACATACAAGAAAATCATTGGAGGCTGTAGAAATAAGGTTTTACAGAAGAGTAATGAAAACGTTCTGACAGAGACCAAAGCAAAAAGAGAGCTCATTTCCAATATTAGGAAGAAACAATCATCAATGTTTTGGTCATGTAATGAGATGGGAACAACTGAAATATATCGTGACAACTTGGAAAATTGAGAGACGAAGAAATAGAGGGAAGCAAAGAGAAAAGATACCAGATAGCTTAAGAGAATGATTTGGCAGAAAGTCAACAACACAAATTATAAATAAGTGTCGAGATCGAAAGTTGTGGAGAGACATGATCACATACGCCAGCAGGCTTTGTACCTGATGATGTTGATGATCTAATGACATTAAAGTAAAGTAGATGCTTCTAAGAAGAATTGTTTCCGATATAGACACATTTAACGCTGTTGTGGAGAGACATGATCACATACGCCAGCAGGCTTTGTACCTGATGATGTTGATGATCTAATGACATTAAAGTAAAGTAGATGCTTCTAAGAAGAATTGTTTCCCATATAGACACATTTAACGCTGTTGTGGAGAGACATGATCACATACGCCAGCAGGCTTTGTACCTGATGATGTTGATGATTTAATGACATAAAAGTAAAGTAGATGCTTGTAAGAAGAATTGTTTCCCTTATAGACACATTTAACGCTGTTGTGGAGCACTGCATTCTGGAGGCGAAGGCGGCGCCTCCCAGCACCAGAGCTGGATGTTGTCAGCGACCCACAGCTGACGGCTTGCGCTAGGATCGGTGAACCAAAACCATCCAGACCCTGCTCCACCTCTCCGCGGCGCCTCCCAGCACCAGAGCTGGATGTTGTCAGCGACCCACAGCTGACGGCTTGCGCCAATTCGGTGAACCAAAACCATCCAGACCCTGCTCCACCTCTCCGCGGTGCCACCACTAACAGAGTAACCTGTCTAGTCTGGCCAAGCGAGCAGGGATCGAAGAGGGAAGACAACCCGGTACTCAAAAATGTCGTGCTGAAGTCGGATGTGTTGGGCCGAACGGCGCAAATATAACAGTTATACTGCAAACTACAACGCAACGCAGACACATCCCCTTAAAGTCCTTTTAAGGACGGATGACGAAGAGGAATTCTACAGTCTACGAATACTCTAGAATACTTTAGTCATCGGGCGAACGCAAGCAAGCAAACACTGCATTTTCAACCACAAAAGTTATGAACATTTATCCGATCAATTCTTATAATCAACGTGCATGTATAAAAGAAGAATCACGGATGTGTTGTTTCACTGAAATGGATGAAAGGATCAAGGTAACTAAGATACCGGGAAGCGAATCATTTCTTGAGAGAGAGGTAAAATTATAAAAATCGGGTTAAAAAAATCACAAATAATCAACAACAGAAACAAAATCAAAAAAACAATAGACGGTCCGAAGCAGGATCGAACCCGTACTCCTTGGCACAGCGCCTTGCCACGAGAACCCAACGCTAGAGCACACAGCCAACTCAGTGACCTAAAAAAGTAGTTATCATTGGCGATGTCTTTCACTCATGTGTACTCATGACTAAAGCATAGGTTTACGAACACAACTCGAGAATAAATTGTGCATCTATATTTTCTATTAAGACAAGTATCTCCCCGATGTATAGCGGGATAAAAGAAGCCATATTCTGCATGAGAACAATAATCGAAAAATACACAGAAGTAAACAAACCAATATATGCCTGCTTCATAGACTACACCAAAGCTTTTGATAGAGTGCACCACAAACAACTTATAGAAAGCCTAAAAGAGATACATCTAGATGACATGGACTCACGACTAATGTAATCTATACTGAGAGCAAACAGCAATAATAAAATATAACAAGGAGAACTCTACACCCATTGATATAAAAAGAGGAGTAAGACAGGGATACATCCTATCACCAAGCTTGTTCAATCTATACACTGAGCAAATTTTTAAAAACATCATAGAGATGCCAGGCCTACAAATTAATGGAAAGATAATCAATAACCTAACTACTATTCGTGCTGTTTCGACCTATAACTGGTTGTCTGCAACGCGCATGTATTCAGTCCTACTCTATCGGGGAGATCATCATCATCGAGTGCCTTCTCCGCAACGAAGATTGGCAAGCATGGAGCGCCATTCTGCTCTGTCTCTTGCTTTGATGGTGCAGGTTGTCATAGGCTGATTTGTCCATCTTTTGATATTACTCGTCCATGTTAGTCTTGGTCTGCCTCTGCCTCTTTTACCTTGTATTTTCCTCTCCAGGATTGCTTTTAGTAGGCTGTTGTGTCTTTTAACATGGCCCAGAAATCGCATTTGTCTTGTTTGAATTGTGTTTAGAAGTTCTCTTTTAATTTTTAGTTGTTTTAAAACTTCGTCGTTTGTTTTCTTTTCCTTCCATCCAATTCTATCTATTCTTCTATATATTCACATTTCAAAGGCTTCAATTCTCTGTTCTGTTTTCTTGTCTAATGTCCATGTTTCTGCACCATACAGGAATACTGAGAAGATGTAACATTTTGCTATTCTTAGTTTTAGCCCTGGTGCTATTTGTTTTGATGTTAGTATGTTCTTCATGACATTAAAATTACTTTTTGCCATTCCTATTATTTTGTTTATTTCAGTTGTACATTTTCCATCACTGGTTATATTATGTCCAAGGTAGTTGTAGTTCTGAACTGTCTCCAGGTCTATTCCTTCAATTTTGATATCCATTTGTGGGTTTTGAGTATCTTCTTTGTTTATGATCATAGTTTTAGTCTTTTTTATATTCATATCTAGTCCATATTTTTTGCTTGTCATGTTTATTTCATTAAGTAATTATTGTAGATCTTTACGATTTTCTGCTAGTAGAACAGTATCATCGGCATATCTTAGGTTATTGATTATCTTTCCATTAATTTGTAGGCCTGGCATCTCTGTGATATTTTTAAAGATTTGCTCAGTGTATAGATTGAACAAGCTTGGTGATATCTATCTATCTATCTATTGACCTTTCGAGCCGTAACCGGCCCATAGGGCGTAGACCAAGATACACCTTCTCCTATATGAATTTTTGTTCTAGCAGTTTTCTTTTAAAGATATTTTATCAAATCTCGCCATCTGTCTCTGTTCTGTGCAAGCAGTTCTATCTCATTGATGGAGCCGATTCCTGCTGCTCTTGCCTCTCTCATCAATGTTCTTCTCAGTGTCTCCCTGGGTCTTCCTCTTTTTTTCTTTTACCTGTTGTTTCCCATATGAGGGCTTGCTTTGCTATTCGATTATTATCTCTTCTCATCACATGTCCAACGTATGACCATCGTCTTTTCTTTATTACTGAAGATATTAGTGGTTGATTGGCGATTTCTCTAATTTCCTCGTTTGTTTTGAATTCGTTCCATTCTATACCAAGTATTTTCCTTAGACATTTATTTTCGAATGCGTTCAACTTTGTTTCTATATCTCTTGTTGTTTTCCAGCTTTCACACGCATACGTAAGGGTTGATAGTACATTTGATTTGAATAGCCTAAGTTTTGTGTTTGTGCTAATGAGTTTTGATTTTCACAACTTTTCAAGGCTTCTGAAAGACATTGCTGCTTTAGCCAGTCTGATTCTAATTTCTTTGCTCGTATCCCCTTCTCGATCAATGTGACTTCCAAGATAGATAAAGTGATCGATCTCTTCTACTGGTTTGTTTTCCATGTATATTTTGTCACTTGTTGGAATTAAACTTTTCATGACTTTAGTCTTTTCATGATTGACCTCAAGCCCAATTTTGCTGGCTATTGATGATAGTTCATTTGTGTTTTCCTGCATCGTTTTTATCTGACTGCTGATGAGAACTATGTCATCAGCAAAGTCGAGGTCCTCCAAATGGTCTCCTTGTATCCATTCGATGCCTTTATTACCAGTGCAGCATTTCTTCATTATGAAGTCCATAACAATTCCAAATAACAAGGGCGATAAAATACATCCTTGTTTAACCCCAGTAACCCCAGTTGGTGATAAGAGAAACAAATAATAATAAATGAATATTATTTAATAGGGACATTTGGGAGGGGATAGATCAGCGAATCTTTTCAGGGGACGATATCTTTGCGTTTTTTTCTGTTGTTGATTGTGTTATTTTTCCCTGTATTGTAAACATACCATTTCCTCATAAATTATTCGCTTATCGCCTCGGAAGTTACCCTCCATAATATTTGTTTATTATTATTGTCTTCTCTCTTACCTAAAATACTAATAAAGAACTGTCAAACTAAAACAATGCAGTAAATAAAGAATTTTAAAAAAGTAAAGTACCCCCGTCACGCAAAGTTGCGTATAGGGGAAATGGTGTTAGTGACCATAAATTTTACAGACCTTCAGCACATGATTTTTGGGGTAATGTGGTCGGTATTACGTCCGTGCCGCTTTACTTTCACAGAAAAAAATCTGGTACAAATTTAAGGCTGGGTGAACCGGAAGCCGTCGGTCGAGATCGAACCCTAACTCTTGTCCTTTGTAGTCCAGTTCACTAACCACTGAGCTATCGCGGATTCCATAAAGAATACAGGAGCATTTATAGATTAATTTTCATTATTAAATCACCTATTTATATACTTTTTTACATTGCCTAAAACGTCATTTTTGTCGCTTTAGAATGGGCGTGTTGAGTATTAATATACAAACAAATTCCTACACACGGAAAGATCAAAAGACTTAGGGACAGGGCATCCTTCCTTCGCCCCTCGGCGCATTAATTAATTTACTGTTGCAATAAATGTCATGTTAAGACCTGGCGCGAGGGAGAAAGCTTTCTCGCTTTACTCATTTACTAATTCTGTCATCTCTCTTTACTTATTTACCGTTCAGATTCGAGTGGAGATATAGTTTGCGATCTTTTGTTCTTTTGATCTCCTGCTGTTATGTTTCCTGGTGTTTCTAACATTCCATCAATCTATCTTTTCTGTGGTCGCTCCTTGAGTCTGGTGTTCTAGCATCATTTATTGAACACTAGTTGTGTTGAGGAGAGAAGCACAGATATCAAATCTATATTTTTAAAAATATAAAAAAATCTATATTAAAAATATAAAAAATCTAAATAAAATTTAAAAAAACTATTTTAAAACATTTTAAAAATCTATATAAAAATAAAAAAAAATCTATATTAAAAATATAAAAATATATATTAAAAATATTCATCATCACCATCATCATCATCAAGTACCGGACCTGCTGGCGTAGGTGATCATGTCTCTCCACAACTTTTGATCTCGGCAGTTATTTATCATTTCTGTTATTGACCTTCTGCCAAGCCATTCTCTTAAGCTGTCTATTATTTTTTTCTCTTTGCTTCCCTCTATCTCTTCGTCCCTCAATTTTCCCAGTTGTTACAATATATTCCAGTTGTTCTCTTCTCATTACATGGCCAAAAATGATGATTGTTTCTTCCTAATATTGGAAATTAGCTCTCTTTTTTTTAACCCACAGAAGGGAGCAGAAAACCACCGTCGTAACTTCTTCTTTGTACAATCATGAATCGCCACAACAATAGAAAAATTATGCAAAAATTATTTTAAAATCTATATTAAAAATCTAAAATATCTATATAAAAAAGATAACAAATCTATATTAAAAATATAAAAATATATAAAAAATCTATATTTTAAAAATATAAAAAATCTGTATTAAAAAAGATAAAAAATCTATATATAAATATATAAAAGAATAAAATACTGAGCAGGACCGCGAGTATAGCTGCAGAAAACATACCAAAAAAAAACACATAAAAGTGAGCAGCTAGACTATGAGAAAGACAAGAAAAACTACAGTTCAGGGATTGTTGTGTTTAATATGTAGAGTTTGTTTGCTATACCTGATGAAGACTTTTGCCGAAACGTTGTAGTTTCTCTTGTCTTTCTGTTAGCCAAGCTGCCCAATATCCTTATAGATTTATTTGTTTTGTGTCGAATCTAGATCTTTCTGTCTTATCACGTTAACAACCATATCCGCTGTCTCTGTATGTATTCCCTGGCAGGAATTATTCCTAGCCTTCTTTCCTAAGTTCTTCTATTGTAATCTTATTCCCCAGCCTAGACGCCGGCATCGAGACCGAGAGGTTGTGGGTTCAAATCCCGGCTACACCGGTTGGGATTTTTATTTGTGATTTCTCTCTGCGGCAACCACCCCTGGTCTCAGCAGCGAGGCCCGGCTTGAAACGTCAATTACTCATCGACGGAAAAAAATATGAGTACCTCTGTAGTCGGAGTTATCTGCCTGTGCGGCGAGGCACCCCTGTGCACACGGCTGCCAAGGAAAAATTGATAACACGCAAAATTCAGTTCCTAGTCTCTAGGGACTTCGTCAGAGGTAAAAGCTGGGGAACGTAACCTCAGCCTGTTTCCTTTCATGCGTATGACACATTCAAGTTATAATCCAGTGATTCTCAAGATTTCTGTGCGTTGCCCTTAACCTCGCTGAACACTCATTCAACGTTTGATTACAGATACTTTAGTGTGAACTCATGTTCCTTATTTCTTTCTTTTTTTCCTGTTTGATTTCTCTCTTTCATTTATTTATTCACGAACTCTTCTGTCTTTCTGTTTTTTACTATGTTCTTTCTTTCTTTCTTAATACTTTCTTTCTTGCATTTGTGGATTTATTTATTCATTCCTTCTTTATTTCGTCTTTTCTTCCTTTCCTTTTTTATGTCTTCCTTCTTTCTAACATTGTTTCATTCTTTCTCATGTTCCTTTTTTCTTTCATTTTCCTTTTAGATTTCTCTCTTTCGTTTATTTATTCATGAACTCTTCTGTCTTTCCTATGCTCTTTCTTTCTTTCTTTCCTTCTTTTTTCCCTTTATTTCTTTCCTTCCTTTTTCTTTCTTTCTATTTTTCTTCTTCCATCTTGAGCACAGTTGATAATGCCGGACTCATTCTATAAGAACTGATCCCCTCAAAGCTGCGACCATATACAGTTACCTCTATGAAGTTTCTAGATTGTCCAAATGTTAATTTGGTACTGGGTACTTTAAGAGAAGAAAAACGACCTGTTGTAATGCTGACCACTCAATCCAATGTGTGACAATGGTCAAGAAAATAGAGACACACTAAAACCAACTTCCATTTACGTCACACTCGAGGCGCAGTTAAGTTGTTTCTTTCTTTTCCTTCCATGTGTCATAAATGTAAAGACTGCTGGCGTAGAGAAATGACCTCGGTCTTATCCCAATGTGCATTGACATGTTGATGTCAACATTTGCGCGAGCTTACATTCGCAGCTTTCAGAGGCGTAGGCAGGAAGTGTTGAGGAAGAAATCGTTGATAATACACTCAACAACAGATACTTATAGTTCGTAGGTAGATTTAAGAATAATGATACTTATATCATTCATTATCAAGTATCATACTTTCTGGCATAGGCGAACCCGTCTATCCACAGCTTTCAATCTCAAAAATTGTTTAGCAATTCTACTTTTGGTTTTCAATCATTCATTCTGATACGTTTCTTGTCACCTCTCTGTTTCCTTATATCTTTTCTTTTCAGAATATTTCCAATTGTCAAGTAGTTTTCATCTGTTCTTTCTCAGTATGTCGTCACATGTTTATGTGTTCTTTCTCAGTATGTCGTCACATATTTATGTGTTCTTTCTCAGTATGCCGTCACATGTTTATGTGTTCTTTCACAGTATGCCGTCACATGTTTATGTGTTCTTTCTCAGTATGCCGTCACATGTTTATGTGTTCTTTCTCAGTATGTCGTCACATGTTTATGTGTTCTTTCTCAGTATGCCGTCACATGTTTATGTGTTCTTTCCCAGTATGTCGTCACATGTTTATGTGTTCTTTCTCAGTATGTCGTCACATGTTTTATGTGTTCTTTCCCAGTATGTCGTCACATATTTATGTGTTCTTTCTCAGTATGTCGTCACATATTTATGTGTTCTTTCTCAGTATGTCGTCACATATTTATGTGTTCTTTCCCAGTATGTCGTCACATGTTTATGTGTTCTTTCCCAGTATGTCGTCACATGTTTATGTGTTTTTTCTCGTCATCATCATGTCCGACACCGGTTGGCGTTGTCGACCATGTCTCTCCACAATCTTCTATCCACAGTGCATCGTATCAATTCCGTTGTAGACTGTTTTCCATGGCATGACACACAGCTATTTAGTATCTTCTATCTTTGTCGTCCGTGATCGCTTGTTCCCTGTATTTTGCCAGTTGTAACCAAGTATTTCAACTTTCATCTTTTCATGATGTGCCGAAAAATGTTGATCGCTACTTTCTGATGTTTTTTAGAAGCTCCTTTATTGTGTTGGCCTCTTTGAGAACTTCCTCATTGGTCTTTTAGCTGTCTAGGGAACCTCAACATTCTTCTGAGAAATCCCATCTCTGTGTATTCTTTCTGGTACTAGTAAAAAGCTTCTCTCTTTTCCACTTTGGTCTTTCCTAAAGAACGTCTTCTGTGTTCATGTTAGCTTTGCCTGGCATATAAGTTTTTCTTATATAAAAAAAAAAAAACACAATTTTGTGATCTCAAATGATTTTCTTATATGTTGCCTGATTGTCCAGGATTCACTTCTTCCACTTTATACCAAGGTTGGCTTTTTAAAGAAAGCATGACAGTAGCTTTCTTCTTGATTGTAATGTGGACAATGTAATCGAACATGTTTTTCCAAATATCCATAGGGAATCATATTTCTTTTTTTTTTTTTTAATAATAACTGTTTTTTTTTTTTACAATATATGTAGGAGACCATGTTTTTACACTATCTGTCGAAGGCCACGTCTTTTACAATATCTGTCGAAGGCCATGTCTTTTACAATATCTGCCGAAGGCCATGTCTTTTACAATATCTGTCGAAGGCCATGTCTTTTACAATATCTGTCGAAGGCCATGTCTTTTACAATATCTGTCGAAGGCCATGTCTTTTACAATATCTGACGGGAGACCATGTTTTTACAATATCTGTAAGAGACCAAGTTTCTTTTTGCTTTTACAGTATCTGTAGTAAACCATGTTTTTTTTTTACAATATCTGTCTATCTATTTACCTTTCGAGCCGTAACCGGCCCATAGGGCGTAGACCAAGATACACCTTCTCCTATATGAATTTTTTGTTCTAGCAGTTTTCTTTTAAAGATATTTTATCAAATCTCGCCATCTGTCTCTGTTCTGTGCAATCAGTTCTATCTCATTGAGGGAGCCGATTCCTGCTGCTCTTGCCTCTCTCATCAATGTTCTTCTCAGTGTCTCCCTGGGTCTTCCTCTTTTTCTTTTACCTGTTGTTTCCCATATGAGGGCTTGCTTTGCTATTCGATTATTATCTCTTCTCATCACATGTCCAACGTATGACCATCGTCGTTTTTTCTTTATTACTGAAGATATTAGTGGTTGATTGGCGATTTCTCTAATTTCCTCGTTGTTTTGAATTCGTTCCATGCTATACCAAGTATTTTCCTTAGACATTTATTTTCGAATGCGTTCAACTTTGTTTCTATATCTCTTGTTGTTTTCCAGCTTTCACAGGCATACGTAAGGGTTGATAGTACATTTGATTTGAATAGCCTAAGTTTTGTGTTTGTGCTGATGAGTTTTGATTTCCACAACTTTTCAAGGCTTCTGAAAGACATTGCTACAATATCTGTAGGAGATCATATTTGGTTCAATATCTGTAGGAGACATTGTGTTTTACAATATCTGTCATCATCATCATCATCATCATCATCATCATCATCATTAGGTCACATGTCCACTGAAGAACGTTACATTCACAGTCTGTATGAAAGAATATGATTCTATCCAGATGTGTTCCTTCTTCTGCTGCCATATTCAAGGTCTCCTTGATGTCTTCCTTCTTCTGCTGCCATGTTCAAGGTCTCCTTGATGTCTTCCTTCTTCTGCTGCCATGTTCAAGGTCTCCTTGATGTCTTCCTTCTTCTGCTGCCATGTTCAAGGTCTCCTTGATGTCTTCCTTCTTGTATTGCCATGTTCAAGGTCTCCTTGATGTCTTCCTTTTGTATGCCATGTTCAAGGTCTCCTTGATGTCTTCCTTCTTGTATTGCCATGTTCAAGGTCTCCTTGATTTCTTCCTTCTTCTGCTGCCATATTCAAGGTCTCCTTGATGTCTTCCTTCTTCTGCTGCCATATTCAAGGTCTCCTTGATGTCTTCCTTCTTGTATTGCCATATTCAAGGTCTCCTTGATGTCTTCCTTCTTCTGCTGCCATGTTCAAGGTCTCCTTGATGTCTTCCTTCTTGTATTGCCATATTCAAGGTCTCCTTGATGTCTTCCTTCTTCTGCTGCCATGTTCAAGGTCTCCTTGATGTCTTCCTTCTTCTGCTGCCATATTCAAGGTCTCCTTGATGTCTTCCTTCTTCTGCTGCCATGTTCAAGGTCTCCTTGATGTCTTCCTTCTTGTATTGCCATATTCAAGGTCTCCTTGATGTCTTCCTTCTTGTATTGCCATATTCAAGGTCTCCTTGATGTCTTCCTTCTTGTATTGCCATGTTCAAGGTCTCCTTGATGTCTTCCTTCTTCTGTTCCCATATTCAAGGTCTCCTTGATGTCTTCCTTCTTGTATTGCCATGTTCAAGGTCTCCTTGATGTCTTCCTTCTTGTATTGCCATATTCAAGGTCTCCTTGATGTCTTCCTTCTTCTGCTGCCATGTTCAAGGTCTCCTTGATGTCTTCCTTCTTCTGCTGCCATATTCAAGGTCTCCTTGATGTCTTCCTTCTTCTGCTGCCATGTTCAAGGTCTCCTTGATTCTTTTCCTTCTTGTATTGGCATATTCAAGGTCTCCTTGATGTCTTCCTTCTTGTATTGCCATGTTCAAGGTCTCCTTGATGTCTTATAATACAATATCAGTTGGCGGTACTAATTCCATAAACGCCTATCTACAATTTGACGCACGCAATTCGCTAGTGGCCATCTCCCGTGCTCCTCAATAAAGATTCAAGATCAAACACTGCCATCATTGTGGGGAGAATTGCAACATTTCCACATACTGCCTCTTTTGGTGATGATGATGTTGTTTGTAGTGCTGGTGACGATGATGATTATGTTGTTGTTTGTAGTGCTGGTGACGATGATGATGTTGTTGTTTGTAGTGCTAGTGACGATGATGATGATGATGTTGTTGTTTGTAGTGCTAGTGACGATGATGATGATGTTGTTTGTAGTGCTGGTGACGATGATGATTATGTTGTTGTTTGTAGTGCTGGTGGCGATGATGATGATGTTGTTGTTTGTAGTGCTGGTGACGATGATGATGATTATGTTGCTGGTGGTGGTGACGATGATGATGATGTTGGCGGTGGTGACGATGATGATTATGTTGTTGTTTGTAGTGCTGGTGACGAGGATGATGATGATGTTGTTGTTTGTAGTGCTGGTGACGATGATGATGAGTTGTTTGTAGTGCTGTGACGATGATGATGATGATGATGATGATGTCGTTGTTTGTAGTGCTGGTGACGATGATGATGATGATGATGTTGTTGTTGTTTGTAGTGCTGGTGACGATGATGATGATGATGATGATGTTGTTTGTAGTGCTGGTGACGATGATGATGATGATGATGATGTTGTTTGTAGTGCTGGTGACGATGATGATGATGTTGTTTGTAGTGCTGGTGATGATGATGATGATGTTGTTTGTAGTGCTGGTGACGATGATGATGATGATGATGTCGTTGTTTGTAGTGCTGGTGACGATGATGATGATGTTGTTTGTAGTGCTGGTGACGATGATGATGATGATGATGTCGTTGTTTGTAGTGCTGGTGACGATGATGATGATGTTGTTTGTAGTGCTGGTGACGATGATGATGATGATGATGATGATGTTGTTTGTAGTGCTGGTGACGATGATGATGATGATGTTGTTTGTAGTGCTGGTGACGATGATGATGATGTTGTTTGTAGTGCTGGTGATGATGATGATGTTGTTTGTAGTGCTGGTGACGATGATGATGATGTTGTTTGTAGTGCTGGTGACGATGATGATGATGTTGTTTGTAGTGCTGGTGATGATGATGATGTTGTTTGTAGTGCTGGTGACGATGATGATGATGTTGTTTGTAGTGCTGGTGACGATGATGATGATGATGATGATGTTGTTTGTAGTGCTGGTGACGACGATGATGATGATGATGTTGTTTGTAGTGCTGGTGACGATGATGATGATGTTGTTTGTAGTGCTGGTGACGATGATGATGATGTTGTTTGTAGTGCTGGTGATGATGATGATGATGTCGTTGTTTGTAGTGCTGGTGACGATGATGATGATGTTGTTTGTAGTGCTGGTGACGATGATGATGATGTTGTTTGTAGTGCTGGTGACATGATGATTATTTTGTTGTTTGTAGTGCTGGTGACGATGATGATGATGATTATGTTGCTGGTGGTGGTGACGATGATGATGATTATGTTGTTTGTAGTGCTGGTGACATGATGATGATGTTGTTGTTTGTGGTGCTGGTGACATGATGATTATTTTGTTGTTTGTAGTGTTGGTGACGATGATGATGATTATGTTGCTGGTGGTGGTGACGATGATGATGATGATGTTGTTTGTAGTGCTGGTGACATGATGATGATGTTGTTGTTTGTGGTGCTGGTGACATGATGATTATTTTGTTGTTTGTAGTGCTGGTGACGATGATGGTGATTATGTTGCTGGTGGTGGTGACGATGATGGTGATGTTGTTGTTTGTAGTGCTGGTGACGATGATGATGATGTTGTTGTTTGTAGTGCTGGTGACGATGATGATGATGTTGTTGTTTGTAGTGCTGGTGACGATGATATGATGATGATGATGATGTTGCTGTTGTTTGTAGTGCTGGTGACGATGATGATGATGATGATGATGTTGTTGTTTGTAGTGCTGGTGACGATGATGATGATGATGATGTTGTTGTTTGTAGTGCTGGTGACATGATGATGATGTTGTTGTTTGTAGTGCTGGTTACATGATGATTATTTTGTTGTTTGTAGTGCTGGTGACGATGATGATGATTATGTTGCTGGTGGTGGTGGCGATGATGATTATGTTGTTGTTTGTAGTGCTGGTGGCGATGATGATTATGTTGTTCTTTGTAGTGCTGGTGACGATGATGATTATGTTGTTGTTTGTAGTGCTGGTGGCGATGATGATGATGTTGTTGTTTGTAGTGCTGGTGACGATGATGATTATGCTGTTGTTTGTAGTGCTGGTGGCGATGATGATGATGTTGTTGTTTGTAGTGCTGGTGACGATGATGATGATGGTGGTGGTGGTGGTGGTGGCGATGATGATAATGATTATGTTGGTGGAGGTGGTGGTGATTATGATGATGTTGGGGTTGGTGGTGATGGGCGGTGGCGATGATGATAATGATAATAATGTTGGTGGTGATGGCGATGATGATGATACCGCAATTTGCTTCCAAACTACCTGTATAATATTTAAGTTTCAACAACTATAGAATACTATATTTTTCCACAATTCCTCTCCCTCACTTTCAACTTCCGGTCTCCACCACTGATGCAGCCACCATTTGCACGTCCTGAATTATTCATTTGGCAGTTTCGACATCTTGTATCACGACTAGAACCAGAAATAGCCGAGAACGGCCTAGATGTGATGATTCGTGATTTAAATTTGGCTGCTGAATTACCATATCAGGCAGATACTACCAGATACTTTCAGATATGTATCCGTCTGTGCTTTATTTATCATTAATGTGTATCTTATGGTTATGGTTATGGAAGGCTTCGGTATTACTGCAAACGGATTAAAATCCATAATTGCTCAACCGCCCGTACCAGTGGAATCATTCGATTAGTATCTCATCTCTTAAACAAAGAAAGGTAGTAGCCGTCCCCATCATAGCAGTGTTAGCACACGCAAAAGACATAAGGCGAAACCGCACAGAAAGTGAACACAGCCATCTGTTCTCCGTCACACAATATCATCATTCATCGGAATATCGAAATATGATCAAAACGGATGAAACGCACAGCTCACGGCGTGCACAGAGCACTTAACTCAGTAGCTCCTGCAGCAAACCGGACTTGGAATATGAGGAAGCTGTAACAAGGAACACTTTTCAGACACAGCCTTTAACGGTTCCTGCCATCTATATGCCATATTGACCGGAAGTTCAGAATTTGTATCTTACTTATGAATAACAGTGAATAGTGTTATCCTATCTGTAACGTCACCGGCAGTTTCATGAATGATCTTCTGCTGGTCCGCTCGAATAATAATTAAAACTCTTCTTACTCTTTGTCATCTCACATAACGCTTGGGATAGTTTGGGGCACCACTGACAGACGTCGTCAACTTTCTCCACACGCCATCATCTTCAGTCATTCATTGGGACTATAATGACAAGGCAAATTTGTTCTTTGATTTTACATTCCCATCCCTTTATCTGTCTATTTCTTCTCATTCACAGTTCCTTGCCGGATGGTCTTTGCTAGGTCAGATAACGAGATTCCTGGTCTAACTATTTAAATTTGCGTCTTTTTTCACAATCGTCAAAAGATTATTATGTGTTCTGTTTCTTTGTATCGTTTTGTGAACTTTGGAAGAAAAAGAAGTAAAAAAGGAAGAAGTAGAAGAGGAAGTAAAAGTAGAAGAAGAAAAGAAAAGAAGTAGAATGATAATAAGAAAAAGGTAGAAAAGAAGAGGAAGAAGCAGAAGTAAAAGAGAAGAATGAACTGCTTTACCACATAGTTTGACATCTTCTAAATGAGAATGAAGATGGAACACCGCACAAATGTATTCCTTAACGGTAGAAAGAAAGAACAAATGTAAACGTCAGCACAATCTCGACTTGAGTTAAGAAGTTAAATATATCTTCATCCCAAAGTTGTACTACCAATGCCAGTCCTGGACCCTACACTACAGTCTTCATCCCAAAGTTGTGCTACCAATGCCAGTCCTGGACCCTAAAGCAGTGGTGGCCAACTTGAGGTTGCCCGAGGGCCGGATTAAAGCCAAGGCCAAGACCCGCGG
Organism: Megaustenia siamemsis; assembly: GCA_032433765.1. Taxonomy (NCBI): domain Eukaryota; kingdom Metazoa; phylum Mollusca; class Gastropoda; order Stylommatophora; family Ariophantidae; genus Megaustenia; species Megaustenia siamemsis. Next base: position 56,219,311 of record JAVIAB010000091.1, read on the forward strand.
GCCACACTTAGAATATCGTCAAAATGACAGTAGGGACCTATGCGATATAGTAATATATAAATAATGCTTGCACTTTGACTACATATTTGATTTGTAACAAATCCATTAATTATTCATTTTAAAATTACCTTTAATGTCTCAGTGCGACGATTGTGACTTGTCACAGCTTTCCACCAGAGATTTGAAGTCCACTTCCATTTTTGACGTGGCGATTCGGAGAGTATGGGACAATGTCGAATCGGTCATTCTGTTCCTGTCTTAGATTTAATTAACTTCATGGAAGAGAATGTTGTCTCGCAGAGATATGTGCTGCCGAATATAGAGCACATCTTTAGTGCCCATTTTCTCAGACACGGGTAACGTTCATTTGGTAGCAATTTCCAGAAGTCAGCTCCTAATGCCTTTACAGTACTGAGGAAGGGGTCACACTGAAGGTCACACAACTCTAGTTGAAGATCTGATGGCTGGCACTCACTGTGCACTTAATTGGGTTATTAAAAAGTTCCGTTTGCGGACGAAACATTTCAAAATCTTGAAATCGTCGATCAAATTCACAAATCAAATGTTCAATGTCAGCTGCGTACTTACTGAAGTTTGCACTTTTCTATCTCTGACAACAACTGCTTACAACTTGAAAATGGAACAGATCATTTTTTTGCAAAGAAAGTCTAAATAGATTCAGCTTCTTTTTAAAACCATCAACATATCCCATCAATTGAAAAATGGTTTGCTTTTCCCCTTGTAGCTGCAAATTCACTATGTTCAAATGTTGTGTGATGTCTGTGAGATATGCCAGATTATGAAGGAAATTAATGTCTTTGAGTGCATGTTGAAGATCAATGGAGCATGGTAAGTTCTCTCGCAGGAAGTCATAAATGTCATTCTTCAGTTCAAAAAATATTATTAAACATTTCCCTCGACTAAGCCATCTTACTTCTGTATAAAGCAGGAGATCACCGTAGCTAGAATCTACTTCCTCTAAAAATGATAAAAACTTCCTGTGATTTAAAGACTGGTGTCCTCCTCTTATCAAATTTGTTATTTTCACAACAGTAGCCATGGTGTCTTTTAGATTTATGGACTTTGCACAAAGGGCCTCTTGATGAATTATGCAATGCAATGTAGTACGTTAATTTTGTTTTGCTTTAGAAGTCCAACAAAACCAGTATTTGAACAATAAAAGCTTTGCAACCATCAGTACACACTGCAGACAACTTTCAAAACCACCTACTTCATCTACGGCACTATGAACTGCAGAAAATATGTCTGTCCCTCTACAAGTGTCATGCAAAGAGCAAACTTTCAACAATTCTTCAATAACAGTAAAATCCTCCTGGATAACTTTAACAAAATAAGAAGCTGGCAAGTGTCAGTGATGTCAGTACTTTCATCAATCGCGAGCGAAAAATATGAGCAGTTTTCAATACAAGATTTTTAAACTTTGAGACAGTTGCAGACTGATGTCTTCTGTTCTTCTGGCTACAGTTTGTTTTGAAAGAGGGCACAGATTCAAATTCTTTGGCTATTTTTTTCTTGACCGAATGCCTTTGCCATTTGAATCGCACATTTCTTCACAAAATTTCCGTCAGTAAAGGGTTTTTTAGATTTTTGCAAGCTCATAGGTAACTGTATATGATGCAATGATCGATGACTCTTTAATTTTATTGCCCTTTGTATACATACTTTGCTGTTGATTCAACTTTGTCTTCAGCTGTTCAACCAAAAGCTTCCTAGCTTCATGCTATGTTTCTCATACATGTTTTGATGATGTGTGGCATAGTGCCGTTTTAAATTATATTCCTTCAAAACGGCTAACACTTGAACGCAAATTAAGCACTGAGGTTTACTATCCTTATTGAAGATGAACAAATAATCTAATTCCATTCAGGTTTAAATATGCGATTTTCACAATCAACTTTTCTACGTTTTAACATGATTTAATACAAAATCTCACATCAAAGTTAAAAGTCACAGAATGTTGGTCCACTATCGAAAATAAGTCAAGATTTGACAGTTATACACAGACTTGTGTTTGACAATGAAATCAAAAGATTGTGACCAAATAACACGTTGCAGTCATTTATGGACAAGACAAGACGATGGGATCAAAGGGAATGAAGGCGAACAGTGAAACATTTTGAATGTAACTTCAAAGACAGAATTAGAGCTACGAAGTCCCCTCACCCCTGTCCCTCCCAACCTCATTAACCCCTTACCGCGAAATGAAGGAGCCACCACAAGTCCAGACGACAAATGTTGAGCAAAGATCTGACGCTATCACCGCACTGACAATAAAGCAACTTTGCTGTACCAACTCGAAGCAAAGACTTTGAATATTGTCGGCACCATTAGTTGTGCAGTGTGTGTGTGTGTGTGTGTTATTTGAAATTATGTTGCCAATCTAGCTGTTGCGAGAAATTGACAGAGATTTTCAAATTGTGTATTCTTGAACGATAGAAGAGTTAACTCCGACACGGATTAAAACCAGGAGAAATCCGCTATTAGGGGTAAAAAATGAAGTAAGTCCGTGGAGCTTCGCGGGCCAAGAAAACTAGGCTGCGGCCGGATCCGGCCCGCGGGCCGCCATTTGCCACCCCTGCCCTAAAGTACAGCCTTCATCCCAGCGTTGTGCTATCAATGCCAGTCCTGGACCCTACAATACAATCTTCATCCCAAAGTTGTACTACCAATGCCAGTCCTGGACCCTACAATACAATCTTCATCCCAAAGTTGTATTACCAATGCCAGTCCTGGACCCTACAATACAATCTTCATCCCAAAGTTGTACTACCAATGCCAGTCCTGGACCCTACAATACAATCTTCATCCCAAAGTTGTACTACCAATGCCAGTCCTGGACCCTACTACAGTCTTCATCCCAGCGTTGTGCTACCATTGCCGGTCCTGGATGCTACCACACAATCTTCATCTGAAAGTTGTGCTACCAATGCCACACCTGGACCCTAGATACAAGAACAATAAGAAAATTAAACTCTACTGACATGAAATGTGTTAGACGAATGACAGGAAACAGTCTGAGAGATAAGCTCAGAAATGAAGATCCGAGGAAATAGCTAGGAATAACTCCCATAGGAGCTCCCTTTTTGTGTGGCCTCTTTGAGAATTTCCTAGTTGGTCTTTTAGCTGTCCAGTGAACTTTCAACATTCTTCTGAGAAATCTCATCTCTGTGTCCTCTAATCATCTTTTCATGTGCTTGTTTCAACCAAACAAAACACAAAACTGTTCCGTTATTGCTGAAATTTCAGACGTAACATAGGCAACAAACAATTGATAATTAGCAAACTTTAACAATGTTCTTGCTTTCAATGTGGAGCATAAGGGCTGAGTGGTGGGTGTGCTCGTTTTCTGATTTGGAAGGTCTGTGTTCGAATCTCTGGAGTGGTAGAATTTTTATTTCAGATAGAAAAGACTTCGGAGATCACCCAGCCTAAAAAAAAAACGGGTAGCTGATATTTTTTTATGGAAAGCAAAGTCGGCTTGGCGCGGTACCGACCACATCACCTAAAAATGTGCCGTGGCTTTAGAAAAATGTGGTCATTAAACACCAAATTCCCCATACATTTTTCACTATGAATGTAAAATATGATCAACATATAAGGTCCCTCATGAACGATCACAAAGTGGGAGATGACATGCTCCATAGACTACAATTAGCGTAACTAAAAATATTGAAGACGCAAATTCAGCAGCTCTTGAAACAATATTCTGTATCTTCTTCTTTCATCTTATTTATCTTGCCTTCCTTATTTGCTATTCAGGGGAGATATATTTAGTCGTCTTTTTTCTTCTATAGGCCTCTCTGCTGTTATGTTTAATATTTTTTTTTTAATTCCATCAATCCGTCATCTTGGTGATCGGCCCTTGGGTCTGGTGTTCTCGCAAAGTTTATAGAGCACTCAATGTAACGGAGTCCACTGCATGATACTTCTTGCGTCCACATGATGTTTTCACTTCTATTTTTTTGTTTATTATCACTTATGCGAATCCTCTGCCCTTTTAAGCAGTTATTGATTATTGACTGTAAGACTTACATATTTATCTCGTTCATCATCATCATCATCAAGTACCGGCCTGCTGGCGTAGGTGATCATGTCTCTCCACAACTTTCGATCTCGGCAGTTATTTATCATTTCTGTTGTTGACCTTCTGCCAAGTCATTCTCTTAAGCTGTCTGGTATCTTTTCTCTTTAATTCCGTCTATCTCTTGTGAGCTGGGCAGAGTTAATATGCTAAGGGAGGTTACCCTGATGCCTTGCAGGTGAGCTGGGGAGAGTTAATAGGCTAAGGGAGGTTACCCTGATGCCCTGCAGGTGAGCTAGGAGAGTTAATAGACTAAGGGAGGTTGCCTGCTGCCTTGCAGGTGAGCTGGGGAGAGTTAATAGGCTAAGGGCGGTTGCCCTTCTGCGCTGCAGGTGAGCTAGGGAGAGTTAATAGGCTAAGAGAGGTTGCCCTTCTGCCCTGCAGGTGAGCTAGGGAGAGTTAATAGGCTAAGGGAGGTTTTCTCTGAATTAAAAAAAAAAACCCAACTGCCTTGGGGGTCAGACATTTTAGTCAAAGGCCTAGCGGAGCCAACCGTAAACAAACCGACGGAAGGCAACAGAAACAACCGTCGTAGTTTCTTTGTACAATCATGATTCGAGTTTAAACAGAAGATATTATTAACATATCTCCGGAAGAGCCAATCATTGCTTTGTGTCTTCTCCAACGAACTAAAAAATGTGCTGAGAAAATGTGTTAAACGCTCGCTTGTGGACACATAGTGCCGGCCAGTGAATGGTTCATGATGGGAACAAAATATTGCGTGGCAAAAATGCGCACAGAAAATAGATTCCATAAACATGACATATTCTCAATTTAATGGCAGCCAAACACACAGTGACCCATGTAAAGTGCGGACGAGTTGTCTATCACGACAGGACCGGATATACATCACGACAGGACCGGATATACATCACGACAGGACCGGATATACATCACGACAGGACCGGATATACATCACGACAGGACCGGATATACATCACGGCATAAATTAGTTAACCCTATCTAGGTCCAGGCATCCGTCATGGACGTGTTTTTTATTCTAACGTAGCTGGTCACGTGACATTCTTCGTTTGAAGAAAGTAAATAAACAAACACAAACAAGATTTCTGTCTGACAAGAAGAAACTGAAGGAGCACACCAACACAGACGCCTTCTAAGCAGGTCCAGTTGGGGATCCGCGATGGCTCAGTGGTTAGTCAAACTAGACTACAAAGGACAAGAGGTTGGGTTCGATTTAGATCGAGTGCCTCCTGGTTCACCCAACCTTAAATGGGTACAGGAATTTTTCTGGGAAAATAAAGCGGTACCTGTGTGATACCGACCACATTACCCCAAAAATCATGTGCCGAAGGTCTAATAAATATTATGGTCATTAATACCATATTCCCTCTACGCCACTTGGCGTGACGGGGCTCTTTTACTTTACTATACTTTACTTTACTTTACTTTACTGTACTGTACTGTACTGTACTTTACTTTACTTTACTTTACTTTACTGTACTTTACTGTACTTTACTTTACTTTACTTTACTTTACTTTACTGTACTTTACTTTACTTTACTTTACTGTACTTTACTTTACTTTACTTTACTTTACTTTACTTTACTTTACTTAGGGCCAAACAATCCTAGGTGCCTATAAAAATTATAAGAATTTGACCTGGGGCTACATATTTATCATATCAGCCTTTGATAAGTAGTGCGAGATCTTCTGATATTAATTTAAGGTGCGGGGGGGGGGGTGATGTCTTAAAATTTAATTTAATTTGGTTCCTCAACAAGTCTAAATCAACCACTGCTTCCAAGCAACGAGAGAAGGGACGTTCAGTCCACCTTATCTGGGAATTATAATACTGGTGTTGAACCATTGACCCCAGCATTTAATTTACCTGTAGCAAACACAGTGAACACAATTTTAGGAAAACAAAACAGAGAACCCATGGATGACATAGGACATTGTGAACTCTGTGCCTCAACGGGGCAACTAAAACATGAAGAACATAAAAACACACCAGAAAGCAAGCACAATTATTCCGCAACATTTGAAGCAGCAAAAAGCAAATGTGAACAGGACAGAGCAAAAAATGTAAGGAAATAGAGGCTAGCCTAAACAAAAACAATAGTTTAAAAAATTTAATGTTATAAGCTAAACTGCGGAACAACAAACAGACCCGCAATAACTCTCGATAAATAAATAAGACGTTATGTTATGTTATGTTATGTTATATTAGAATCATCATCACTTCACTCCAGATACATTTGTTAACTTGGTGATTCTGCCCAGTGAGGCATAATGCATTGAACCTCATGTCTTGTAGCTTATATTAGATCACAACGGTCATCCAAAAATGAAAGTGAAAATCAATTGATCTAATGTAAAACAACCAGAAACATCAATAATTGTTCCTGTTTTTCGATATACTCTGAGAACCTCCAAGAAATTCGGAAAAATTCTTTACTGAAGTGCGTGGAATGAACTGAGAAAAAAAAAAACAGCTAGGAATTACTCCCGCCACATAATATATAAAGAAACAACGTATTAAATGGTTTGTCCACATAATATATAAAGAAACAACGTATTAAAATGGTTTGTCCACAGAAGATATAAAGAAACAACGTATTAAATGGTTTGTCCACAGAAGATATAAAGAAACAACGTATTAAATGGTTTGTCCACAGAAGATATAAAGAAACAACGTATTAAATGGTTTGTCCACAGAAGATATAAAGAAACAACGTATTAAATGGTTTGTCCACAGAAGATATAAAAAAACAACGTATTAAATGGTTTGTCCACAGAAGATATAAAGAAACAACGCATTAAATGGTTTGTCCACATGATAAAGCTGAACGATAGCAACAGAATGAGCCTTCAAAAACGTAGCGAGAACACAAGATCCAAGGGCCCGTCACGAAGAGAGATGGATTGACGGAATATTAGAAACAATAGGAAATATAACAGCAGGAGAGGTGAACAGAAGAGCAAAAGACCGCGAATTATATCTCTCCTCGACGCTGAAAGGGAAATGAGGAAGTAAAGTAGAAGAAGAGTCTAAGGGTGGAAAATGGGGTCTGGTCGATCCGGAGTGGAAATCTGAGAAGAGCAGATGTGTCTAAAATCAACACTGTACAGTAACAGTCAGTTTACAAAACCGTTCGAGAAATGCTAGAACGGTCGGCGGATCGGATATGGGGGCTCCCTGAATGCAATAGAAACAGACTCCATGAATAAAATAGAATAGAATCTTGTGGAAGCAAATATCACCAGCGAACTTTGTTAAGTTAGTTCCAAGTAGTTTTCTGTAAAAGCAAAAACTTCGACAACAACCATGAGTCCACATCAGTCCTTCAGATGAAAGAGACGGGAGTTAAGATGGGCACAGCCGAATCTTTGTGGATGTATTAGAGGTCTTATTAACCAACACATAACTGGAGTCGTCAGTCGCTGGACGGGACTTGCTGAGGAGGGGATCTCAGCATCTATGGACATGTTCGGAGTGCAGTGATGATGACCAGTAAATCACTCAAAACAATAACTCAAAACAATAACTCAATAACAATAACTCAACTATAACTCAATAACTATAAACCCCACATGTTCTGGTTTTTTATCCTCGTCATCTAAAATAGATTCAGGATATTACAGTGATTATATATTCGGTGTCGGTCTGCACGTAGAATCTATAGATGTCTATGGTTTAAATATTGCCGCGCCCCTCCCCCTCTATTGAAAGCCGAAGAGCCGAAGAGCCGAGAAGCATTTCCAGAAATCACCTCAAACTGATGACGTCTTCAGCTATTTTAGCTCTACATGGCTGACGTCATTTAACTCACAACCCCCCCCCCCCCCTTTCCTGCTTGCAATGCTGAAAACGTTACAACCTTTGGGTGACACGCCCGCCGGCCCGCCCGCCCTCACCCCTCTCCCCTCAGAGGACATACATTCAATATAGGCGATTATGGTTTGAGTGACTAATCTCAAGAGAATGACATAGTAATGTTACTATTTCTAATATCCAATCAATGGTCGATATTCACCTGCAAAACTTCACCCGCAAGACTTCACCCGCAAGACTTCACCGCAAGACTTCACCCGCAAGACTTCACCCGCAAGACTTCACCTGCAAAACTTCACCCGCAAGACTTCACCCGCAAGACTTCACCTGCAAAACTTCACCCGCAAGACTTCACCCGCAAGACTTCACCCGCAAGACTTCACCCGCAAGACTTTCACCCGCAAGACTTCACCCGCAAGACTCCACCCGCAAGACTCCACCCGCAAGACTTCACCTGCAAAACTTCACCCGCAAGACTTCACCCGCAAGACTTCACCCGCAAGACTCCACCCGCAAGACTCCACCCGCAAAACTTCACCCGCAAGACTTCACCCGCGAGACTTCGCCCAAAAAATAAAACAAAAATTAAGAAAGTTTAATAATGTTTTTACCGGTTTATTTAAATTATATGAAACAATTGTTGCTGTTTTAATAATATTGAAAAAGCTTTATTTCATAACTTTTGATTAACAGTACATTTGTTTCTTTGTTTATTACATTATTAATAGTTAACGTGAGTTTGAGTAATGTAATTAGTTTATGAAAAGTTGGTTAGAATAGTTGGTTGGTCAACATGAAAAGTTGGTTAGAATAGTTGGTTGGTCAACATGAAAAGTTGGTTAGAATAGTTGGTTGGTCAACATGAAAAGTTGGTTAGAATAGTTGGTTGGTCAACATGAAAAGTTGGTTAGAATAGTTGGTTGGTCAACATGAAAAGTTGGTTAGAATAGTTGGTTGGTCAACATGAAAAGCCCATTAGAACGATGGTCTTCAAAGGGAGACAATCATTTCCAGCCCCTAATGGCTAATACAGTTTTAATCCGGAAATGCTACGAAAGTAATGGCAAAGAAATGGAGATTTATAGAGAACAGACTTTGTTATGGGAATCAGAGCAAAGAAATGGAGATTTATAGAGAACAGACTTTGTTATGGAATCAAAGCAATGAAATGGACACAAATCCACCAACATGCAAAGCTTCAGTGAAGGTAATAGTGAAGAGAATAAAAAAAAAAAATAAATCTAGAAAAAAAAAATAGAAAAAACAACGGTATAGTTAAAGCTTCACGCAACAAATGGACAACACAAACCAGAACGACGTTTCGGTGCAATAGGCATTCAACAGGAACAAACATACAACACATGTAAAAAATATGTATTTAAAATTAAAAAAAAAATAAATGGCTTATTGCGTGGAAGCTTCGTTCTGGTTTTTGTTGTTTACTTGTTACATGAAACTTTAACTAATCCTGTTTGTTCTCATTTCTATATATCAGTTATTATTATCTATTTTAATATATATTTTGTATTTATCATTTCTTAGGAAACCGATTCATAGCCCGTTTTGGCCCTTTCTATCCGAGAGGTTTAAACTCCTTTCACTCTCTCCTGTAAGTACTGGCCTCCTCTCCCACTCTCTCCTGTAAGTACTGGCCTCCTCTCCCACTCTCTCCTGTAAGTACTGGCCTCCTCTCCCACTCTCTCCTGTAAGTACTGGCCTCCTCTCCCACTCTCTCCTGTAAGTACTGGCCTCTTCTCCCACTCTCTCCTGTAAGTACTGGCCTCCTCTCCCACTCTCTCCTGTAGGTACTAGCCTCCTCTCCCACTCTCTCCTGTAAGTACTGGCCTCCTCTCCCACTCTCTCCTGTAAGTACTGGCCTCCTCTCCCACTCTCTCCTGTAAGTACTGGCCTCCTCTCCCACTCTCTCCTGTAAGTACTGGCCTCCTCTCCCACTCTCTCCTGTAAGTACGGCCTCCTCTCCACTCTCTCCTGTAATAACTGGCCTCCTCTCCCACTCTCTCCTGTAAGTACTGGCCACCTCTCCCACTCTCTCCTGTAAGTACTGGCCACCTCTCCCACTCTCTCCTGTAAGTACTGGCCTCCTCTCCACTCTCTCCTGTAATAACTGGCCTCCTCTCCCACTCTCTCCTGTAAGTACTGGCCACCTCTCCTACTCTCTCCTGTAAGTACTGGCCACCTCTCCCACTCTCTCCTGTAAGTACTGGCCTCCTCTCCCAGTCTCTCCTGTAAGTACTGGCCTCCTCTCCCACTCTCTCCTGTAAGTACTGGCCACCTCTCCCACTCTCTCCTGTAAGTACTGGCCTCCTCTCCCACTCTCTCCTGTAATAACTGGCCTCCTCTCCCACTCTCTCCTGTAAGTACTGGCCACCTCTCCCACTCTCTCCTGTAAGTACTGGCCTCCTCTCCCACTCTCTCCTGTAATAACTGGCCTCCTCTCCCACTCTCTCCTGTAAGTACTGGCCACCTCTCCCAGTCTCTCCTGTAAGTACTGGCCACCTCTCCCACTCTCTCCTGTAAGTACTGGCCTCCTCTCCCAGTCTCTCCTGTAAGTACTGGCCTCCTCTCCCACTCTCTCCTGTAAGTACTGGCCTCCTCTCCCAGTCTCTCCTGTAAGTACTGGCCTCCTCTCCCACTCTCTCCTGTAAGTACTGGCCTCCTCTCCCACTCTCTCCTGTAAGTACTGGCCTCCTCTCCCACTCTCTCCTGTAAGTACTGGCCTCCTCTCCCACTCTCTCCTGTAATAACTGGCCTCCTCTCCCACTCTCTCCTGTAAGTACTGGCCTCTCCCACTCTCTCCTGTAAGTACTGGCCTCCTCTCCCAGTCTCTCCTGTAAGTACTGGCCTCCTCTCCCACTCTCTCCTGTAAGTAAAGTCAAGAGCCCGTCACGTCACGTGACGTATAGGGAATACGGTGTTAGTGACCATTAATCTAACAAAGCTTCGTCACATGATTGTTGGGGTAATGTGGTCAATATTACGCCCGTGCCGCTTTACTTTCCCAGAAAATAATCCTGTACCCATTAAAGGCTGGGTGAACTCGGTAGCCGTCTATAAGGATCGAAACCGACCTCTTGTCCTTTGTAGTCCAGTTCACTAACCACTGAGCTATCGCGACTCCCATTCTCTACTGCGTCTTATCTTTATTTCTTGGTGCGTTATCTTTTTCACTTCTCCTGCTTTTCTTCCCCTTTGCCACTCCTGTTATCTCTCTTTTTTTTATCTTTTCTCTCTCTCTTTCACTTCTTGTCCATATCCTTGGGACCTCACCTTTATTCCATATTCATTAAATTGTTCGTTTGTTGTTTTCTTCACTATGTTTGGCTTCTATTCGACCTTCGAGATCCTTTCTGCCCTGTTCACTTTTTACTTTGTTGCCAATGTGACCAACAGACATGTCAACCTGATCGTTGTTGCTATTACAACATTTGCTGATATTATTCGACTCTTGGACTTTCGTCTTTCATCTTTATTTTTGTTTTAGAGTTGTCGTTATATTTGTTGCTTTAAAGTGGTCGTTATATTTGTTGTTTTAGAGTTGTCGTTATATTTGTTGTTTTAGAGTTGTCGTTATATTTGTTGCTTTAGAGTTGTCGTTATATTTGTTGTTTTAGAGTTGTCGTTATATTTGTTGTTTTAGAGTTGTCGTTATATTTGTTGCTTTAAAGTGGTCGTTATATTTGTTGTTTTAGAGTTGTCGTTATATTTGTTGTTTTAGAGTTGTCGTTATATTTGTTGTTTTAGAGTTGTCGTTATATTTGTTGCTTTAGAGTTGTCGTTATATTTGTTGTTTTAGAGTTGTCGTTATATTTGTTGTTTTAGAGTTGTCGTTATATTTGTTGTTTTAGAGTTGTCGTTATATTTGTTGCTTTAAAGTGGTCGTTATATTTGTTGTTTTAGAGTTGTCGTTATATTTGTTGTTTTAGAGTTGTCGTTATATTTGTTGTTTTAGAGTTGTCGTTATATTTGTTGCTTTAAAGTGGTCGTTATATTTGTTGTTTTAGAGTTGTCGTTATATTTGTTGCTTTAAAGTGGTCGTTATATTTGTTGTTTTAGAGTTGTCGTTATATTTGTTGTTTTAGAGTGGTCGTTATATTTGTTGTTTTAGAGTGGTCGTTATATTTGTTGTTTTAGAGTTGTCGTTATATTTGTTGTTTTAGAGTGGTCGTTATATTTGTTGTTTTAGAGTGGTCGTTATATTTGTTGTTTTAGAGTGGTCGTTATATTTGTTGTTTTAGAGTTGTCGTTATATTTGTTGTTTTAGAGTTGTCGTTATATTTGTTGTTTTAGAGTGGTCGTTATATTTGTTGTTTTAGAGTTGTGGTTACAATTGTTGTTTTAGAGTTGTCTTTATATTTGTTGTTTTAGAGTGGTCGTTATATTTGTTGTTTTAGAGTTGTCGTTATATTTGTTGTTTTAGAGTTGTCTTTGTAATTGTTGTTTTAGAGTGGTCGTTATATTTGTTGTTTTAGAGTTGTCGTTATATTTGTTGTTTAGAGTTGTCTTTGTAATTGTTGTTTTAGAGTGGTCGTTATATTTGTTGTTTTAGAGTTGTCGTTATATTTGTTGTTTTAGAGTGGTCGTTATATTTGTTGTTTTAGAGTTGTCTTTGTAATTGTTGTTTTAGAGTGGTCGTTATATTTGTTGTTTTAGAGTGGTCGTTATATTTGTTGTTTTAGAGTGGTCGTTATATTTGTTGTTTTAGAGTGGTCGTTATATTTGTTGTTTTAGAGTGGTCGTTATATTTGTTGTTTTAGAGTGGTCGTTATATTTGTTGTTTTAGAGTGGTCGTTATATTTGTTGTTTTAGAGTGGTCGTTATATTTGTTGTTTTAGAGTTGTGGTTACAATTGTTGTTTTAGAGTTGTCTTTGTAATTGTTGTTTTAGAGTTGTCTTTATAATTGTTGTTTTAGAGTGGTCGTTATATTTGTTGTTTTAGAGTCGTCTTTAGAGGCAAGACGCCGGCCTCGGGACATAAATGTTGTGGGTTCAAATCCCGGCTGCACCAAATGCTTTTCTCTCTGCGGCAACCACCCATGGTCTCAGCAGCAAGGCTCGGCTTGAAACGTCAATTATTCATCGACGGGAAAAAATATGAGTACCTCCGAAGTCGGAGTTGTCTGCCTGTGCGGTGAGGGACCCCTGTGCTCACGGCTGCCAGGGAAAAATGGATTAACACGCAAAATTCAGTTCCTAGTCTCTATAACGGCTTCTAAATCTATCAATAACTTCTAAATCTATCAATAACTTCTAAATCTATCAATAACTTCTATATCTATCAATAACGGCTTCTATATCTATTAATAACGGCTTCGATTTAAATAAATCTAAACCTGCTTCTAAATCTATCCACAACTGCTTCTAAATCTATCACCAACTTCTGCTAAATCTATCACCAACTTCTGCTAAATCTATCACCAACTTCTGCTAAATCTATCCACATTTTCTTCTAGATCTATTGACAACTGCTTCTAAATCTATCACCAACTTCTGCTAAATCTATCACCAACTTCTGCTAAATCTATCACCAACTTCTGCTAAATCTATCACCAACTTCTGCTAAATCTATCCACATTTTCTTCTAGATCTATTGACAACTGCTTTTAAATCTATCCACATTTTCTTCTAAATCTATCACCAACTTCTTCTAAATCTGTACACCACTGCTTCTAATTCCCCTCTGTAGTGATATTAGCTCTACCCACGTCTCACTTCAACGTGACTCCGACTACAACAGCCCTCGAGAAAAAAAGCTCGCTTAAAACTAATCAACTCGTGAACGGAAACATAAACAAACAAAATGTTATCTCCATGGTTACAATAAAGCATTGAGAGGTGAATAAAGGGACTTAATTAAATGTTGCTATAATTATTCGAGATAAACACATAAAATTGTTTAATTAAAATTCCTGAAAGATTAGAGACGTCTTGTCAATGTCACATAAAAAACATCCAAAATAAGAATTAACAAAATTAAAATGACGATACATATTTAAAACGATAAAGACTTTAGATTAAGAAAGATCAATACATGTGAGATGCGATGCTTGAGAAAACTAACAAACAACACAAGAAGAGATAGAATACCAAATGAAACCATAAGAAAAATGGTAGGAACAAAACCCTGCCAAGAATATGTAGAACAACAACAACTTAAATGGTTTGGCCACCTGGTCAGAATGAATCCTCACCAATCACCATCAAGGGTGTTCTTCTCGAGAATGCATGGAAAAAGACCAAGAGGAAGACCTAGAAGAAGATGGATAGATGCAGTGACAGAGACATGTAACAACAAAGGAAAATCACTAATTCAGACAGTTCGAGCAGCTCAAGAACGACAAATGATATAAACCACGACACCTTTTAGGTATCAGTGAAGAGAGAAAAGAAGAAGATGGATAGATGCAGTGACAGAGACATGTAACAACAAAGGAAAATCACTAATTCAGACAGTTCGAGCAGCTCAAGAACGACAAATGATATAACCACGACACCTTTTAGGTATCAGTAAAGAGAGAAATGAAAGAAGAAGAAAACACAGAAGAATAAGGCTTTAGAACTCCTGAAAGATATGATTCCTGGAAGAAACATTATTGAACCACAACCATACATAGTGTTACTAAGGTCTGCAAGCTGAGAGGGAAATCCAGGAATAACCCAAAGTTTTTGACGTCATCAGCTATGCGAGATGTAGACGGCTGACGTCATTTTAAAGACATCCGCCACAGATCGCAAGGCTAAAAACGTCATAAACATTTGGTGATTTCTTTCACCCCACCGGCCTTAGTAAATTATAAATGGTTGTCTCTACTTAGGTTCAGCTGCTTAATCCTATTATATGTATATTTCCTGCTCGCGACCTCCCATAATATTGAGTTATTGTATGTAACATAACACATCATATATATGTGCTTATCTACTTTGGACATACTATAATTAGTGATAGAAAATGTAAAACTGAAATAAACAAAAGAATAGGAATGGCACAAAGTAATTTTAATGTCATGAAGAATATACTAACATCAAAACAAATAACACCAGGGCTAAAACTAAGAATAGCAAAGTGTTACATCTTCTCAGTATTCCTGTATGGTGCAGAAACATGGACATTAGACAAGAAAACAGAACAGAGAATCGAAGCCTCTGAAATGTGGATATATAGAAGAATAGGTAGAATTGGATGGAAGGAAAAGAAACGAACGATGAAGTCTTAAAACAATTAACAATAAAAAGAGAACTACTAAACACAATTCAAACAAGACAAATGCGATTTTTGGGTTATGTTAAAAGACACAACAGCCTACTAAAAGCAATCCTGGAGGGGAAAATACAAGGTAAAAGAGGCAGAGGCAGACCAAGACTAACATGGACGAGTAACATCAAAGATGGACAAACCAGCCTATGACAACCTGCACCATCAAAGCAAGAGACAGAGCAGAATGACGATCCATGGTAGCCAACCTTCGTTGCGGAGATGGCACTCGATGATGATGATAATAATGATATATGTGCTTATCGCAATATAGATGGCTGTGATTGAACTCAGGGCCATTGTACAGGGTGATGTCATTTGAAAGATGACGTATACTGTGAACATTGATAGTTTCTGTAACTCACCGATTATACACAATCCAAATCTGTAACTTCAATGGCCTCATCCTACTCGTGCCTAGTTTAGCTCCCAACGATTCCTGTAGTCACCACAGCCATCTATAGTGGTATTCATAAATATTTAATAAGGCCCGCACGCTGAAAGCAGTCACCTACAGTTGGTAACGTTTTCAGCACTGCGAGCAGTGAAGGTTGTGGTTAAAATGACGTCGGATGTCTATAGGTCGAATAGCTGAAGACTTCAACAACTTTGGGTTATTCCGGGATTTCCATCTCAGTCCGCAGGCCTTTGTAAAATGATAGTTGTTTGTGGTTTGCCCGTCATCAGTCGTCGTGTCACTCCCAGGAAAAAAAAGTGAAATAGAGCATTTGACGTACTTTCCTTGTCACATACAAGTAATGTCGTAGCATGGGTTATTAACCCCGGGAGCTAATGAAGTATGTGGGTTGTCAGTTCTTAGGGGTAAGTCTTGTATATGAGTTGCCAGCTCTTATGAGGCAAGTCTTGTATATGAGTTGCCAGCTCTTATGAGGCAAGTCTTGTATATGAGTTGCCAGCTCTTATGAGGCAAGTCTTGTATATGAGTTGCCAGCTCTTAGGAGGCAAGTCTTGTATATGTGTTGCCAGCTCTTATGAGGCAAGTCTTGTATATGTGTTGCCAGTTCTTATGAGGCAAGTCTTGTATATGTGTTGCCAGCTCTTAGGAGGCAAGTCTTGTATATGTGTTGCCAGCTCTTAGGAGGCAAGTCTTGTATATGAGTTGCCAGCTCTTAGGAGGCAAGTCTTGTATATGTGTTGCCAGCTCTTATGAGGCAAGTCTTGTATATGAGTTGCCAGCTCTTAGGAGGCAAGTCTTGTATATGTGTTGCCAGCTCTTATGAGGCAAGTCTTGTATATGAGTTGCCAGCTCTTAGGAGGCAAGTCTTGTATATGTGTTGCCAGCTCTTATGAGGCAAGTCTTGTATATGAGTTGCCAGCTCTTATGAGGCAAGTCTTGTATATGTGTTGCCAGTTCTTATGAGGCAAATCTTTTATACGAGTTGCCAGCTCTTAGGAGGCAAGTCTTGTATATGAGTTGCCAGCTTTTATGAGGCAAGTCTTGTATATGTGTTGCCAGTTCTTATGAGGCAAATCTTTTATACGAGTTGCCAGCTCTTATGAGGCAAGTCTTGTATATGAGTTGCCAGTTCTTATGAGGCAAATCTTTTATACGAGTTGCCAGCTCTTATGAGGCAAGTCTTGTATATGAGTTGCCAGCTCTTATGAGGCAAGTCTTGTATATGAGTTGCCAGCTCTTTGGAATAAGGCTTGTAAGTGGGTTGCCAGCCTGGAGACAAGCCAAGAGTGTGGATGGTCAACCCCGGAGCAACGCAAGTATTTCCCATCCTAACATGATATCTTTACATTTATCATTACCACGTTCTTTTCTCTTTAATTGTGCGCCCCTGACAACTGCCACTCAGATCCAGTTCATGCTACGCCACTGCCTCCAAAAACATGAGTTATAAAATTCATGAAATAATCCTAAATGCACACAAATATTCACAATTTTAACTCACAACTCCGTTATACAACAACAACAACAACAACAACAATAATAATAATAAAATTCAATTCACACCAACAGATGACATTTACCTCAAGAAAGCGGAGATAATGTCTCAATAAACACTCACGCACAAAATAAATTCCCAGAAGTACATAACATATTCACAGGCCAGTAGCATCCTTCCGCAATGTGTCCAGTATAAAGGGCGAACAAGTATATTAGTACAGGCTACCACGACAGGACAGGATTTCCATCACAGCATAAACTAATGTGCGCTATCTAAGTCCGGACAGTACTCATAAATGATTTTTTTATTCTTTAAACTAAAGTAGCTATTCACGAAACATATTCCCACAGTATTCTAAAACGCCCGACTCTGGATTGTGTTTGAGTCATTACATCAACATCATTATCGGTCCTGATAAAACACAGCGCCGTTACACTAAAAGAGGCACAACAGTGAGCACTTCTTGTACACTTGCTTTTAAGTCCTGAAATGGTATCTGGAGAAATACTGTCTACTTGCAATGTTTTCATCGTCAACATCATTACGACGTCACTGGGACGTGCCGAAATTGTGGGGGGGGGGGGACAAAATTAAGATACTAGGCCAATAGCCTGTGAAGAATAATAGCCTTGTGTTGACAGTATGAATGGACACGTTAAAGTCAACAATTTGTGGGGTTTTGCCCCAGAAAAACATGAACCACTCCCAAGAATTGGGATGGCCACGGAAATAAAAACAAGACTTCTGCATATGAAGTCGTTTCTTTGAGAAAAAAATGACTGCAGACGTTCTCTACTCTCGACGCTGAAAGGCAACTGAGGAAGGAAATAGGAAAAGAGAAACACCAGAGTCAGAAACATGAAAGAAAAACATGGAGGGTTTTTTAATAACTGGGCGAATCAGCTGAAGGTGCTAAGAAATATGCAGAGAATCAATTCAGTGGAAGAGGTATGTTTACAGCACTCGGAAACAATGACAAATAATCAACAGAAAAAAAAAAACAAAGAACAATATATGGACAGAAGCAGGATCGAACCCGTACTCAGTGGCACAGCGCCTTGCCACGAAAAGCCAAACGTAAGGGAACACTGCCACTCAGTAAACTAAAGTTAGTTTATATTTATAGTTAAATAACAGAAATAACGAGTTAAGGAATGAAAGAAACACATAGAAAATAAGAAAAGAGCATACTAAGAAAGAGAGGAAATATGTTAAACAATATAAAAAGAACACGTTAATGAGAAGAAAACTGACAAGTTGTTGAGACACGTAACAAATAAATACGTTAGCAAAATAATTAAAACACGCAAAGTTAATAAAGATACACATAAATCAACATAAAAAAATACAGAAAGCAATAGAATAAATATGATTTTTAAAAATATATAAAACATGCCAACAACAAAAAATAAACACATATAACTTAACAGATGATGCAATATAACTGAAAGTAATACCGGGAACGTATTAAGCAAAAGCTTTTTTTTTTTGTTTTATTTAATGCTCTTAAACGTTTGACTACTTGGAAGAGCAGTTCAAGGAGAAAGAATATTTGATTGTTAAGATGGGCACAGCCAGAAACGAGAAACTTAGTGGGTGTGTAAGAAGACTTGGCGGAAGCCAACTGAGAGTATTACACAATAAGCCCTATTTTGGAATCCCCAGGCGAAAAGACAAAGAGGAAGACCAAGGAATTCTTGGAGAAGACAGATAGAAGCAGAGATGAAGATAATGGGGAAGACATGGAATGATCTTTAAATAATGGCAGGAACAGAACGACTTGGAAAGTGTTTGTTGAAGACATATGCACCACAGGGAGCTGGAAAGGAGGAGAAGAAGAAAACAGGACTTAGACAACAGTGTCCATGTCACTCCTTCGGATGAAAGAGATGGGAGTTAAGATGTGCAGAGAGAAACGAAGAACTTAGTGGGCGTATATGAGGACTTATCAACCAACACAGAACTGGAGTCGTCAGTCGCTGGACGGGACTTGCTGAGGAGGGGATCTGAGCACCCATGGACATGTTCGCAGTGCAATGATGATGACCAATAACTCAATAACAATACTTTATTTATATTAACAGTCTCATTGTATCGAGAATGAACAACAAGAAATGGTAGACATCATAGTAAAAGAAAGCAACAAAAAAGGTCTTGGTCTGAATAGTAAGAAAACAGAAGTAATGGTCATATCGAAAAAACAATCATTACCATCTTGCAGCATAAAAACAAACAGGACAATTCTGAAACTAGTGCAACGCGTCAATACTTGGGCACAATAACATCAGATGGAAGGTGCACCACAGAAATAAAAAGCAGAATAGCTCAGATCAAAATAGCATTTCAGAAAATGAAAAACGTCTTATTCAACAAAACTATGTCAATAGAAGTAAGAAAGGGAGTCTATCGGTACTATATAGCGCTAATTCTGACCTATGGAAGTGAATCATGGACAGTAGAAAAACAAATGAAAAGACGATTTCTCAGAATAATGTTGAAAGTTCCCTGGACAACTGAAAAGACCAATGAGGAAATTCTCAAAGAGGCCAACACAAAAAGGGAGTTCCCAAGAAACATCATAAAGAAACAATACTTCTCAGGCAAATCATGAGAAGAGGAAAGTTCAAATATTTGGTTACAGCTGGCAAAATAAAGGGAAAGAGAGATCGCGGACGACAAACAGAGAAGATATTAGATAGTTTGGTGTCATTGCATGGAAAACAATCAACAACATAATTTATACGATGTACTATGGATAGAAAATTGTGGAAGGCCAGGATCGCCAGCATCAACCGGTATGGCACACGATGATAATGTATCGAAAATATGGTGTTAGTACCCGTATGTTTAACTGACCTGTGGCTCAGCAGATAATGACTGTGTGCAAAGATACTGGGCAATAAAGCACTCTGGCTCAGTAAAAGCAATGAACACAACCAGTAGATTGTATAAATGACAAATCGCTGCGAAGTGAACCATAGCTCTGGTCACTTTTGATAGACTTGGCGAACATGGCGGCTATGTCCACAGGCCTGTTTAATGATTGTTATCATTAAAACAGTTTATCGATGTTTTAACAGTTTGTGATGAGGTTTTTTCTTCGATTTATTCGAGTGAAATGGAGTTGAAAGTGACTGTTGGCACTTTCTTTCCCGTGATGTCGTTTGAAATTATCGCCCGCGCAGCCGACTTGGTTCGCACTGGAGGTCGCTCCTTGCCAAAGTCATAATGGACAATGCATAATGGCGGCATGTCACCCTGTTTTTGCAGAGACTAACGCAGTCGCTTAAACCTTTCCGTTGTTTTGTTTGCTTTAAATGTGTGTTGTTGAGGTAACAGGAGTGAGGCAGTGACTGTGCACTCTCTATTCAAAGGAAATCATCTGGAATCGTCGCCTATGCAGCCGAATAAGGTTGCATGTTAGTCAACCATGTCAACAGAATTTGCCAAAATACTTGCGAAAACACTCATGGCAGAAGCTGGGACATGATTGTAGCAGCGACGGAGTAGGCAACGTAGGCAACGACTCAACTAATATTTTATCAAAATACCTAACACAATCACATTCCTGCTCAGTGAGTTGAATGTAAATGTCTATGTACAAGCAGTCACAGTATCCAGTCAGCAGTGACAGAGCTCAAGTATTTCGAATCGTTATGTTGTTGTTGTTGTTGCGTTCGCCAGCTTTCAACCCTGACGAAGTCCCTAGAGACTAGGAACTGAATTTTGCGTGTTAATCCATTTTTCCCTGGCAGTCGTGCGCACAGGGGTCCCTCGCCGCACAGGCAGATAACTCTGAATTCGGAGGTACTCATGTTTTTTCCGTCGATGAGTAACTGACGTTTCAGGAAAAAAAAAGAAAAGAAACGAAGAAGTTTTAAAACAACTAAAAATGAAAAGAGAACTACTAAACACAATTAGAACAAGACAAATGAAACTTTGGGGGCATGTTAAAGGACACAACAGCATAATAAAATAATATTGGAAGGGAAAATACAAGGTTAAAAGGGCAGACCAAGACTAACATGGACGAGTAACATCAAAAGATGGACATGTCAACCTATGACAACCTGCACCATCACAGCAAGAGACAGAGTAGAATGGCGCTCCATGGTAGTTAACCTTCGATGCGGAGACGGCACTCAATGTTGGCGATTAATAGATAAGCTTCAGTGTCTTAAAATCAAATCTGCTACAACCGTACAGCGACATCTGTCGACTTTACAATCTGCTACAACCGTACAGCGACAACTCTCGACCTTACAATCTGCTACAACCGTACAGCGACATCTGTCGACCTTACAATCTGCTACAACCGTACAGCGACATCTGTCGACCTCACAATCTGCTTCAACCGTACAGCGACATCTGTCGACCTTACAATCTGCTTCAACCGTACAGCGACATCTGTCGACCTTACAATCTGCTACAACCGTACAGCGACATCTGTCGACCTTACAATCTGCTACAACCGTACAGCGACATCTGTCGACCTTACAATCTGCTTCAACCGTACAGCGACATCTGTCGACCTTACAATCTGCTACAACCGTACAGCGACATCTGTCGACCTTACAATCTACTACAACCGTACAGCGACATCTGTCGACCTTACAATCTGCTACAACCGTACAGCGACATCTGTCGACCTTACAATCTGCTACAACCGTACAGCGACATCTGTCGACCTTACAATCTGCTACAACCGTACAGCGACATCTGTCGACCTTACAATCTGCTACAACCGTACAGCGACATCTGTCGACCTTACAATCTGCTACAACCGTACAGCGACATCTGTCGACCTTACAATCTGCTACAACCGTACAGCGACATATGTCGACCTTACAATCTGCTACAACCGTACAGCGACATCTGTCGACCTTACAATCTGCTACAACCGTACAAAGACATCTGTCGACCTTACAATCTGCTACAATCGCACAGCGACATCTGTCGACCTTACATTGCGTATAAGAACTAAAGGTAGGCCATTTCAGAAGCTGCCTCCTCGTTGCTATGCCAACAGTGAATTAACACTAAATAAATGGCTTATTACTTTTAACGTATACAAGTTCAGGCAGGACAGGAGGAAAAAAATAAACATCGCTCCGTTAAACATCGCTCCGTTAAACCACTGAGCTGCATTTTTATATTAAAAACGAACGTGATCAAAGCCTGTCAGAGATGCAGCAAAACCATGTGCTTTTTATGACTGAGAATACAAATAGCTAAGATTATCATCATCATCATCATCATCATCATCAAGTACCATGTCTGCTGGCGTAGGCGATCATGTTTCTCCACAACTTTCGATCTCGACAGTTATTTATTCTTTCTGTTGTTGACCTGCCAAAACCATTCTCTTTAGCTGTCTGGTATCTTTCTCTTTCCTTCCCTCTATCTCTTCGTCCCTTAATTTTCCCACTTATCACAATATATTCCAGCTGTTCCCTTCTTATTATTTGATGAGTATAAATAAGAAACTATGACGTAACTATAATTGTGATAATTTAGGGCAATAATTGAAGGAACTATTTTACATTGCACAAATCTCTTTTGTTGCAAATTATCAAGTTAACGGTCAAACTAGAAATTCGAACTGTCCTACGGGAGCAAAATGTGAGTTGCTGGAAAGAACCTTAGAATAGATGTGACTGATTATTCCAAATAATATTGTTGATTTTTAAATTGGATATACTTTTCACGACGAAATGAGGCTGAAAGAAGAATTATATTGCAGGAAGAACATTTACATTTAAGTGCTACAATCAAAACAAATGGCTGGTTCTGGCAGGATAACTAAGGGAAGTCCATTTTGCTGAAATGAAAAAGGATCAAGGAGTGAATTTTCTGTACCACCACCAGGCTAATGTAAGTGTGTACTAGTAGTCTATGTATTATCTGTACAAGTAAGAGGCTAGTTTAAGTGTGTACTTGTAGTCTATGTTTTATCTGTACAAGTAACAGGCTAGTGTAAGTGTGTACTTGTAGTCTGTTTTATCTGTACAAGTAACAGGCTAATGTAAGAGTGTACTAGTAGTCTATGTTTTATCTGTACAAGTAACAGGCTAGTTTAAGTGTGTACTAGTAGTCTATGTTTTATCTGTACAAGTAACAGGCTAGTGTAAGTGTGTACTAGTAGTCTATGTACTTTCTGTACAAGTAACAGGCTAATGAAAGTGTACACTTGTAGTCTATATATATATTTATACACGCAATGCGACCACGCATCCCGCCCTGGCCTCCTCAAGTTTCGAACTCACCGTCCCCCGCTGAAGTAGAGCCAATATGGTGAATCCTCGACTACAGGGAAACTTATTTCATGAACAGAACAAGAACTTGGATGATGATTGTGCTGTTGATGATGATAATGATGATGATGTGGAAGTTTCCGAAATGATCAGTGACTGCTAACATCTGTGTTGTCAGGATTGCTTCCTATATCTTTCTATCTTCCCCGTTTATTGGAGTTTAAGTTTGTTTTAACGCGTATCACAGTTCTCATCATGAACATTACCAGCTTCATTTACAATCTGCGGAACTGTAATTGAATGGATACGCTGACGAAACACGGTTACCGTATCAAGGACTTTTATTTTTTCATGAAAACCAGGCCAAAATCAAGACTTTCATCCAATCACAAACAAGAAAAAAAGGCTGACTTTACAACGCGTTTTTTCCACCTATTTATCGCCGGACGTGAGAAATAGTCGAAAGTCTGTTGGTAGGTAAAATATACATTAAAACGTTATCTGTACACCTAAATAAGCTATCAGGTGTACACACGTTCAATTCTCACATCACCTGATGCCAAACTTTCTTCAAGAAAACTAGTGCAGGATCAAATAAACATAGACCCAGTGAAAGTTCAGGAAGGGAGGAATGTAATTGCATTAACCTACACCGTTTTCCAGGAAAACAGAGGATAGTGCTGTATTTATCTGTTGTCACGGATATCTTGAGAAGATATTTTTCTTTTTCTCCTAATTAAAGTCTTGGGGAAATTATTTTTTTTTAACGATAGATCCGGTACTTAGATTAGGTAGGGAGAGTAGGGTTGATGAAGGTGAGAATAAGGGAGTAGACGAGAGTAATGGAAAGAAACGGTAGAGAAATATTAAGAGAAATAAGAGAATAATAGTGCGGGATGAGAGTGATGGAGCAAGGTCAGAGAGATAAATAATAGGGAAATAAAGAGACAGATGGATGGAGAGAGAAACAAAAAGATATGAATGAGAAATGAATGAGGAGACGGGAGAAATGGAGTGTTGAGAAACTATTGAAAGATGTTGAGTAAGTGATAATTGAGAAGGAGAGAAATAGATATGGAGGGTTGAGAAACTATTGAAAGATGTTGAGTAAGTGATGATTGAGAAGGAGAGAAATAGATATGGAGGGTTGAGAAACTATTGAAAGATGTTGAGTAAGTGATAATTGAGAAGGAGAGAAATAGATATGGAGGGTTGAGAAACTATTGAAAGATGTTGAGTAAGTGATGATTGAGAAGGAGAGAAATAGATATGGAGGGTTGAGAAACTATTGAAAGATGTTGAGTAAGTGATAATTGAGAAGGAGAGAAATAGATATGGAGGGTTGAGAAACTATTGAAAGATGTTGAGTAAGTGATAATTGAGAAGGAGAGAAATAGATATGGAGGGTGGGAAAATGAAATGAAAAGACGTGAAGTGAGGGATGATGGAGAAATATAGAGAGATGGACGAAGACAAAGTAAACTGAAACGGTATGGTGTGAGAGTGTAGAAGACAGAGAGAGAGCTGGAGGAAAGTAAAGTAAGTGGAATGAGTAAGAAATTTGATTCAATTTCCGTTAGCAGGGGTAGGTTAGCGGGGTAGGTTAGCGGGGTAGGTTAGCGGGGTAGGTTAGCGGGGTAGGTTAGCCGGGTAGGTTAGCGGGTAGGTTAGCGGGGTAGGTTAGCGGGGTAGTTTAGCGGGATAGGTTTTTCCCCTATCAAAGGTGGAGTAAGACGTCTCCTTTCCTCCTCCAGTCCACCAAACATCCTTGGTGAAAGAACCTGGGGGCCTCGGTAACCTAGCTGGGAAAACCACCCGACTGGACTACCGACGTTCGGACAACCCGTGTTCGATTCCCGCTGGAAGCAGTGTGAGTTGTACTCTTAATTATAAAAAAAATATCCCCGCGGTCGACCCAGCCGCTGGCCGAAATGGGTACCAGGGTATTACTCTAGGAAGCTGAGGAATGCCGCCTGGCATCGTGAGCTTCGATGCTTCGATGAGACGGTCGAGCACATATTGGTGGAAACTCGCGTACTAAGACGTCGATTCAAGACTCGTACCCTTGGTGAAGGTGGAGCTCCCGTTCCCCCACTCCCCCCTCCCCCCCCCCACTCCCCCATCAGGGTTACGGGAAGCTATTGGATCAGGTGCTGGATGGAGTTGTGGTAGCAGCCGACAAGTAGAGGCGATTATGGTCCCCACACTCCCTGATGGCTGGTAGAGGATCTCAGTTGTAGAGACAATGGCTGCGATCTCAAACTAGTACAGTCACTGCCAAACAATAAGGAATGACAAACTAACTTCTTATATTGTCAAGTAAAATTATGTCATCATGAGAGGAAAAAAGTTGGAGTACTTGGTTAAAACTGGCAAAATACAGGGATAGAGATATTGCGAACGACAAAGAGAGAAGATAGCTTGGCGTCATGTCATGGAAAGCAGTCAAGAACAGAATTGATACTATTCACGGTGGATAGAAGATTGTGGAAGGACATGGTCGCCTACGTCAAGCGGTATGGCACATGATGATGATTTCTTAGCATTTCTTTATTTTTGTGAATTGGCACCGAGGTATTCAGGTGAAAGTAAAGTTGAAAATGAAACAGAAAAAATATAAAGGTCATCCAGAGTGACTTCTCAGTGGGTGCTGGGTAGTCTAGAAGTGCAACGTTGATCTCAGGACATGGATGATCCTTGTTCAAAGCCCAGTAGAAGAGGTGGTGATTTAAAAAAAAAGGAATAATTCATAATCATCATCATGTGACATACCGGTTGGCGCTGGAGACCATGTCCTTCCACAATATTCTACGTCTTCGACATGGAAACAATAATCCGTGTTTTTCTTTTGACGGTACACTCCCCCTGATTTCTCGGGTAATAAAATTCCATGTCTAGCCCTCTCGGATAACGACAATAACAGAAATTCCCGTGTGCACTTGCACACGTTAAAAAACACTTGGTAGTTAAAATCGAAAAAAGTCGGCAATAAATATTGTCACTGCCTGGGCAAAATTGTCTGCAGAAACCTACCCATACTGTGGATCCACACCATGCTACGGAGTTCGTGCAAGTGGGCCATAATTCTTGGATTATCTCGATATTCTCGTTAGGGATATCCGAACACTTATGGATTCATTCGGTGTACATTAATGATGAATCTATCAACAAGAACAATTCTTTATCAAGTCACAAATTAAGCCTCCACGGGCGGACAATATTTAATACGCCCGTGTCCTCATTGCAGCAATCTTTTGGAGTCACATTCTGCTTATTCCTAAAATGTGTATGTTATGGGAGTGGTTCCATTTTTTTTTTTTTACATGAAACGCAATGTAATTTGTTCAGCTGCATCTTATATTAGAGATATTTTAATTAATGAATTAATACTTTTAGCAAATATTTTAAAGATTGACTAATAAGACACTGAATCACTTCAGGGGAAGAAGTATGTCCACAATACACGAACAAAAATATCACAAATAAATAACAGCGAAAAACAAAGAGCAACAAACATGCAGGATCGAACCCGTACTCCTTCACACAGAACCTTGCCACAAGAAAATATGCACTACAGTACACGGCCAAAAAAGCAATCTAAATAAAGGTAGCCATCATTGGCTATGTCTTTCACGCATGTGTGCTCATGACTATAGCATAGGATTACGGTCACACATGTGTGCTCATGACTATAGCATAGGGTTACGGTCACACATGTGTGCTCATGACTATAGCATTGGGTTACGGTCACACATGTGTGCTCATGACTATAGCATTGGGTTACGGTCACACATGTGTGCTCATGACTATAGCATAGGGTTACGGTCACACATGTGTGCTCATGACTATAGCATTGGGTTACGGTCACACATGTGTGCTCATGACTATAGCATTGGGTTACGGTCACACATGTGTGCTCATGACTATAGCATAGGGTTACGGTCACACATGTGTGCTCATGACTATAGCATAGGGTCACGGTCACACATGTGTGCTCATGACTATAGCATAGGGTTACGGTCACAAATGTGTGCTCATGACTATAGCATAGGGTTACGGTCACACATGTGTGCTCATGACTATAGCATAGGGTTACGGTCACACATGTGTGCTCATGACTATAGCATAGGGTTACGGTCACACATGTGTGCTCATGACTATAACATAGGGTTACGGTCACACATGTGTACTCATGACTATAGCATAGGGTTACGGTCACACATGTGTGCTCATGACTATAGCATAGGGTTACGGTCACACATGTGTGCTCATGACTATAGCATAGAGTTACGGTCACACATGTGTGCTCATGACTATAGCATAGGGTTAGGGTCACACATGTGTGCTCATGACTATAGCATAGGGTTACGGTCACACATGTGTGCTCATGACTATAGCATAGGGTTACGGTCACACATGTGTGCTCATGACTATAGCATAGGGTTACGGTCACACATGTGTGCTCATGACTATAGCATAGGGTTACGGTCACACATGTGTACTCATGACTATAGCATAGGGTTACGGTCACACATGTGTGCTCATGACTATACCATAGGGTTACGGTCACACATGTGTACTCATGACTATAGCATAGGGTTACGGTCACACATGTGTGCTCATGACTATAGCATAGGGTTACGGTCACACATGTGTACTCATGACTATAGCATAGGGTTACGGTCACACATGTTTACTCATGACTATAGCATAGGGTTACGGTCACACACGTGTACTCATGACTATAGCATAGAGTTACTGCAACAACTCGAGAATAAATTGCATATCTGTATTTTCCTATTAAGACAAGTATCTCTTGAAATAAAAGCACTAAAAAAAAAAAAAGAAGTAAAGTACCCTCGTCACGCCAAGTAGCGTATAGGGCATATGGTGTTAGTGACCATAAATTTTACAGACCTTCGGCACATGATTTTTGGGGTAATTTTGTCGGTATTACGCCCGTGCCGCTTTACTTTCCCAGAATAAAATCCGGTACCCGTTTAAAGCTGGGTGAACCGGAAGCCGTCGGTTGGGATCGAACCCTACCTCTTGTCCTTTGTAGTCCAGTTGACTAACCACTGAGCTATCGCGGCTCCCAATGCCGTTATGGCTGCTTGATGATTTCATTACTTGCTTGGCAAGATTAGTTAGTCTCTTTGTATGCGCATCTCTGGGAGGTGGAGTTGGGTCTTGATCAGTGCTTGTTCGCTGGTATTGATTTCCGACAGTTACCAACTCAAGCGCAAAAAGGTGTCTTGGACCCCATCATTTAGAATGTGCCTAAGAAGAATTCTTATAATAAAATAATATTAAAAAATAACACTTTTCAACCCCAATATTACGTCAGCTAAATGGCTGTGAAACATGGATAACAAGAAAAATGACAATCATGAAGATACAGAATTTCATGAATGGATGCTTGCATAGAATAAAAGGATGGAAATGGCAGGACAAAATCACTAACATGGAATTATTGAAATGTAGCAGTCAAATACGTGTGGATAAAGAGATACAATGAAGACGATGGCGCTGGATAGGACACACACTGCAAAAACCAGTTGAGAGTATTACACAACAGGCCCTTGTTTGGAATCACCAAGGGAAAAGACAAAGAGGAAGACCAAATATTCTTGGAGATGACAGATGGAAGCAGAGATGAAGATGATGTGGAAGACATGGAATAATCTTAAACGAATGGCAAAACGACGGCTTGGAAAGTGTTTGTTGAAGACCTATGCTCTACAGGGAGCTGAAAGTGTTTGTTGAAGACCTATGCTCCACAGGGAGCTGAAAGTGTTTGTTGAAGACCTATGCTCCACAGGGAGCTGAAAGTGTTTGTTGAAGACCTATGCTCCACTGGGAGCTGAAAGTGTTTGTTGAAGACCTATGCTCCACAGGGAGCTGAAAGTGTTTGTTGAAGACCTATGCTCCACAGGGAGCTGAAAGTGTTTGTTGAAGACCTATGCTCCACAGGGAGCTGAAAGTGTTTGTTGAAGACCTATGCTCCACTGGGAGCTGAAAGTGTTTGTTGAAGACCTATGCTCCACTGGGAGTTGAAAGTGTTTGTTGAAGACCTATGCTCCACTGGGAGCTGAAAGTGTTTGTTGAAGACCTATGCTCCACTGGGAGTTGAAAGTGTTTGTTGAAGACCTATGCTCCACTGGGAGCTGAAAGTGTTTGTTGAAGACCTATGCTCCACTGGGAGCTGAAAGTGTTTGTTGAAGACCTATGCTCCACTGGGAGTTGAAAGTGTTTGTTGAAGACCTATGCTCCACTGGGAGCTGAAAGTGTTTGTTGAAGACCTATGCTCCACTGGGAGCTGAAAGTGTTTGTTGAAGACCTATGCTCCACAGGGAGCTGAAAGTGTTTGTTGAAGACCTATGCTCCACTGGGAGCTGAAAGTGTTTGTTGAAGACCTATGCTCCACAGGGAGCTGAAAGTGTTTGTTGAAGACCTATGCTCCACAGGGAGCTGAAAGTGTTTGTTGAAGACCTATGCTCCACAGGGAGCTGAAAGTGTTTGTTGAAGACCTATGCTCCACTGGGAGCTGAAAGGTAGAAGAAGAAGATGTAAAAATTATATTTCTGGAATAAACAAAAGAGCAAAGACAACTAAATTATCAGCCACAAACAGCTGTGGAGAGAACAAAACAAAAATATTGACCGCAGACAAGTCCCTTCCTTGCGTTTCTATTATAATATGTTAAGCTTCTCCGAGTCCACACATCTTTTGATTTTGTTATATCTGACCATTTTCTTTTTCCATATAGACTTTTCGTATTCCGGAGGTAGCTGTAGTGCAAAGGTCAATCATAGCTTGAATGATCTGGTCGTTTCTAGAGATCCTTGACCTCAAGGTAGATGAGTTTAAGCATCTAGTCAGACACTATCGAAGACGGAGAAAAGAAAAAAAAATTGCAGTTAAAAATCGAAAGTATATACGCCTGTCAGTAGTAATTGAAAAAAGAAAAGTATCTTTTAATAATAGAAAAATTAAAATAACAGTGGTCAAAGAGAGACAACGATGACGTTGGATAGAAGCCAGCTGAGAGCATTACAAGCCCGATAATTTTTATGGAATCACCAGGGAAGAAGACAAAGAGGAAGACCAAAACATACATGGAGAAGACGGGTGGAAGCAGAGCTGAAGAAGATGGGGAAGACATGGAACTGTCTTCAAAAGAATGCCAAGAAACATGACGGTTGGAAAGTATTTGTTGAAGACCTAAGCTCCACAGGAAACTGAAAGTATTTGTTGAAGACCTAAGCTCCACAGGAAACTGAAAGTATTTGTTGAAGACCTAAGCTCCACAGGGAACTGAAAGTATTTGTTGAAGACCTAAGCTCCACAGGAAACTGAAAGTATTTGTTGAAGACCTAAGCTCCACAGGGAACTGAAAGTATTTGTTAAAGACCTAAGCTCCACAGGAAACTGAAA
The DNA here is from genome assembly GCA_032433765.1 of Megaustenia siamemsis. Taxonomy (NCBI): domain Eukaryota; kingdom Metazoa; phylum Mollusca; class Gastropoda; order Stylommatophora; family Ariophantidae; genus Megaustenia; species Megaustenia siamemsis. The sequence goes on from JAVIAB010000091.1 coordinate 56,250,086, forward strand.
AGAGGAGGAGGAAGAAATTCTTTTCATTATTTTTGACAAATGGACCAGTTATTATTATCATTATTATTATTATTATTCTGTGGGGTCTGAAGGGACAATTCTGCAAGGAAATGTGAAAAGATGAAGAAGGAGAGTTAGACGGACAAAGGGATGGGAAAAAAGCATCAATGAATTGGCAGGCCTGGAGTTTTCACGGCCTCAAAGAAAGATTAATTAAAAAAAAAAGAAAAACAATAAGAAGGTTGCCTTTTCTGGCCGAATGCCCCCAGAGTTATGAGAAGTTTTATAAATAGTAGTTGTTGTTGTAGTAGTTGTAGTTGTTGTAGCAGTAGTTGTAGTAGTAGTTGTAGTTGTTGTAGTAGTTGTAGTTGTTGTAGTAGTTGTAGTTGTTGTAGTAGTTGTAGTTGTAGTAGTTGTAGTTGTTGTAGTAGTTGTAGTTGTTGTAGTAATAGTAGTAGTAGTAGGTGTAGTTGTTGTAGTAGTAGTAGTAGTAGGTGTAGTTGTTGTAGTAGTTGTAGTTGTTGTTGTACTAGTAGTAGTTGTAGTTGTTGTAGTAGTTGTAGTTGTTGTTGTAGTAGTAGTAGTTGTTGTTGTTGTAGTAGTAGTTGTAGTTGTTGTAGTAGTAGTAGTAGTAGTAGGTGTAGTTGTTGTAGTAGTTGTAGTTGTTGTTGTACTAGTAGTAGTTGTAGTTGTTGTAGTAGTTGTAGTTGTTGTTGTAGTAGTAGTAGTTGTAGTTGTTGTAGTAGTTGTAGTTGTTGTAGTAGTTGTAGTTGTTGTTGTATAAGTAGTCGTTGTAGTTGTTGTAGTCGTTGTAGTTGTTGTAGTAGTTGTAGTAGTTGTAGTTGTAGTAGTAGTAGTAGTAGCTATTGTTGTATAAGTAGTAGTTGTTATAGTAGTAGTTGTTGTTGTAGTAATAGTACCTGTAGTAGTTGTAGTTGTAGTGGTAGTTGTAGCAGCAGTTGTTGTAGTAGTTGTAGGAGTCGTAGTTATGTAGTAGTAGTTGTAGTAGTAGAAGTAGTAGTTACAGTAGAAGCAGCTGTATTGGTAGTAAGTAGTTGTTGTTGTAGAAGTAGTAGTTGTTGTAGTAGAAGTTGTAGTAGAAGTTGTAGTAGTTGTTGTTGTAGAAGTAGTAGTTACAGTAGAAGCAGCTGTATTAGTAGTAGTAGTTATTGTTGTTGTAGAAGTAGTTGTTGTTGCAGAAGTAGTTGTAGAAGTAGTTGTAGTAGTAGTTGCAGTAGTTGTTGTAGTAGTAGTTGTAGTAGTATTTGTAGTAGTTGTTGTAGTAGTAGTTGTAGTAGTAGTTTTGTAGTAGTAGTAGCTGTTGTTGTTATAGAATTAGTTGTTGTAGTTGTAGTAGTCGTAGTAGTAGTAATAGTAGTAGTAGTGATTGCAGTAGTAATTGTAGTAGTAGAAGTAGTAGTAGAAGTTGTTGTAATAGTAGGTGGCGTAGTAGTTGTAGTAGTTGTTGTTTTTGTAGTAGAAGTAGTAATATTGGTATTAGTTGTAGTAGAAGTAGTAGTAGTAGTACTGGTGGTAGTATTTGTAGTAGAACTAGTAATAGTAGTAGTTGCAGTTGCAGTAGAAGTAGTAGCAATTGTAGTGGTAGTAATTGAAGTAGTAGTAGTTGTAATAGAAGTAGTAGTAGTGGTAGTGGCTGTAGTTGAGGTAGAAGTAATAGTAGTAGCATTTGTAGTAAAAGTAGTGGAAGAAGTAGAAACGGAATATATAGCAGGATTTTTTTACCATTACAGGATGTATTTACCAGGCTGTGATATTTTTCTAATGTGAAAACAGACGTGGAGAGTTCCCGGGGAAACTGTAGTCCTGGCCCATAATTGCAGGGACAAAGTGCAGTTCTGTTGTGCTTCTTAGAGTCAGTTACCTTCTTGAGCATATCCTGGAGATTATTGGCATTGGAGTGAGCTATTACGTTAAGTGGAACTCTTTAGCTTTGAAGTGGGAATAAGTTAGAAACAAGATGGCCAGTTGAGGGAGTTTTGTGATTTCTAATGGTTTCAGAGATCAAGCGGTGGGATTTGTGAGAAGTATTCACCGAAAATAAAATAAAAGGGAGAGAAAATATGATAGAGAGAGTGAGAGAGAGAGAGACAGAGAGAGATAAGAAGAGAGGGTACATGTGAGGTTATTAAGTGGTTTGCGAGAAAAATGGTCTTTTAAGAATAGATAAGAAGGAAATATATAAAAAAGAGAAAATAATTAAACGACTTAAATAAAGTGGTAGGAAATATTTGGTGACGAGGGAAGAGGGGAGATTCAGATAGAGAAAAAAAGAAACGGGAAGGAAACAAGGAAGGAGCAAAAAGATAAATAAAAAGTAGAGATAACTCTGAAAATGATAACTAGCCAGATCCAAATGCAGGCATACAGAAAGAGTTTTTTGGAGAGAGAGAGAAAGAGAGAGAGAGTGAAGAGAGAGAGAGAGAAAGAGAGAGAGAGAAAGAGAGAGAGAGAAAGAGAGAGAGAAAGAGAGAGAGAGAGAAAGAGAGAGAGAGAAAGAGAGAGAGAGAAAGAGAGAGAAAGAGAGAGAGAGAGAGAGAAAGAGAGAGAGAGAGAGAGAGAGAGAGAGAAAGAAAAATCACAAAAAAGTTTTAAGAACAAAATCAGTTGATTAGAATTAGAAAGCAAAAGAGAGAGTGAACATATAAATCAAGAAAGGTTTAAGATACAAGAAAACTCTTGGTAACTAAGATTAGAGAGAGAGAGAGAGGAGGGAGAGAGAGAGAGAGAGATAGACAGAGAAGGTATAAATCATTACTACGTTAAATGTCAACTAATAAAATCAAGTCAGACATTTTTGTCCCTCTCTCGCATCGGATTGATCGAGTCTAAAACTCATTACCATAACAACAAAGCATCGATGTATGGAAGATAAGACAGCGCAATTTAAATAAAACATGGATATACATTACCTGTTTTATTGCGCAAGCCATGACAAGAATGTTACTTCTTAACATTGGGTCACGACCCATTAGCTTTGAGTTAACACGTTCAATAAACACATGCCTTGACCAAGAAAATGATCCACGTGACGTTGGTGCAATTTTTGTTTGTTTGTTTTTTAAATTATTTTCTTTAATCATTTCTATCAATGGGGCACTCCAGAAAATGTTGTGGTCGACTGTGACGTCAGATTTAATCAGATTACATTCCTTCTACTTCAGGTCTGCGTTGTCAAGAGTTCATGAGCACTCGACCTCAAGCTCGCGGTTTGACTTACCACTTTTGCGGTGCTGTAGCTTCTTCTCTCTTATTAACGGAATTAGAAGAAGTGCTCTGAAACTCAATAAAGATAATAAAGGTAATCTGATCGCCCGACTAATTCTCGTCCAGTTAGAGTTTTGGCTTTTAATAGTCTTTAGACGATAGGAACATAATAAAAAATGGCTCATGGAAAGGAGTAATAATTATTCTTGTGACTTCTAAACTATCTCACGTTTAAATACAAGTATTATATTATTATTTGTTTCATCAACATTCGACCTACTGGTCATGTAAGATTGTTTTCAGGGGAGAAACAGCTGTCTACAAACAACTGATACTTTGCAGTAATTTCAAGGAAATTAAAAAAACTACAGGTGCAATCTCGCAATGAGTGAATGCTGGAGAAGGATAGAATCTACCGCAAGGTGGGAAAACAGGATGGAAAGATGTTGGTTAATATGTGAACAAAGAAGATGCAGAATATACAGTTGAAGAAAAGAAGGAGTAAAGAAGGAAGAAACAGGGAGCAAAATTAAGTATAATGAGAAACATAACAACAAGATTAAGAAGACGAAGAAGAAAAAATAAGAAACAGCACCAAAAGAAGCAGAAGAAAAAGGAAGAAACACAGAAAGAACAAAAATATGTACAAGAAGAGAAACGTAACAAAATTAAACAGACGAACAAGAATATTACGAACAATTACTGAAGAAGAAGAAAAAAAGAAGGAAACGTGAGGAAAAAAAATTAATATAAGAAGAAAATAAGAACTAGATTAAAGCAGGCGAAAGAGAAGCAGCAGGGAAATTATGAAATCAGAATTAGAAGAGACAGCAGATAAAAAGGATTTTAACAGCTCAAAAATATAGATATTTTCAAGATAACTTATGACAAGCAAGACAGCCAAAAAAGTGAACATTATGTACACACACACACCGAAGCGGTGGCAATCAGTCACACTTGAGCGAGATTTACATACTTCCTTCTTGGAAGCACTCGTGAACTTCCGCGATTCAACAAAAGACAGTTATCTTTCATTATTGAGTCAAGTTTTTATATATATATCTAACACATGTTCCGGTGTCATGGCGGCTTCGTGTAGTCGATTTTTATAATTCGGCTCTTGCCGATATATTTAAATGATTTACGCGACAGTCTAGTTGTGAAATTATGTGTTGCTATTCTCCGTTTGGTGTATGTTTTACTTCTAACGTGGGGATGGACTGTGATTGCCGATATTTAAGTGGAATATGATTTATTCTTCTTTGTGTCGTGTGTTCGCGGTTCGATAGGCAAGCACATGGTTCGACAAAATGTCGCCGGCAAACCGGGTATGTTCAACCCGTATGTGAAAAGTCTGTGACGGTGGATGGAGGCGGAGGAATCAAGAATGATCAACGGCCCAGAAAGCGAAAACAGCAAAGTGTGTGGTACACAAGAGGCATGTTCAGAACACGAAAGACAAACATGGCTGACCACCGTGAAAGAGATTGGAGCCTCATCACGTACCAGTCCAGAGGAAGCCATGGAGAGTCGGAGAAATTCGAACTTATGTCGGAGGAAAGATCTTAAAATAAGTACTTGGAATGTTAGGACTCTATATCAAGAAGGGAAATTGGAAAATCTAATTCAAGAAGCAGAACGAATAAATATAGATATTTTAGGCATATCAGAGACTAGATGGAAGGAATGTGGGTACATTGAAGACGAAAAATATACATTTATATACTCAGGAAACACAACAGAACATCAAAGGGGGGTAGGAATACTGATAAAAAGAGAGCTACAAAAATATATAAGTACCCACTGGACATACAGTGATAGGATTATACCACTCAAGTTGAAAGCAAAACCATTCGACATAGCAATAATACAGACATATGCACCTACTCAAGACTACACAGATGAACAAATAGAGGCATACTATGAAGACCTAAATAAAGTTATGAAGCGAGTGAAATCTTCAGACATCTTGATTGTAATGGGTGACATGAATGCTAAAGTAGGAGAAGGTTGATATAAGACCATTATAGGAAATCATGATTTAGGAAAAAGAAATGACAGAGGAGAAAGATTAATACAATTCTGTGAAGAAAACAGGCTGATGATATGTAACACCTACTTTGAGCAAGAGAAAAGGAAACTATACACATGGAAAAGCCCTGGAGATAGGAAGAGGAATCAAATAGATTACATAATGATAAAAGAAAGGTTCCGTAACAGCGTAAAGAAAGCAAAACCTACCCAAGAGCAGATATTAATTCTGATCACAATCCTGTAATGATTAAAATTAAAATCAAACTAAAGAGAAACAAGCAAAAATCTAAATCATCAACAAACCCACTCGACATAACAGCTTTAAATCAAAAAGATATTAAAGATACCTATACAATACAAGTAAAGAACACATACCAGAAGCTGCTAGAGGAAGGAATTGAACAATACAGAAGATAAAATCCTGATGAAAAAGTAACAACCAAATGGCAATGCATAAAGAAAAGCATACAAAAAGCCTGCGACACCTTACCCAAAAGAGAAAAGAACAAAAAACAAAAACGGATAACTAACACCATCTTAGAAAAAATGGAAGAGAGGAGACAAGCGAAGAACACTGCCCAATACAATAAAATAGATAATGAGATACGCAAAATGTGCAAAAAGGCAAAAGAAGACTGGCTCAGCCAAAAATGTATAGAAATAGAAACTATGGAAAGCAAACAAGACCTAAGAGGAATGCACACAGAAATAAAGAGAATGACTAATAAAAATAAAAAGCCACAGAAGGTGGATGCATTGCAGACAAAAAAGGAAAAATGCTAACAGACAATAAGGATATCATAGATAGATGGCAGGAATATATAACAGAACTATTTCATGATCAAAGGGACAAGAAACCAGTTATAAAATGTACATCAGGCTATAAAATCTTAAAATCTGAGGTGGAAAAAGCTATAAAAACAATGAAAAGGGAAAAGCAGCAGGACCTGAAAGCATACAGATAGAGATGATACAGGCACTTGAAGATTTTGGCATTGAAGTGATTACAGACATATGCAACGACATATACCACACAGGATACATACCAAATGAACTAAAAACATCAACTTTCATTGCATTGCCTAAAAAGAATGGTGCAGTTGAATGCAGTGACTTTAGAACAATAAGCCTAATGAGCCATGTTACAAAAATCTTACTAAAAGTTATACAAGGAAGGATTCAGAATAAAATCAATACTGAATTAGATGAGCAGAAATTTGGATTTAAGAAAAATAGCGGGACAAAAGAAGCCATATTCTGCATGAGAACATTAATTGAAAAATACACAGAAGTAAACAAACCAATATATGCCTGCTTCATAGACTACACCAAAGCTTTTGATAGAGTACACCACAAACAACTTATAGAATGCCTAAAAGAGATACATCTAGATGACATGGATATACGACTAATATGCAATCTATACTGGGAGCAAACATCAATAATAAAATATAACAAAGAGTTCTCTACACCCATTGATATAAAAAAAGGAGTAAGACAAGGATGCATCCTATCACCAAGCTTGTTCAATCTATACACGGAGCAAATCTTTAAAAACATCACAGAGATGCTTGTTCAATCTATACACTGAGCAAATTTTAAAAACATCATAGAGATGCCAGGCCTACAAATTAATGGAAAGATAATCAATAACCTAAGATATGCTGACGATACTGTACTACTTGCAGAAAATCCTAAAGACCTACAACAATTACTTAATGAAATAAACACGACAAGCAAAAAATATGGACTAGATATGAACATCAAAAAGACTAAAACTATGATCATAAACAAAGAAAATACTCAAAACCCACAAGTGGATATCAAAATTGAAGGAATAGACCTGGAGACAGTTCAGAACTATAGGTCGTTTCAAAATATTTTGAAGGTGTTTAAAATTCCATATCTCTGCAACCAATTGATTGATAATGCTGAAATTTTGCATATGGTCTTGTGATTTTTTGGTCCCAAGAAGTACATTCATTTCCTCACCAACAAACGTATAGTTTTAAATATTCTTTATTTGAAGTATACAAATTTAAGGCATTTTGGTCAAACCATATATTTGGAGGAATTACAGCTTCATATGAGTGAGCACCCACGGACTTGTCATCTTGAACGTAATGCGCGCCAATTTCCCTGTTTTAAGCACTAAAAAACACATAAAACGCGTCATGGTTATAATTTTATATCCGGTGCATCCCATTTCCTGTCGTTTTTTTGTGATTTATGTGCAACGGCGTATCCTAATTATTGGGTAATTTCGTTAAATTTGTGATCTGTTAGTCAATGGGTATAAAAGTAAAGTTCCTTACATTGCAATCAGTGGCAATAAAGGTGTATAAATATTTTTGCATATAAGCTAAGCGTGGAAAACTGTATCGAAGCATCTCAAAGCCAGAAAAGAGAACTATTCACGCATTGGGTATAAGCAAACGCTTTTTCAAACAAGTGCTTAAAGCTAACGGAGTGTCCAGTTCAATCAAGACTAGGACGCTAGGAAGAAAGAAAGTAGTAGATAGTTTTGACAAGGAAGTGATTAGAAGAGCAATTTGTAAAATGTTCGATTCCAAAGAAACTGTGACTTTAAGAAAACTGAAAATTCGACTGAGAGCAGAAATGACATTGTTGTGTCGAAAACAACATTATGGAGAACTGTTAGAAGCATCGGTTTTACGTTTAGAAAGTACGATAGTGGTAGAAATGTCATCTGCGAGAAGCCGCACTTAGTTTCAATGAGGAGTAAATATTTACGTGAAGTACGGGAAATGCGTAACCAAGGTTATGATATTGTATTTCTAGATGAATCTTGGATAAATTCTCACCACACAAGTGCAAAGGAATGGCAGTTATCAGATGGAAGTATTAAAAGATGTGTACCCACTGGAAAAGGACAGCGTATTATAATGGCACATGCAGGCAGCCGAAAAGAAGGGTTGGTGAAAATGCAGAACTTATATTCACCTCTAATTATACTGACAACAGGGACTATCACACCGAGATGAATGGCCATATATTTAGAGAGTGGATTGAAAATACTCTTCTTCCAATTCTAGACAGACCATCCTGTCTGGTAATGGACAACGCGTCGTACCACAACGCTGTGGCAGAAGAAGACAAAATTCCTACATCTACCAGTACAAAAGATGTTATAAAGATTTGGCTAAGAAAGGAAGGAATTCCATTTAACGAGGGATTTTTGAAACCTGAATTACTGTCACTTGTTAAGAAATCGCAAAAGACCAAAGTATTCCAAATAGACAAAATCATTCAACAGCATGGTCATACGTGCTTGAGACTGCCCCCTTATCATCCACAATTAAACCCCATTGAACTCGTTTGGGCAAAAATTAAAGGGCAGGTGGCAGCTGAGAATACAAGTTTTAAACTATGCGATATAAAAGGACTGACATATGCTGCTCTATCACAGATTGACAAAGATTTTTGGTGCAAATGTGAAGATCATGTCTTAAAAGAAGAAAATGACTATTGGAAAAAAGATGGACTATCGTTCGTTCAGCCCAGATTAGTAATCAATATGTTAGACTCCTCTGATTCAGAATAAATGAAATAATAATGGACGTTTTTATATGTCCGCATGATCAATCTTTAGCTAAAGTTGATAACGTTTTGAAAATGTAAAGATTCTTGATATGTGTACTGCAGGCATGCAAAGAAACTAAATCACTTTCATATGCCTTGTTTACGTAAAATAATGAAATTCACATGGAAAGACATAAAACGAACAATGTAGCTCTTTACAGTGAAGAGGATCCCGTGCTTACATCGGACTCTTTAGTCACATGCGTACCCATAAACAATAACTTTGCTTGATATGTCATGCTCGTTATCGCTCGCAACGGATAATTAATTTTTTTTAATGTATTCTTTGTTGTATATTGTTTAAATAGTTTTCATTAATGGAACTGTTTATACGCTGATTTGTTTTAGACCGTCTGTAAAGGCTATAACATTGACATTCTCATAGTATTTTAAAGAAGTAAACAATAGAAAGTAAACAGTTGATAAACGCCTCCATCTTTCAAGTTGTGTAGAGACGCCTATGTCGAGAAGCTGATTTCCATTAATGTACGGTAAATTATTTTCTCCAGGAGCAAAAGATCCGTAAATTCACTGAGATCAAAGGAAAGTGCTGCTTCATGATGAAGCATACTTCCTACATCATTAAATTTTGTGAAATCGGTGGGACCTTGGAAAAACAAGGCCAGATGCAAAAAATCAAGTTTGTAAGTGCAGGGAAAGAGGAGATATTTCATGTTAATCGTGAACATTTAGATTTGAAACGACCAATACAACTACCTTGGACATACTATAACCAGTGATGGAAAATGTACAACTGAAATAAACAAAATAATAGGAATGGCAAAAAGTAATTTTAATGTCATGAAGGACATACTAACATCAAAACAAATAACACCAGAGCTAAAACTAAGATTAGCAAAAGGTTACATCTTCTCAATATTCCTATATGGTGCTGAAACATGGACATTAGACAAGAAAACAGAACAGAGAATTGAAGCCTTTGAAATGTGGATATATAGAAGAATAGGTAGAATTGGATGGAAGGAAAAGAAAACAAACGACAAAATCTTAAAACAACTAAAAATGAAAAGAGAACTTCTGAACACAATTAGAACAAGACAAATGAGATTCTTAGGCCATGTTAAAAGACACAACAGCCTACTGAAAGTGATCCTGGAGGGGAAAATACAAGGTAAAAGAGGCAGAGGCAGACCAAGATTAACATGGACGAGTAACATCAAAAGATGGACAAATCAACCGATGACAACCTGCACCATCAAAGCAAGAGATAGAGCAAAATGGCGCTCCATGGTAGCCAACCTTCGTTGCGGAGACGGCACTCAATGATGATGATTGAGTCAAGTGATGTTTAACAACTTGCAATCTGACATAGTCGTAAATTTATCTCAAGCATTTTGTGGTTGTCTCTGATCACATTGTATTATAGTTATAGTTATCCACAATCCATTTTTAACAATAGAAACAAGAAAAATACTTCTTAAATGTTATGTAGAACCAGCCTTAACATATGGATGTGAATCATGGACAATAGGACAGCAGAAAAGAAAATCACTGGAGTCTGTAGAATTGTGGTTTTACAGAAGAATGTTGAGAATACCATGGACAGCTAAGAAGAGTAATTAAAACGTTCTGAAAGAGGCCAAAGCAAAAAGAGAACTAATTTCCAATATTAGGAAGAAACAATCATCATTTTTTGGCCATGTAATGAGAAGAGAACAACTGGAATATATTGTAACAACTGGAAACATTGAGGGACGAAGAGATAGAGGGAAGCAAAGAGAAAAAATACTAGACAGCTTAAGAGAATGGCTTGGCAGAAGGTCAACAACAGAAATGATAAATAACTGTCGAGATCGAAAGTTGTGGAGAAACATGATCACCTACGCCAGCAGGCCCGGTACTTGATGATTTTGTACACATATTTGCCACACATCTACTAGTATTTTTGAAAGACTTTTGTAAAGCTATGTATTTAATATAGCATTCCTGAAATGATTTCTCTTAATTGTATTCTAGTTACACAAGTCGTTAAATGATTCACTGACACTGTTAGCAAGACATTTGATAAACCTAATCAAGAAAATGAAAAGAACTTCCTCTTTTCACCTCGTGGCGATGTCTTCACAAGGCTCTACATGCAGGTTTGTAGAAATATATGTTATCGTCCTGCACGTGAAGATTGTCTTGTCATACTGATGAAGGCCTGTGGTCGAAACGTTTATAGTTTTGTATAGACTTTTTTTTTATTAATTGTAGTTCTACTATATACAATTTTATTTTTTATTTTTCAAAGAAAATGAAAGAACATTATGGCTCGTTGAGTATGGGTCAAAGGAAATAGTGTAAAGTTTATATCTTTCACGACCGCCTGCCCATTTGTGCAATATTTGGACAGTATAACGCCAGTACCGTATTTATTTCCCAGAAAAGGTATCCAGTGTCAAATTTATGAATGAGCCAGAACAAAATCTTCTATAAACTCTCTTTTTTCTTCTTCTTCTTCTCTCATCATCATCATCATCTTCTTCTACTTCTTCTCTCATCATCATCATCATCATCAGCATCATCATCAATATCATCATCATCATCATCATCATCATCATCTTCTTCTGCTACTTCTCTCATCACCATCATCATCATCATCATCTTCTTCTTCTTCTTCTACTTCTCCTTCTCTCATCATCATCATCATCATCATCATCTTCTTCTTCTACTTCTTCTTCTCTCATCATCATCATCTTCTTCTTCTACTTCTTCTTCTCTCATCATCATCATCATCATCATCATCCTCTTCCTCTTCTTCTTCTACTTCTTCTTCTCTGATCATCATCATCATCATCATCATCATCATCATCATCATTATCAATATCATCATCATCATCATCATCATCATCTTCTTCTTCTACTTCTTCTTCTCTCATCATCATCATCATCTTCTTCTTCTTCTTCTACCTCTTCTTCTCTCATAATCATCATCTTCTTCTTCTTCTACCTCTTCTTCTCTCATCATCATCATCCTCATCATCATCATCATCATCATCCTCTTCTTCTTCTTCTACTTCTTCTCTCATCATCATCATGATCATCATCATCATCATCTTCCTCCTCTTCTACTTCTTCTCTCATCATCATCATCTTCTTCTTCTTCTACTTCCTCTTCTCTCATCATCATCATCATCATCATCATCATCATATCATCATCATCATCATCTTCTTCTACTTTTTCTTCTCTCATCATCATCATCATCTTCTTCTTCTACTTCCTCTTCTCTCATCATCATCATCATCATCAATATCATCATCATCATCATCATCATCTTCTTCTACCTCGTCATCTCTCATCATCATAATCATCTTCTTCTTCTATATCTTCTTCTCTCATCATCATCATCATCATCATCATCTTCTTCTACTACTTCTTCTCTCATCATCATCATCATCATCTTCTTCTTCTACTTCTTCTTCTCTCATCATCATCATGATCATAATCATCATCATCTTCTTCTTCTTCTACTTCCTCTTCTCATCATCATCATCCTCTGCTTCTACTTCTTCTTCTCTCATCATCATCATGATCATCATCTTCTTCTTCTACTTTTCTTCTCTCATCATCATCATCATCATCTTCTACTTCTTCTTCTCTCATCATCATCATCATCATCATCATCATCTTCTTCTTCTTCTACTTTTTCTTCTCTCATCATCATCATCATCATCATCATCATCATCATCTTCTTCTTCTACTACTTCTTCTCTCATCATCATCATCATCATCATCATCATCATCATCTTCTTCCTCTACTTCTTCTTCTCTCATCATCATCATGATCATAATCATCATCATCATCATCTTCTTCTACTTCTTATTCTCATCATCACCATCATCATCATCTTCTTCTTCTACTTCTTCTCTCATCAACAATCATCATCATCATCTTCTTCTTCTACTTCTTCTTCTCTCATCATCAATCATCCATCATCATCATCTTAATCATCTTCCTCTTCTACTTCTTCTTCTCTCATCAACAATCATCCATCACCATCTTCTTCTTCTACTTCTTCTCTCTCATCATCATCATCATCATCATCATCTTCTTCTTCTACTTCTTCTTCTCATCATCATCATCTTCTTCTTCTACTTCTTCTTCTCTCATCAACAATCATCATCATCATCATCATCTTCTTCTACTTCTTCTTCTCATCATCATCATCTTCTTCTTCTACTTCTGCTTCCCTCATCATCATCATCTTCTTGTACTTCTTCTTCTATCATCAACAATCATCATCATCATCATCATCATCTTCTTCTACTTCTTCTTCTCATCATCATCATTTTCTTCTTCTACTTCTTCTTCTCTCATCATCATCTTCTTCTACTTCTTCTTCTCTCATCATCATCTTCTTCTTCTACTTCTTCTTCTCTTATCATCATCATCATCATCATAATCATAATCATCTTCTTCTTCTACTTCTACTTCTTCTTCTCTCATCAACAATCATCATCATCATCTTCTGCTTCTTCTCATCATCATCATCATCATCTTCTTCTACTTCCTCTTCTCTCATCAACAATCATCATCATCATCTTCTTCTTCTACTTCTTCTTCTCATCATCATCATCATCCTCTTCTTTTACTTCTTCTTCTCATCATCATCATCATCATCCTCTTCTTTTACTTCTTCTTCTCATCATCATCATCATCATTCTCTTCTTCTATTTCTTCTTCTCTCAACATTATCATCATCACCATCATCATAATCATCTTCTTCTTCTACTTCTACTTCTTCTTCTCTCATCATCATTATCATCTTCATCTTTTACTTCATCTTCTCATCATCATCATCATCTTCTTCTCTCAACATTATCATCATCACCATCATCATAATCATCTTCTTCTTCTACTTCTACCTACTTCTTCTTCTCTCATCAACAATCATCATCATCATCATCTTCTTCTTTTCCTTCTTCTTCTCATCATCATCATCTTCTTCTATTTCTGCTTCTCTCAACATTATCATCATCACCATCATCATAATCATCTTCTTCTTCCACTTCTACTTCTTCTTCTCTCATCATCAACAATCATCATCATTATCATCTTCTTCTACTACCTCTTCTTATATACTTCCTCGAGCTCAGGGCTTTAAAAAGTGAGCCAAAGCCGGTCTGATACGCTCCATCCTCCTACGATCGTTCCATATCTTCCCCATCCGCTTCATCTCTGCTTCCGCCTTTCTTTTTCCAAGATTGTTTTAGGTCTCCAGCGTTGCCTTCTCGCCTAATGACTCCACAAAAGGACTTGTCATGTAATAAAACATCTCATTGACAGAGAGCTTGATATATGGCGGAATTACATTTTTTCTCCCTTGCTTTAATTCCTCTATTTTTGTGAAATTTACACGGCTTGTTTTTGTACAGTACAGGATAGTCAATCTCATGCCCAACTCTTCTTGGTTGCCTCATGCTACATGCCTGGAGGCTTGGGTAGCCTAGTTGGGAAAACAACCCGACTGGGCTGCCGCCTTTTGGACAACCCGTGTTCGATTCCCATTGGAAGCAGTGTGAGTTGTACTCGTGGTTGGAAAAAAAATACTCTCGTGGTTGACCCAGCCGCTGGCAAAAATGAGTACCAGAGTAGTACTACTCTGGAAAGGTGAGGAATGCCGCCTCGCATCGTGAGTTTCGATGCTTGAAACGACACTGTCCAGATGACTCCGAACACTTCTGGATAGGCAGCTGACCACATATGGGTGAAAACTCGCGTGCTTGGACGCCTATTGAAGTCTCGTACTACACTTTTACCTTTACCTTGACGACACATACCTGGTAGAGAACAACGCCACAATTCTTTACTCTCTTTTTGGACAGCTCACGGGCGCATCATTACACCACTAGAGCTTACATTATAATGTAAGGAAAAAAGTAAAGTACCCCTGTCACGCCAAGTGACGTATAGGAAATATGGTGTTAGTGACCATAAATTTTGCAGACCTTCAGCACATGATTTTTTGAGGGGTAATGTGGTCGGTATTACGCTCGCGCCGATTTACTTTCTCAGAAAAAAATCCGGTACCCATTAAAGGCTGGGTGAACCGAAAGCCGTCAGTTGGGATCGAACTCTACCTCTTGTCCTTTGTAGCCCAGTTTACTAACCACTGAGCTATCGCGGCTCCACATTATAATGTGGTAAACAATTAAAGTTAACTTCTACGGCTTGACGATGCTCCCAAGTAATTTCATGTTGAGTGCTATTTTATTATCAGTGTTTGAATATCTCGATTTGACCAGGAAAAATAAGTTGAACTATATTTCCAGAAGGTCTCATAAAATGCAGTATAAAATGGCAACCATCAATTCTCCATTAAGTTCATCTCAACACAAATAATGAAAGCGAGAATCCGCACTGCTAGTAATGTTACCTATTTATTGTAGAGAGTAACAACAAGTGCATTATAAAAAGAAACAAACTGGGGAGTAACTGTACATGTTTTAACGATTTAGTTAACGTTTCGTAAAACGGGAATACGCATCAGGGTTAATTGGTTACAGGCAATATGAGTAGACTTTACTGCACACCAGGTGGGCCCATTAGTGCTCAGTTTATTTTGAATAGAATGTTAAAAGAAAAAAAGTGATCCCATTTCTGTGGTCTGACTGTTGAGGTGGGGGGATGCTAAGGAGTTGAGAATACTGGTAGCATGTTCAGTATGGCAGAGGTTATAAAACTTACCGTCATCATCATGTGCCACACTGGTTTGGCGTAGGCGATCATGTCCTTACGCAATCTTCTATCCACAGTGCACCGTATCAATCGGTTATTGACTGTTTTCCATGCTATGATACTAAGCTATCCAGTATCATCTCTCTTGTCGTTCGCGATCTCTTTCTCTGTATTTTGCCAGTTGTAACAAAGTATTCTAACTTTCATCTTCTCAAGATTTGCCCTAAAAATGTTGATTGTTTCTTTCTGGTGTTTCTTTTAGGATTTCTCTGTTTTGTGTTGGCCTCTTTGAGAATGGGACCCGCGATAGCTCAGTGGTTAGTGAACTGGGCTACAAAGGACAAGAGGTAGGGTTCTATCCCAACCGACGGCTTCCGGTTCACCCAGCCTATAATGTGTACCGAATTTTTTTCTGGGAAATTAAAGCGACACGGGCGTAATACCGACCACATTACCCCAAAAATCACGTGCAGAAGGTCCGTAAAAGTGACGGTCGCTAACAACATATTCCCTATACGTCACGGGGGTACTTTACTTTTTTTTTTTTTTTTAATTCTTTTTGAGAACTTCCTCATTTATCTTTTTAGCTGTTGCAGGGAACTTTCAACATATTTTTTTGAGAAACCCCATCTCTGTGGGCCTACCAGCAGAGTAAAAATGGTTGGGTCTATATATGGTGGCTTCCTGGTTCACTCAACCTGAGATGGGTACCGAGGATTTCTTTCTTGAAAAAGAAAAGAACGGTACTCGTGTAGTGCTGCCCACGTTACCCAACACCGATTGGATGGTCAGTAAATACAAGTACTGACATCCCTATATACTAGATGGAAGTGTGACAAGATCTTTAATCTTAGATCTTTGCTGTCTACCTTTATGCTTTCTAAAATTTTGATTATTTCTTGCTGCTTTACTTTGTCAAATGCCTTGGTGTAATCTATGAAACATAGGTATAGATCTGTTTTCACCTCTATGACTCTTTCTACTAAAGATCTTATGATATAAATGGCATTGCTTGTTCCTTTATCTCTAACAAAACTACACTGTTCATCGCTAATTTCTGGACTGATTTTGTTTCGCACTCTTCGCATGATGATTCTTAGTAATATCTTAGTCATGTGACTCATAAGGCAGTAGATGTTAGCAATACATAAAGATAAAGCAGTCACAGATATAGAAGAACAGTAGCACATTTCTTCTTCTCTTCTTCTACCTTTCAGCTCCCTGTGGAGCATAGGTCTTCAACAAACACTTTCCAAGCCGTTCTGTTTCATGCAATTCTTTTAAGATCATTCCATGTCTTCCCCATTATCTTTATCTCTGCTTCTGTCTGCCTTCTCCAAGAATTCTTGGTCTTCCTCTTTGTCTTTTCCCCTGGGGATTCAAAAAAAGGAACTCTTGTGTAATAATCTCAGTTGGCTTCCACAGTGTGTGTCCTACCCAGCGCCATCGTCTTCGCTATATCTGTTTATCCACTGGTATTTGACTGGTACATTTCCATAATTCTATGTTAGTGATTTTGTCCTGCCATTTCCATCCTTTTATTCTGCGTAAGCATCCATTAATGAAAATCTGTATCTTCATGATTGTCAATTTTGTTGTTCTCCATGTTTCACAGCCATATAATAATGACTGACTTAATAATGGAGTTGAAAATTTTTATTTTTGTATTTAACCGAATTTCTTTGGGAAAAACGCATTATGGGAAAGGTCAATGTTAGCAGTTATTGTTAAGCTTCAGGACAGAATTAAACTTAATTTGACCTCAATGTCACGGTCCAGAAATTAGGTTGATAAACAATTCGGGGGGGGGGGGGCAGGTTAAGTTTCTGAGAGAGATGTTACTCTTAGGGTACACGTTAACAATATTTTGAAAACTCAAAGAGTAACTAAAATGTCAAGATGTAATTTAGAATTGCAAAATTGTACACACAAGTCGCCCAAAGTTGAATGTCGTATTTCACCATTGGCTGATAGATCACTAAACAGCGACTAAGCCAATAAATTATGCAAATGAGACAGAGGGACCTCATGCATTAGCAGAATTAGATAGTTTTAGAAAACACACAGAAACATCAAGTTAAACAGAAACACCGACATTTGGAAACATCGAAATAGAGAACAAGATCAATATAAATATAAGTAAGAAAGAGATGTAGAGAGAAACATCAAGTTAACAGAAACAGCGACATTCAGAAACATCGAAATAGAGAACAAGATCAATATAAATATAAGTTAGAGAGATGTAGAGAGAAAGATCAAGTTAGATCAGACAAAGTTTAGTTCAGAAGTGCTCCAAGTTAGATTTAGAAGCTTTTGTGCTTCAAAGAACATTGGTAAGTAAATTAAGAGTAGCACAGAATAGGTCAAAACATAGATGTAGAATAGCAAGTGTAAGCAGGATGAGTTGTGATATTTGGATAGAATGAAAGATAGAATTAGAAATGTCTCAAATAAATAACGGTGTTAACCTCGTGAGCGCATCCAGACCAAGAACATTGATCTTTGTATTAGAACTTGTACTTTTAGATGTGCTCTACTAGTATCTTCACTTGCATAACTGATGATCTAATCAACTTTTGTAAAGACCAATGTCATAGTCAATTATTATTGACTCCACGTATCATTTTAGTACTTCGTGTTGTGACCAATGTTTGATAACTGCGAAAATATATTTTAAAAAAAACGGAATCACATTTAACACATTGAACTGGAATGTGATTATGTTATGTATTTTGATAAAATATTCCAGGAACTGTGGTTCTCCTCTCTGAATATCCACCGCTGGTACAGATCTTTCTTTACCAATGAAGCTCTTTCTATCTGTGTTCTCACGATGCATATTGTATTATTATACTGTTTCCTTCATCAAATCCAGTGTTCCTCACTTATTCCAGTTTTTATTTTGTTTCTTACATGCCGCATGATGATTATTATGAATATTGTAGTCATATGGTAGCAGTCATATGTTATAAAAAAAACAACTCAACGGCGTTTCTATGGTAATCACCACTCATGTTTTGAAGTAAACCTAGGAATGCCTCGCGTTATACTTCCCTAAATACAAACAATCTAAGATAAACAAACACGTGAAAAATGTTCAACAATTTCCAAGTAAAGGGAGATAATTTCTATGTGGAAACATTACAGCTCTTGAGGAAGAGATGAATACAGAGTTATCCTCAGTTGTTTCTTAAATACACAGGATAGGCTCTCCCTGAGAATGGAGGTAACATGTTTGGCGCCATTGTCTGCAACAACTGCCTTCCAGTGTTAACGGTACGCAAAGGAGCCGTCAAAACGAAATATCATCATCATGTTTTTTTATCTGAGACGAATTCCTAAAACTAAAGTTGTGTGATCATGTTAACATGTCACAGTCTATATTTTGTCGAAAACGTTCGAATTTTTTTCCGCAATTTTCCTTACTTTTTTAGCCTACACACAGATTACATTTTGTCACAAAATTGCGTATTTCGTTCTGGAGATTTCATCATTTTTGTTAGTCATCGCACAGTTTATGTTTTGTCGAAAACGTTTGTATTTTGTTCCGGAAATTTTCTCACTTTTTAGCCTTCGCGATCGAGCGAAATAATCTTTTAACAATAAATAAATCAGTAAACGAATAAATAAATAATCCATCACCATTATCTAGTATAATGGTTTAACATAATATAATGGATAAACACTAGTTTCCGGTTGTTTCCAAAATGGAGGAATTATTTTTCTCCGGCTTGGTATATAACCGTTGATCAGAGGTTTAACAAGCCGCTATCGTAAAAACGATGTTGTTAATGAAACGTAGACCTGATACAGAATGTGTAAATTAGCAGTAGATAGTTGTGATAGTTTTTTCGGCCCTAAAACAACAACAAAAATAGGATTCTGGAATGTTCGAACAATGGCCGCTCCGACGAAACATGCACAGGTCGCGAGCGAGATGGAGAGATACGACCTAGATATTTTAGGATTAAGCGAAATGCGCTGGCTTGGAACAGGTAGGAGATCTATTGATAATAAAATAGTAGTTTTTTCTGGAAGGGAAGATGGAAAACACCGTGAAGGAGTAGGCATAATGATGACAGACAAAGCTGCAAGAAGTTTATTAGAATGGGAACCGGTAAATAGCCGTCTGATACGAACACGATACAAAACAAAACATGGAAGACTTTCAATTATTCAATGTTATGCGCCTACTAACGAAGCTGATGATGAAGTTAAGGACGATTTTTATAACCAACTGCAACAACTTATAAACAAAATACCAAAACACGATCTTTTAATTGTAATGGGAGATTTCAACGCCAAAGTGGGACAAGATAATGCAGGAGTGGAACATGTGATGGGGAGAGAAGGCTGTGATAATACTAGTCAGAATGGAGAAAGATTAATAGAATTATGTTTAATAGAAAATTTAGTTATAGGTGGGACATTATTTCCACACAAAAATATTCACAAAACAACATGGATATCTCCTGATGATAGAACCTCCAATCAAATTGACCACCTATGTATTAAACAACAATTCAGATCATCATTAATAGATGTAAGAGCTTACAGAGGTGCTGATGTTAATAGTGACCACAACCTGTGCATTGGGAAAATAAGATTAAAATTTAGAAACCAACAGAAGAGGTCAATTACACATAAAATTGATAGTCATAAACTGAAAGATGAAGCTATAAAGGAAAAGTTTAACATAGAGCTAAGTAATTGTTATACAGCACTCGGTGAAATAGACTTAGATATCAATGAGATGTGGGACTCACAGAGCAAAATACTAATGACAGCAGCAGAAGCAAGTGCTGGACTGAAGAAAATGGAAAACGAGCTTGGATCTCAGACACCACGTGGAAATACATCAAAGAAAGAAGAGAAGCGAAGAGAGCCATGACTAATGTAAAGACAGATCTTGGAAAGGTTCTGGCAAAAGCAACATACAAAGAATTAGACAACAAAGTGAAAAGTTCAGCAAGAAGAGATACAAGAGCTTATATAGACAATTTGGCAGAGAAAGCAGAGACAGCTGCAATTACAGGAGACAGCAGAACTCTTTATACTGTGCAAAAGATGCTGACAAACACCTATACATCCAGTGGAACACCAATTCTAGACAAATCTGGATCAATGCTAACAACAAGCGCAGACATAAAAGCCCGTTGGGCGGAACACTTCAAAGAAATTCTTAACCGTCCACTACCCCACAGTTTAATAGATTTTGAAACTGAAACACCAGCAGCAGAATTAAATGTAAATTTAGATGACTTCACCTTGAGTGAAATAGAAACCACCTTAAAGCTTATGACCAATAACAAGGCTGCTGGAGAGGATAAGTTAACAGCTGAGATCCTCAAGGCAATTGATAGCCATAATCTAATACATCTCCAAAAAATGTTCAACATCATTTGGAAAACAGAGAAGACGCCTCATAAATGGAAAAAAGGAATCATTGTTAAGATCCAAAAAAGGGCAATCTTAGAGATTGTAACAACTGGAGAGGCGTGACACTTTTGTCAGTTGCCTCAAAGTTATTCTGCAAAATCATCCTAAATAGAATACAGGATTCAATAGATACAGTAATGCGTGAAGAACAGGCTGGGTTTAGAAAAGGGAGAAGCTGTATTGACCACATTTTCACTCTACGACTTATATTGGAGGAACACATTGAAAAGCAAAAACCGTTTGTACTTAACTTCATCGACTTCAAAAAGCATTTGATAGTATTCATAGAGATTCTTTGTGGAAAATTCTGAAGCAATATGGTTTACCATCAAAAATCATAAATATTATCAAAGACATGTATGATGGTTACACATGTGCAGTTCGAACAGAGGAAGGACTGAGCGAATGTTTCCCAATAGAAACTGGGGTTAAACAAGGATGTATTTTATCGCCCTTGTTATTTGGAATTGTTATGGACTTCATAATGAAGAAATGCTGCACTGGTAATAAAGGCATCGAATGGATACAAGGAGACCATTTGGAAGACCTCGACTTTGCTGATGACATAGTTCTCATCAGCAGTCAGATAAAAACGATGCAGGAAAACACAAATGAACTATCATCAATAGCCAGCAAAATTGGGCTTGAGATCAATCATGAAAAGACTAAAGTCATGACTAGTTTAATTCCAACAGGTGACAAAATATACATGGAAAACAAACCAGTTGAAGAGATCGATCACTTTATCTATCTTGGAAGTCACATTGATCGAGAAGGGGATACGAGCAAAGAAATTAAAATCAGAATAGCTAAAGCAGCAATGTCTTTCAGAAGCCTTGAAAAGTTGTGGAAATCAAAACTTATCAGCACAAACACAAAACTTAGGCTATTCAAATCAAATGTACTATCAACCCTTACGTATGCGTGTGAAAGCTGGAAAACAACAAGAGATATAGAAACAAAGTTGAACGCATTCGAAAATAAATGTCTAAGGAAAATACTTGGTATAGCATGGAACGAATTCAAAACAAATGAGGAAATTAGAGAAATCGCCAATCAACCACTAATATCTTCAGTAATAAAGAAAAGACGATGGTCATACGTTGGACATGTGATGAGAAGAGATAATAACCGAATAGCAAAGCAAGCCCTCATATGGGAAACAACAGGTAAAAGAAAAAGAGGAAGACCCAGGGAGACACTGAGAAGAACATTGATGAGAGAGGCAAGAGCAGCAGGAGTCGGCTCCCTCAATGAGATAGAACTGCTTGCACAGAACAGAGACAGATGGCGAGATTTGATAAAATATCTTTAAAAGAAAACTGCTAGAACAAAAAATCCATATAGGAGAAGGTGTATCTTGGTCTACGCCCTATGGGCCGGTTACGGCTCGAAAGGTCAATAGATAGATTATCTAGTATGCGCCTTTAAGAACTTGGCTCCCATGATGGCTACTCTTGGGTTATTCTTGAGCTTCGTGGGATATAAGTAAAAAAAGTAACCCCGTCACGCCAAGTGGCGTATAGGGAAATATGGTGTTAGTGACCCTATATTTTACAGACCTTCAGCACATGATTTTTGGGGTAATGTGGTCGGTATTACGCCCGTGCTACTTTACTTCCCAGAAAAAATCCGGTACCCATTTAAGGCTGGATGAACCCGGAAACCGTCGGTTGGGATCGAACCCTACCCCTTGTCCGTTGTAGTCCAGTTCACTAACCACTGAGCTATTGCGGCTCCCCCGTGGGATATAAGGCCTTCAATCATGTCTTGACAGACGGTTGGTAGCAATCAACCATGTCTTGACAGACGGTTGGTAGCAATCAATCATGTCTTAACAGACGGTTGGTATAGTAAGCAATCATTGAGTTATTGAGTTATTTGCGGGTCATCATCATTGCACTCCGAACATGTCCATAGGTGCTCAGATTCCTCCTCAGTGTCCAGCGACTGACGACTCCAATTCTATGTTGGTTGATAAGTCTTCTTACACGACCACTAAGTGTCTCATTTCTGGCTGTGCCCAACTTAACTCCCATTTCCATCATCCGAAGAAGTGACGTGGATCTGTGTTTGTCGAAGTCCTGTGCTCTTCCCACATCTCGGAGGGCATTGATGATGTCCGCCCGATCCATTGGTTGCCCGTCCTCAACGACAGCGCAGCTAGCCAACCTGTCCGCCCTTTCATTTCCCAGTACTCCCGCTTGTCCAGGGACATAGACAAAGGTGACTTTACGTATTTTGGATATCTGCAACGACTCTACCCATTGCATGCGTACAGAGCCCGCCTCCACTTTTTTTATCATGCTCATCGAATCACTCAGTATACATGCGTGGGTGTAGTCTTGTGACTCTAACCATTTGAATGCCTTGGTCACATCGCCTCCATTGTCATGCTACTCGTGGTCATGGCGTATGAACCACTGTCTACCTTGATTATTCTGCCTGCCGAGCGTGATGTAAGTGCCCATGCACCTCTTTGGTGTCGTCTTACAGATCCGTCTGTATAGATGACTGCATCTTTCTCATCGGTGTTATCGCAGATGAGACCGTTGACCTCAGCATTAACCACGACCGGGTTCTGTTCCCTACTTTTCCTGTTGAGTGTGACAATACATGAGAAAGTCCCCTTGAATGACGTAGACACCGGGATCCACTCCTCACCAACGCTTATATTGGTAAGCCCACAGACGTGTTTGATGACATCTTCTGCTCGGTCCACCCATGATTTGCCTCTTTTTAGCCTGTCACCTTTCTCTGTGTTGACCACGTGGTGCAATGGATGCTCTGTATCTGTACTAATCTTCAGGTATGCTCGTGCTCTCCAGATCTTGATTCTGTCATCCATGGTTGGAAAGTCAAGAAGATACCTCATTGCTACACAGGGAGTGTCCCTCGTACATCCCAGGATAATGCGCATGGCTTCATTTTGTATTTTCTCCAGCCTATCAATTTGAGTCGTACTGACAGTAAGAATTGCCAGGGCATACTTGATTGGTGCGAGGACCAATCCCTGGAACAGAAGAGTAAGTAGCCTCTGCTCGATGTTGGCAGCTGCCATGACCTTCAAGGCGGCTAATCCTTTGCGGGATTTTGTTATCACATGGTCGACGTGGTCCCGAAAACACAGGCTGCGATCAAACTTCCGAGGTATGACATCAACTTGTCCCTGGTCACCTCATCAGCTCCATTCGTACTACCGGTGTGGTCGTATGAACGATATGATTGTTAAGGGAGAACCATGAAACTGATGCTTTATTAGGATTAACCACGGCACCTGATACCCCACACCAGGAAGGACTGCGATCGAGTTCGTCTTAAGCAATCATGTCTTGACAGACGGTTAATAATTAGCAATCATGACTTGACAGGCGTTGGTAGTAAGCAATCATGTCTTGACAGACGGTTGGTAGCAATCAATCATGTCTTGACAGACCGTTGGTAGCAAGCAATCATGATAAGTCAATAGCTTTGTAAAAAATATTAGTGTCTTATGCTGGATGCTGTTTTGCTGAACAGCTTCTCTGGTGACTGATTCTGCCAATATTTGACAGACAGATCCATCCGCAGAACGAACAAGATGTATTCGTGATGCCTGGCCTCGTCTCCTTTCTCCTGCTCCTTTTTCATGTGAATTTGATATCAGCACTGCCTCGAAAGTTCCTGTACCATTTTTTCTGTTCTTCGTGTGCTCCGGTCTGTAACCAGATTTTCCCAGTTTCTTTCACTGATACAGCATCTCAAGGAAGCCAGTCAAACATCCTTATATTTCAGTACTGGTCGGCTACTTGGTCTCATTCCGTCCATAAGTTCGTTATACAATATTCCTCTGGGAATACAATTATTTGCCATTCTTATTACAGGACCCAGGCACATTAATCTACGACTTCGCGAAATGTGTGATAATAATAATATTTAAAAAATATATAATTTTATTTCTAAATAAAAGTGCTCTAAATTTAGGCGAAATCACCACCAACAATGATAACCCATTGATCACCATCTAAAATCTATTTATCATGAAACACATTAATTTTAGCACTACTTACATTTTTACCTACATTCCTTCGTGACAAAGAGTTTCATGTTTTGGAGAATTTGTTTTCTTTCACTTCTCTTAGGGTAATCTTCCTCTAATTCTTCGCTTGCCTTGTATTTTCTTTTCCAAAAAAACTTTTCTATTTTTTATTGTCTCCTTTTATGTTTAAAAAAAATCTCCCACAGATTTCAATACTTTTGTTGAAATTATATTGAACAGTCTTATTGAAATGAAATCTTGAAATGTTTTAATCTTTTTTTTTTTCAAAACTGAATTACTTCTATCTTCTCTGTCCACAAAACTTCTCCCACTCTTCTACAAATCCAAAATTAAAGGTAGTCAAAACTTGTCTCTGTTTTCGCATTTAGTGTCCATGCTTCTCTACCATACCTGTCTACAACCAAAATATAATCATTTTTCTGTCGGGCGGAAACTGTCTACACACACACACACACACACACACACATACACACAACCACACCACACATGCACACAAATACACATCGATGCAGACATACACAGACACACGGGGGCCACGGGGGCCTCGGTAGCCTGGTTAGGAAAACCACGCGTCTGGGCTACCGACGTTCAGACAAACCGTGTTCGATTCCCGCTGGGAGCAGTGTGAGTTGTACTCGTGTTTGAAAAAAATAATACCCCCGCGGTCGACCCAGCCGCTGGCAGAAATGGTTACCAGGGTATTACTCTGGGAAGGTGAGGAATGCCGCACTGCATCGTGAGTTTTAATGAATGAAGCGACACTATCCAGAAGTCTCCAAACACTTAAGGATAGGCGGCCGAGCATATATGGGTGGAAACTCATGCGCTAAGGCGCCGATTCAAGTCTCGTACTCTACCTGTTACAGACACACACACCCATCTACAGACACACACCGGCAGGCACACAGCGACACACACACACACATTCACACACCCACCCACCTTTGCAAAAATATTGAATGTGGAGATAAAAAGACAAAAACATGAAAATAAAAAAAAAATGTTAAATAATAATAATAGGAAACATACAGAACATTGCAACGGGCGGTAACCTGATCATGCGAATTGATTCTTCTTTCTTCTCCTCCCACCTACTTTCTGTCTTCTATTCTTTTATTTTTTTTCGAGTAGAGGCTGTAACAAGGCGGACTTCATTTGGTTTATAAATGTGTAAACACGTGATGACACACACACACAAACACAGACATACACACAGGCACACACACAGAAACACACATAAACAGACACACACTCAGATACACACCGAGAAACACATACAGACAATAGCAAACACAAACACACGGGCACAAATACACCGACACAGACACACACACACACATTTGTGTACATTTATTTTTGCAGGATAGTCATTAACAAAGGAATTAACTAAGGAATTAACTAAGGAATTAACTAAGGAATTAACTAATGAATTAACTAAGGAATTAACTAAGGAATTAACTAAGGAATTAACTAAGTCATTAACTAAGGAATTAACTAAGGAATTAACTAATGAATTAACTAATGAATTAACTAATGAATTAACTAAGGAATTAACTAAGGAATTAACTAAGGAATTAACGAATGAATTAACTAATGAATTAACTAAGGAATTAACTAAGGAATTAACTAATGAATTAACTAAGGAATTAACTAAGGAATTAACTATGGAATTAACTAATGAATTAACTAAGGAATTAACTAAGGAATTAACTAAGAAATTAACTAAGGAATTAACTAAGGAATTAATTAAGGAATTAACTAAGGAATTGATTAATGAATTAACTAAGGAATTAACTAAGGAATTAACTAAGGAATTAACTAAGTCATTAACTAAGAATTAACTAAGGAATTAACTAAGTCATTAACTAAGAATTAACTAAGGAATTAACTAAGGAATTAACTAAGGAATTAACTAATTCATTAACTAAGGAATTAACTAAGTCATTAACTAAGGAATTAACTAAGGAATTAACTAAGGAATTAACTAAGGAATTAACAAAGGAATTAATTTAGGAATTAACTAAGGAATTAACTAAGGAATTAACTAAGAAATTAGCTAAGGAATTAACTAAGGAATTAACTAAGGAATTAACTACGGAATTAACTAAGGAATTAACTAAGAAACATTAAAATACAAAGACAGAAAGATTGCGGACGACAAAGAGAGAAAATACTAGATTGCTTGGTGTCATGGCATGGAAAACAGTCAATAACAGAACTGATACAATGCACTGTAGATAGAAGATTGTAGAAGGACATGATCACCTGCGCCAACCGGTATGACACACGATGATGTTGATGAGTCATTAACACACACACACACACATGTGTAATGTGCAAAAAATACACACGTTCTTAAATAAGTGCTTGAGTGGATGAGATAAGCTGTGGTGTTATATTAAGATCACTGATACTAGTTGATGAGAAGAGTTAACCCAAATACCAGTTCTTATCAATTTAAGAAGACACTCGAGATAGAACATAGAAACTCACTCAAAGAGTAACTCTAATGAGTTCTGGCATCTGCATAGGTCGAGCTGTAGAGCAGGACTAGAAATATTTATGTAAATGGAGCAGGTTAGCCGAGGATTATGGGATAAGTGGTCAGGTTAACTAATGGCAGGAGCAAATAACTCCCAAGAAAGCCACTACTTTGACTCTCAGTGAGTGCTGCTACAATCCAGAACACGTGATTCTGTCAAAATGCAGTGAAATATCTGGAGACCTCGGATGAAGGAATTGTTAGGGTCTTACCGTCTTAGAGCCAGTTTTGACAATAGAAACAAGAAAAAGAGTTCTTAAATATTATGTAGAGGCAGTCTTAATATATGGATGTGAATCATGGACAATAGGATAGCAGACAAGAAAATAACTGGCGGCTGTAGAAATATGGTTTTAGAGAAGAATGTTGAGAATACCATGGACAACTAAGAAGAGTAATGGGAACGTTCTGAAAGAGACCAAAGCAAAAAGAGAGCTAATTTCCAATTTTAGGAAGAAACAAGCATCATTGTTTGGCCATGGAATGAGAAGGGAATAGCTGGAATATAATGTAACAACAGGGAAAATTGAGGGACGAAGAGATATAGAGATTAAGAGAATGGTTTGGCAGAAGGTCAACAACAAAAATGATAAATATCTATCGAGATCAAAAGTTCTGGAGAGACATGATCACCTACGCCAGCAGGCCCGGTACTTGATGATGATGATGATGATGTCTTAACCCTCACTCCGGACTCCTTGGTAACGAAAGAGCTTATTTTATAGATGTGCTTGCTACAAGGCCACATGGAAGCGTGGTAGGACAGGAATGGTGTACTCAATGTTCTCTATGATAGTTTTCTTGTGTGTGAAGATCGACACTGCTTTTTGTTTTTTAATGATTTAAATGCTTATGAACATTTACTAGTGATGAAGAATTAAAACTTGAAACTTCGGCTAGAATAGTGCAAACTGTCCAGCAGGACTAAAACCAATTTGGAAAGATGAAAATATCACTATTGGCTTCAATATCAGACCGGCGCGCACTCTTGTTATATGTTTTCCTATATACTTGCGAAGCATGGACACTTACAGGAGAGTTACTGAAGAAAATATAAGCCATAGAGATGAAATGTTATTGTAAGGTTTTGGAAATCTCTTACTTAGATTGTATCACAAATGTTATTGTAAGGTTTTGATCATCTCTTACTTAGATTGTATCACAAATGTTATTGTAAGGTTTTGATCATCTCTTACTTAGATTGTATCACAAATGTTATTGTAAGGTTTTGATCATCTCTTACTTAGATTGTATCACAAATGTTATTGTAAGGTTTTGATCATCTCTTACTTAGATCGTATCACAAATGTTATTGTAAGGTTTTGATCATCTCTTTCTTAGATCGTATCACAAATGTTATTGTAAGGTTTTGATCATCTCTTACTTAGATCGTATCACAAATGTTATTGTAAGGTTTTGATCATCTCTTACTTAGATCGTATCACAAATGTTATTGTAAGGTTTTGATCATCTCTTACTTAGATTGTATCACAAATGTTATTGTAGGGTTTTGGGTATCTCTTACTTAGATCGTATCACAAATGTTATTGTAAGGTTTTGATCATCTCTTACTTAGATCGTATCACAAATGTTATTGTAAGGTTTTGGGCATCTCTTACTTAGATTGTATCACAAATGAACACGTTATCAAAATGATATAACAAATGATTTCGGGGTATAACATGATCCTTTGACTAATGTCAGTCTGACGATTTAATCCCTAAAATCCCCGGTATAATGGGACGAAGAAGAGGAGCACACGGTTTTGTGGGTTCTAGTGGTGGAAGTACAAGTTTCTCAATTTGAAGTGATCTTGCTTCGAAGCGCGCTGGGGCTATCATGTTTCTTTCAGAGATCCCTGATATTAAGGTAGGTGCAAACCGATACCTAGTCCTATCTGAAACGATCTACAGAAAGGAGATGGAGAAAGCTTACAGGTCTCTGGTTCATTTTGTGCACGTTTTGAAGTCCAGATTTTGAAAGAACCCCTGGCAGTTCAAATGGAAGCGCCAGCAACGTGCAACTGTCCGTGCTAAGTGTCAGTAAGGAAAGTACAACACCAACCATCTGAATAATTAAACTGATTTTCTCAAATTAGACTCGGTGACCCTTGCCGTGGGCGTGGTAGCCATGGAGCTCGTCGATCGCGCTGATTTCTTCACGTGTTACCAGGAGAAGACTGAATTAGCTCATGGACAATGTTGATGGTCCATAGACAGACAAGGTAATTTGATAATAATGTAAGTATGAGACTCGGGAATCGGGAGTAAGGCTGGGTATGACTAAAGTGGGGTGACTGAAAGGACGGATTAAAGCTGTGACCGAACACCGAACTGCTTGAACTGTCGGTGCACATGTGTTCTGTCATCTATTGTCGGACTACAGTGGATCCGATTCCCCTTGCTTCCAGCTTCTCCGTTCGCTGCTATTATTTTCTTCAACAAAACAAAATCCTTCTTTACTTCTATAAAAGGTATTGGAAATCTGTAGTTACTGTTAGTGTCCATGTTCGAATGACCATCGCTAACATCTAATGAGTGATGTTAAACTCTAACATCTAATGAGTGATGTTAAACTCTAACATCTAATGAGTGATGTTAAACTCTAACATCTAATGAGTGATGTTAAACTATAACATCTAATGAGTGATGTTAAACTCTAACATCTAATGAGTGATGTTAAACGCTAACATCTAATGAGTGATGTTAAACGCTAACATCTAATGAGTGATGTTAAACGCTAACATCTAATGAGTGATGTGGTCAGTATCGTGCCTGGCTGCCATACTCTCACAGAAAAAAATCCTATAGTACACATTTTCAGATCAAGGGTGGTGCCCAAAGCCCTATCGATGGTAAAAATATTCCTGACATCTGGGAAATGAACCTGGGCGCCTGCAGTCACCAGCGAGCGGCTAACAATCCAGACACAGGGACTTTGTTTTTCACGAGCAATTATTTAGTCTCTTATTTAAATGGGAGCCGCTATAGCTCAGTGGTTAATGAACTGGACTACAAAGGTCAAGAGGTCGAGTTCGATTCTGAACAACGGCTTCCGGGTTCACCCAGCTTTAAATGGGTACCGGACTATATTCTGGAAAAATAAAGCAGCACGGGCATAATACCGATCACATTACCCCAAAAAAAGCATGTGCCGAAGGTGTATTAAACGTATGGTCACTGATACCATATTCCCTATACGTCACTTGGCGTGATGGGGCCCTTTGCTATTTTTACTTCTGGTTCGTATCACAAATGAGAACATTCGCACAACATTACAATCAATGGAAGTTCATTGTGTTCTTTCGACTATTATAAAGAAATAATGAAAATGAAATTGATTGTCCAGTTATCTCGATCGTCTGCCCCAGCAAAGGTCATTCTGCAAGAAACTGTTCATTGAGCAGGAACAAGAGGCAAGCTGAGAAAGAGATGAGAAGATAACGTCAATGGTTCGACTTTGATCAAACCGTGAAGAATGAGTGAAGATAACGTTAGATAGAGAAGGTTGACTAGGTCTGTCAGTAGTGTCCCAACGACTCCAGCTTGATAAAGTCTGTCAGTGATGACCCATACCCCAGTTAGACTAAGTCTGTCAGTGGCTCCCCAACTACCCCAGGTAGACTAAGTCTGTCAGTGGTTCCCCAACTACCCCAGGTAGACTAAGTCTGTCAGTGATGACCCATACCCCAGTTAGACTAAGTCTGTCAGTGATGACCCATACCCCAGTTAGACTAAGTCTGTCAGTGGCTCCCCAACTACCCCAGGTAGACTAAGTCTGTCAGTGGTTCCCCAACTACCCCAGTTAGACTAAGTCTGTCAGTGGCTCCCCAACTACCCCAGGTAGACTAAGTCTGTCAGTGGCTCCCCAACTACCCCAGGTTGACTAAGTCTGTCAGTGGCTCCCCAACTACCCCAGGTAGACTAAGTCTGTAAGTGGCTCCCCAACTACCCCAGGTTGACTAAGTCTGTCAGTGGCTCCCCAACTACCCCAGGTTGACTAAGTCTGTCAGTGGCTCCCCAACTACCCCAGGTAGACTAAGTCTGTCAGTGGCTCCCCAACTACCCCAGGTAGACTAAGTCTGTCAGTGGCTCCCCAACTACCCCAGGTAGACTAAGTCTGTCAGTGGCTCCCCAACTACCCCAGGTAGACTAAGTCTGTCAGTGGTTCCCCAACTACCCCAGTTAGACTAAGTCTGTCAGTGGTTCCCCAACTACCCCAGTTAGACTAAGTCTGTCAGTGGTTCCCCAACTACCCCAGTTAGACTAAGTCTGTCAGTGGTTCCCCAACTACCCCAGGTAGACTAAGTCTGTCAGTGGTTCCCCAACTACCCCAGGTAGACTAAGTCTGTCAGTGGTTCCCCAACTACCCCAGGTAGACTAAGTCTGTCAGTGGTTCCCCAACTACCCCAGGTAGACTAAGTCTGTCAGTGGTTCCCCAACTACCCCACGTAGACTAAGTCTGTCAGTGGTTCCCCAACTACCCCAGGTAGACTAAGTCTGTCAGTGGTTCCCCAACTACCCCAGTTTGACTAAGTCTGTCGGTGGTTCCCCAACTACCCCAGGTTGACTAAGTCTGTCAGTGGTTCCCCAACTACCCCAGGTTGACTAAGTCTGTCAGTGGTTCCCCAACTACCCCAGGTTGACTAAGTCTGTCAGTGGTTCCCCAACTACCCCAGGTTGACTAAGTCTGTCAGTGGTTCTCCAACTACCCCAGGTAGACTAAGTCTGTCAGTGGTTCCCCAACTACCCCAGGTTGACTAAGTCTGTCAGTGGTTCCCCAACTACCCCAGGTACTCTAAGTCTGTCAGTGGTTCCCCAACTACCCCACGTAGACTAAGTCTGTCAGTGGTTCCCCAACTACCCCAGGTAGACTAAGTCTGTCAGTGGTTCCCCAACTACCCCAGGTTGACTAAGTCTGTCAGTGGTTCCCCAACTACCCCAGGTAGACTAAGTCTGTCAGTGGTTCCCCAACTACCCCAGTTAGACTAAGTCTGTCAGTGGTTCCCCAACTACCCCAGGTAGACTAAGTCTGTCAGTGGTTCCCCAACTACCCAGGTTGACTAAGTCTGTCAGTGGTTCCCCAACTACCCCAGGTAGACTAAGTCTGTCAGTGGTTCCCCAACTACCCCAGGTTGACTAAGTCTGTCAGTGGTTCCCCAACTACCCCAGGTAGACTAAGTCTGTCAGTGGTTCCCCAACTACCCCAGGTTGACTAAGTCTGTCAGTGGTTCCCCAACTACCCCAGGTACTCTAAGTCTGTCAGTGGTTCCCCAACTACCCCACGTAGACTAAGTCTGTCAGTGGTTCCCCAACTACCACAGGTAGACTAAGTCTGTCAGTGGTTCCTCAACTACCCCAGTTAGACAAAGTCTGTCGGTGGTTCCTCAACTACCCCAGTTAGATTAAGTCTGTCAGTGGTTCCCCAACTACCCCAGTTAGATTAAGTAGGTCAGTGGTTCCCCAACTACCCCAGTTAGACTAAGTCTGTCAGTGGTTCCCCAACTACCCCAGGTTGACTAAGTCTGTCAGTGGTTCCCCAACTACCCCATGTAGACTAAGTCTGTCAGTGATGACCCATACCCCAGTTAGACTAAGTCTGTCAGTGGTTCCCCAACTACCCCATGTAGACTAAGTCTGTCAGTGATGACCCATACCCCAGTTAGACTAAGTCTGTCAGTGGTTCCCCAACTACCCCAGTTAGACTAAGTCTGTCAGTGGTTCCCCAACTACCCCAGTTAGACTAAGTCTGTCAGTGGTTCCCCAACTACCCCAGGTTGACTAAGTCTGTCATTGGTTCCCCAACTACCCCAGGTAGACTAAGTCTGTCATTGGTTCCCCAACTACCCCAGGTAGACTAAGTCTGTCATTGGTTCCCCAACTACCCCAGTTAGACTAAGTCTGTCAGTGGTTCCCCAACTACCCCAGTTAGACTAAGTCTGTCAGTGGTTCCCCAACTACCCCAGGTTGACTAAGTCTGTCATTGGTTCCCCAAATACCCCAGGTTGACTAAGTCTGTCAGTGGTTCCCCAACTACCCCAGGTAGACTAAGTCTGTCATTGGTTCCCCAACTACCCCAGGTAGACTAAGTCTGTCATTGGTTCCCCAACTACCCCAGGTTGACTAAGTCTGTCATTGGTTCCCCAACTACCCCAGGTAGACTAAGTCTGTCAGTGATGCCCCAACTACCCCAGGTAGACTAAGTCTGTCAGTGGTTCCCCAACTACCCCAGGTAGACTAAGTCTGTCAGTGATGCCCCAACTACCCCAGGTTGACTAAGTCTGTCATTGGTTCCCCAACTACCCAGGTAGACTAAGTCTGTCAGTGATGCCCCAACTACCCCAGGTTGACTAAGTCTGTCATTGGTTCCCCAACTACCCCAGGTAGACTAAGTCTGTCAGTGATGCCCCAACTACCCCAGGTAGACTAAGTCTGTCAGTGATGCCCCAACTACCCCAGGTTGACTAAGTCTGTCAGTGGTTCCCCAACTACCCCAGGTAGACTAATTCTGTCAGTGATGCCCCAACTACCCCAGGTAGACTAAGTCTGTCAGTGATGCCCCAACTACCCCAGGTTGACTAAGTCTGTCATTGGTTCCCCAACTACCCCAGGTAGACTAAGTCTGTCAGTGGTTCCCCAAATACCCCAGGTTGACTAAGTCTGTCAGTGGTTCCCCAACCACCCCAGGTTGACTAAGTCTGTCATTGGTTCCCCAACTACCCCAGGTTATGGAATGAAAAAGAGAGATTAAATTCTTATAAAACATATACTACTATCTATTATCGCTAAATAATTGTATCAGCAGTCGGTTATTTAAAGCATTAAAATAAAGACATATCTTAGTGAACAAAAAATTACAAACGCGATTTGCTTCGGCAATTTGCTAATTTGCCAGTGCTAAATATCAACGCCAATTTTCTGTTACTAAACGTATAATTTAATTTTTTTAAATAATTATTAAGTAATTAATTAAATATTGTTTCCTGTCTGGATTGAAATACAAGCTGATTTGTTTAAATTCAGTAGAGACAACACTGCGTTATGCGCCCTTTATTATCAAACCCTATAGATAGCCTTCCGACGTTTAATTCAGTAGAGACAACACTGCGTTATGCGCCCTTTATTATCAAACCCTATAGATAGCCTTCCCACGTTTAATTCAGTAGAGACAACACTGCGTTATGAGCCCTTTATTATCAAACCCTATAGATAGTCTTCCCATGCTATCATCATCAATCGTCATCATCACCATCGTTATCATCATCAGCATCGTTATCATCACCATCATCATTGAGTGCCGTCTTCGTATCGAAGGTTGGCTACCATGCGGCGCCAATCCGCTAAGTCTCTTGCTTTGACAGTGCAGATTGTCATAGGCTGACTTGTCCATCTTTTGGAGGTACTCGTCCATGTTAGTCTTGGTCTACCTCTGCCTCTATTATCCTTTATTTTCCCCTCCAATATTACTTTTAGTAGGCTGTTGTGTCTTTTAACATGCCCCAAAATTCTCATTTGTCTTGTTTAAATTGTGTTTAGTAGTTCACTTTTTATTTTTAGTTGCTCCAAGACTTCATCGTTGGATTGCTTTTCCTTTTCATTCTATTCTTCTTATTCTATCATAAATCCACATTTCAAAGGCTTTAATTCTATAAGGTTTCAGTTTAACAAGTTACAAACATGTATCCGACACACAAGGAAGAGTGAAGTGAAGTACGCTTCTCCAGAATCTACAGTATCCCTGAAAGTTCCCTTATCCTAGTCTCCTAATGTTACAAAATGTGTGGCGTGAGATAAGAGGTATAAGAACAACAGAGTATATTTTTGGGACACCCTGAACGCAACGGCGCCATTTGAGATATCGACTTTCTTGTTAAAAAAATTATCGGATTTAAAATCAGCCTGGATATCGTCATAACATTGGTTCTGTTCTGTTTTTAGACTCATTTTGTCAAATTCTCATTTTGCCTTAAGCAATGAAGATACGTGAAGTCTTCTGATAGAGCATTATTTTTTTTTTAATTGTGCAGCAAGGGTGCAATAAAACAAAAGGCAAGAAAAAAAATATTTCAAACAAAAAAATAATAAATGTAAAAAATATTTTCCGTAACAGCTTTTGTACAATTTCTATAACGTGGAGGCGTCATGGCGGTGTCAATGTGGTGTCATGGCGGCTGCATGTAGATAATTTTCTGACTCGGTTCTTGCTGACGTGTTTAAGTGATTTGCACGACAGTCTAGTATTGAAATCATATGCTGCTATTCCCCGTTGTAGTTATGTTTACTTCTGACGAGCGGATGGACTGTGACTTTATCGACATTTCAGTGGAATAATATTTATTCTTCTTGTGTTGAGGTGGTACCTATCTTCGATAGGCCAACACGGGTTCGTGGTTCGACAGGCAAGCATCTATTTTGCCAACAATAACGTGTACCGGTAATGTCCATCCCGAATGTACAAAGTCATGACGGTAGTTGAGGCGGTAGAATCAGAAATGATCAACGGCTCAGATAGGGAAAACAGTAAAGTATGTGGTACACAAGAGGCATATTCAGGGCAGAAAGGACCAATGTCTGACCACCGTGCAAGAGATTGCAGTCTCATATAGCAAAATATTCGAAAGAGAGCCATGGAGAGAAATTCTAACTTATGTGAACAGTAATATGTTATATCTTCTCAACATTCCTGTATGGTGAAGAAACATGGACATTGCTGATGGATTGCCACGAGTTATGCGAGCACGTTGACCTTTGACTCATAAGATGTGGCGGGTCGTAATGGCTTTCTTGACATTCCCGGCTCTTACTGGAGAAGTTGGAGTTCGTCTGTTTCAGGCTATGCTGGGAAACTACTAGTCCAGCCCAGAGGTACTGCAATACTGGGTCCTCTACTATATCAGTAACAGCCACCACTACAGGGAACACGTCGATCCTAGCTTCTGTTAGCCAGTCTGGTTTGACGCAAACTGTTACCAGGGGAGACCACGAGGAGGTATAACTGCTAGGTCTTGGTCAGCTGATGGTGCGCCGACCCTGCTATTGGGACCGCGAAAATAGAACAGAACATTTCATTCCTTGATGATTGCTCAGAGTAAGGATGGGGATAATAAAAAGGGGGGGGGGAGAATCTCTGATTTAGAAAAACGGGTAAGTACCAGACAAATACCAGTAGACAAAAAATATAATACAATGCGCTGGATAGGACACACACTTCGGAAGTCATCTGAGAGTACAAGACACATTATTTTGGGGGACTTCGAGGTGAGGAAGCAGAGGGCAGACTACAATATACTTGAAGTAGAGATGAAGAGGATTGGGAGGAAACAGAGTGCAGACTACAATATACTTGAAGTAGAGATGAAGAGGATTGGGAGGAAACAGAGAGCAGACTACAATATACTTGAAGTAGAGATGAAGAGGATTGGGAGGAAACAGGGAGCAGACTACAATATACTTGAAGTAGAGATGAAGAGGATTGGGAGGAAACAGAGTGCAGACTACAATATACTTGAAGTAGAGATGAAGAGGATTGGGAGGAAACAGAGAGCAGACTACAATATACTTGAAGTAGAGATGAAGAGGATTGGGAGGAAACAGAGAGCAGACTACAATATACTTGAAGTAGAGATGAAGAGGATTGGGAGGAAGCAGAGGG
Organism: Megaustenia siamemsis; assembly: GCA_032433765.1. Classification (NCBI taxonomy): domain Eukaryota; kingdom Metazoa; phylum Mollusca; class Gastropoda; order Stylommatophora; family Ariophantidae; genus Megaustenia; species Megaustenia siamemsis. The sequence continues at coordinate 56,287,302 of JAVIAB010000091.1, forward strand.
CAGACTACAATATACTTGAAGTAGAGATGAAGAGGATTGGGAGGAAGCAGAGGGCAGACTACAATATACTTGAAGTAGAGATGAAGAGGATTGGGAGGAAGCAGAGGGCAGACTACAATATACTTGAAGTAGAGATGAAGAGGATTGGGAGGACGAGGAGCGATTTGAAGAGAAGGACACAATGCAGGTTGAATTGTAATGTGTTTGTTGAACATCTATGCTCCATAGAGAGTTGAATAGTAATGTGTTTGTTGAACATCTATGCTCCATAGAGAGTTGAATAGTAATGTGTTTGTTGGACATCTATGCTCCATAGAGAGTTGAATAGTAATGTGTTTGTTGGACATCTATGCTCCATAGAGAGTTGAATTGTAATGTGTTTGTTGGACATCTATGCTCCATAGAGAGTTGAATAGTAATGTGTTTGTTGAACATCTTATCCATAGAGAGTTGAATAGTAATGTGTTTGTTGAACATCTTATCCATAGAGAGTTGAATTGTAATGTGTTTGATGAACATCTATGCTCCATAGAGAGTTGAATTGTAATGTGTTTGTTGAACATCTATGCTCCATAGAGAGTTGAATAGTAATGTGTTTGTTGAACATCTTATCCATAGAGAGTTGAATAGTAATGTTTTTGTTAACATCTTATCCATAGAGAGTTGAATAGTAATGCGTTTGTTGACATCTTATCCAAAGAGAGTTGAATAGTAATGTGTTTGTTGAACATCTTATCCATAGAGAGTTGAATTGTAATGTGTTTGTTGAACATCTTATCCATAGAGAGTTGAATTGTAATGTGTTTGATGAACATCTATGCTCCATAGAGAGTTGAATTGTAATGTGTTTGTTGAACATCTACGCTCCATAGAGAGTTGAATTGTAATGTATTTATTGAACATCTATGCTCCATAGAGAGTTGAATTGTAATGTGTTTGTTGAACATCTTATCCATAGAGAGTTGAATAGTAATGTGTTTGTTGAACATCTTATCCATAGAGAGTTGAATAGTAATGTGTTTGTTGAACATCTTATCCATAGAGAGTTGAATAGTAATGTGTTTGTTGAACATCTATGCTCCATAGAGAGTTGAATGGAAGAAGGGGAAAGCAAATCCAGTGCGTACTCTGAAACGAGTCCAGTGTACTGTTGACTTGAAAAAGCCCTCAAACAACCATACAGAGGTGAAAGGATTCAGTCAGGACATTCGTGGTAAGGCGCTGTGCCACTGAGTACGGGTTCGATCATATATTGTTCTTTGTTTTTTTTTCTGTTGTTGATTATTTGTCATTTTTTTCCGAGTGCTGTAAACATACCTCTTCCTCTGAATTGATTCGCTGATTATCGCCCCTTAAGTTTCCCTCTATAATAATATTCATTTATTATTATTTGTTTCCAGTCTAAACCACTGGAAACTACTATTCGTGCTGTTTCGTCCTAAATGTTTGTCTGCAACGCAAGTAGTCAGCCCTCCCTATCCGGGAGATACTTGTCTTAATAGGAAAAATACAGATACACCATGTATTTCCGAGCTGTGATCGCAGTCTTATGCTATAGTCATGAAAACACCTGCGCGAAAGACATTGTCTACGAAGCTAATTTTTAGTTAGCTGAGTGGCAGTTTTCCCTAGCGTTTGGCTTTTCGTGGCAAGGCGCTGTGCCACTGAGTACGGGTTCAATCCTGCTTTGGTCCATATATTATTCTTTGTTTTTGTTTTCTGTTGTTGATTATTTGTCATTTTTTTCCGAGTGCTGTAAACATACCTCTTCATCTGAATTGATTCGCTGATTATCGCCTCGGAAGTTTGCCTCTATAATAATATTCATTTATTATTATTTGTCTCCGGTCTGATACAGCTCTTTACGTGCCAGTTTGAAACCGAATAGGACTCCGAGACTTGCAGAAATATTCTAGTTGGAATCGCAAGAGAGCTATCACTTTCGTGATGCTATTTTTGTCAGCTGCGGAAACAATTCTCGAGTCATGGCAGACTCTCTTGAGAGTATGAGGTATCATATGTTAGTAGTGGCACCCGTGTTTAGCGTCACCTGATAGCTAGACCAGGACACTGCTAGACTTTTGGGGTCACGAGTCAAGCTAGACATAAAAACTCTCACCAACTTCCAGCACTGTAGTTGTATGCTGATGTTTTAGGTGGCTTGTCACTGCGCTATTTTTATCTTTATTCTTCTTAATTTTGCTTTCAGCGTCGAGAGGAGATTGTTTTGTGGTCTTTTGCTCTTCTGTTGGCTTTTCCTGCTATTATGTTTCCTAATGTTTCTAACATTCCTTCAATCAATCTTTTTTTTGTTGATCCTTGAGTCTGGTATTATCGCCGCGTTTATTAAAGGCGCGTTTTGGTTTGGTCTTTCTGTCTTATCACGTGGCCGAACTATTTTATATGTTACTCCTTTATGTATTCAATGACGTAAATTACTCCTAGATTTTTCTCTGATTTTGTCTTTAAACATATGAAATGTATATTCCCGTATCTGTTATGTTTGTTATCTTCATACATTAAAGTCTAGATGGCGTCCACGTGTAAATTCTTATAGAGCGCCAGTATTTCCGAACCGACACGTCTCCGGTATTCAACAAGTCTATTAAATTAAAATACGTTCAAAAGGACATCGTATGACGGACAGACTACGTTCACTTTCGGTGCGGCTACACCTTATGTCTTTTAGCGTGTGCTGTAGCTGCTATGATGGGGACTGCAGCTACCTTTCTTTGCTTGGATTGTTCAATGAGATGATATATTAATTCGGATGATTCCACTGGCACGGGCGTTAGAGCAATTATGGATTTTAATTCGTTTGAAGTGATACCGGGGCCTTCGACTAACTACAACTACGTTCTAATTTTATTCCTTGAAAAAAGAAAACCTGTATTGATACTGAAATTATTTTCGTGGAAAAAGAAAACCTGTATTGATACTGAAATTATTTTCGTGGAAAAAGAAGACCTGTATTGATACTGAAATTATTTTCTTGAAAAAAGAAGACCTGTATTGATACGGAAATTATTTTCTTGAAAAAAGAAGACCTGTATTGATACTGAAATTATTTTCTTGAAAAAAGAAGACCTGTATTGATACTGAAATTATTTTCTTGAAAAAGAAAACCTGTATTGATACTAAAATTATTTTCGTGGAAAAAGAAAACCTGTATTGATACTGAAATTATTTTCGTGGAAAAAGAAAACCTGTATTGATACTGAAATTATTTTCGTGGAAAAAGAAAACCTGTATTGATACTGAAATTATTTTCGTGGAAAATAAAACCTGTATTGATACTGAAATTATTTTCGTGGAAAAAGAAAACCTGTATTGATACTGAAACTATTTTCTTGAAAAAGAAGACCTGTATTGATACTGAAACTATTTCTTGGAAAAAGAAGACCTGTATTGATACTGAAACTATTTTCGTGGAAAAAGAAGACCTGTATTGATACTGAAACTATTTTCGTGGAAAAAGAAGACCTGTATTGATACTGAAACTATTCTCTTGAAAAGAAAAAAGAAGACCACCAGTAATAGTGAACACATCAGCAATGAACGTAGAGATGATCGTAAGAAAATATGAACAATAAATTATTTTCCTCAAATAACTTAACGCCTACATTTTTACATTTAAATCAACATTAAATGGAAGCGGCTGCGGCCTGTGCAGACTAGAGGTAAAACGTCAGTCTTAGGACAAGAAGGTCCTCGGTTTGGATCCTGTCACATCCGTGGGAATTTGTCACTTTGAATCCGGGGTCTCTGATGTCTGTCTATTACGATTAACGTTGAAAGCTCAAAGGTCTCTGGTTCATTGTGTGCACGTTAAGGTCCCATAATAGGGGCTTATTTAGTTCAAGTAAGGTAAAGGTAAAGTACGAGACTTGAATCGGCGTCTCAGCACGCGAGTTACACCCATATGTGCTCGGTTGATCCAGAAGTGTTCGGAAACTTCTGGATAGTGTCGCTTCAAGCATCGAAAAAAATCACGATGCGAGGCGGCATTCCTCACCTTCCCAGAGTAATACCTTGGTACCTAATTCTGCCAGCGGCTAGGTCGACCGCGGGAGTATTTTATTTTCCAACCACGAGTACACCTCACACTGCATCCAGCGGGAACCAAACACGGGTTGTCCGAACGTCGGTAGTCCAGTCGGGTTGTCCGAACGTCGGTAGTCCAGTCGGGTGGTTTTCCCAACTAGGCTATCGAGGCCCTTTTAGTTTAAGTGACTATTAAGACAGATAATATATTATTGGCTGTTTTCATTCTATTACATGATTGGCTATTATATTAGGACGCCTATCATTTGCTGATTTCGTTTTGTTTACAAAATGACCCAAGACCTAAGGACCCGTTGAAAATAGAACTATAGGCCAAAAATGACCGCAGCCAGGGAACATTTTATAGGAGAAGTCTAACCACCCCCCTCCACTCTCTCTCTCGCTCTGTCTCTCTCTCTCGTTCTGTCTCTCTCTCGCTCTGTCTCTCTCTCTCGTTCTGTCTCTCTCTCGCTCTGTCTCTCTCGCTCTGTCTCTCTCTCGCTCTGTCTCTATCGCTCTGTCTCTCTCGCTCTGTCTCTCTCTCGCTCTGTCTCTCTCGCTCTGTCTCTCTCTCTCGTTCTGTCTCTCTCTCGCTCTGTCTCTCTCTCTCGTTCTGTCTCTCTCTCGCTCTGTCTCTCTCTCTCGTTCTGTCTCTCTCGCTCTGTCTCTCTCTCGCTCTGTCTCTCTCTCGTTCTGTCTCTCTCTCGCTCTGTCTCTCTCTCGCTCTGTCTCTCTCTCGCTCTTTCTCTCTCTCTCGCTCTGTCTCTCTCTCGCTCTGTCTCTCTCTCGCTCTGTCTCTCTCTCGTTCTGTCTCTCTCTCGCTCTGTCTCTCTCTCGCTCTCTCTCGCTCTGTCTCTCTCTCGCTCTCTCGCTCTGTCTCTCTCTCGCTCTTTCTCTCTCTCCCTCCTTCCGACGTCGAAACTTTAAAAGATAACGAAAAAAATGACTACCTCTAAAGTCGGAGAATATCTGCATGTATGGCGAGGAGCGTTCTTCTCGAGAATGCATGGAAAAAGACCAAGAGGAAGACCCAGAAGAAGATGGAAGATGCAGTGACAGAAACATGTAACAACAAAGAATATCACTAATTCAGACAGTTCGAGCAGCTCAAGAACGACAAATGATATAAACAACGACACCTCTTCGGTATCAGAGAAAAGTAGAAAAGAAGAAGAAGAGGAAGATAGCGAGAGGCAGCTGAGCATACGGTTGCTGGTGTGAATATGAGGAAGACTCAAAATTCAGTCCCTCGGTTACTTCCCTTTTGATAACAAGCTGGGGTAAGCAAATAAACAAACAAAGATCACGTGACAAACAACGGATCAAGACTGTCAGAAGTGAAGCATCTAGAACTCTGTGTCCTACTCGACAGACGAAAAGTCTGGTATAAGAGGAAGGGATGAAGTCATAAAATAAGTTTACATTCATTTAACCAGTTACAAATAATCAAATGAAGGCAGTAGACGTTTGTATCATATTTAGCTTAATAAAACTAAATCCATGAAACATAAAATATCAATAAAATTTGCAATCGGAAATTCTCCTCCGAAACATTTCTAAAATAGTTCCCAGGTCAAGAAATGCTTAAAATTGCGAAGTTGCTGTAAAGCTAATTGTAAGGAGAAAGGAAAAAATAAATATCGAAAAAAAAACCAGTGCGGTTAAAGCTTTAAGTAATAGACAACACAGATTTGAACGACGTTTCGACTCAATAGGCCTTCAATAGGAACTAATATACAACAGACATCCATATATATATAATTTAAAATAAAAAATAATACATACAAAAAATAATTTCAAACTAAAATGAGAAATAAAAATGAAAATAATAAAATAGTTCCACACGATATCAGACCTCATTTTATATTTCAGCAAATGTCGCTAATTTTCTTTCCTTTACTTTTCTGCCAATCCTAGAAGATCTCCTTTTGTATGAAGAAGAAAATATACAGTTTTTAATATTCATTTATCGCTTCTGTCATGTGGTCTTAAATATCGTTTTGATATGAATTAAGCGCTTGTATCATGGGGTCCTGGTTATGGTTTTAAAATTAGGGTCATCGGTTGTATAGATTTTTCTCTCTTTACGTCAGTTCAACGCTTGCTTCATCAAGCCATGAGAACAGTTTCACCCTTAGAAGCTTTTGCTAAATAAAATATACGGACCAGTTTATTTTGTTAGTTAAGAGCATGTTCGCATTGAACAAATGCTATTTGCACTTCTTGTCCAAACACGAACGCGTTATTAGTTTAACTAGACAACTTGTTCAATCTATACACTGAGCAAATCTTTAAAAACATCACAGAGATGCCAGGCCTACAAATTAATGGAAAGATAATCAATAACCTAAGATATGCTGACGATACTGTACTACTAGCAGAAAATCCTAAAGACCTACAACAATTACTTAATGAAATAAACACGACAAGCAAAAATATGGACTAGATATGAATATCAAAAAGACTAAAACTATGATCATAAACAAAGAAAATACTCAAAACCCACAAGTGGATATCAAAATTGAAGGAATAGACCTTGAGACAGTTCAGAACTATAACTTCCTTGGACATACTATAACCAGTAATGGAAAATGTACAACTGAAATAAACAAAAGAATAGGAATGGCAAAAAGTAATTTTAATGTCATGAAGGACATACTAACATCAAAACAAATAACACCAAAGCTAAAACTAAGAATAGCAAAATGTTACATCTTCTCAATATTCCTATATGGTGCTGAAACATGGACATTAGACAAGAAAACAGAACAGAGAATTGAAGCCTTTGAAATGTGGATATATAGAAGAATAGGTAGAATTGGATGGAAGGAAAAGAAAACAAATGACGAAGTCTTAAAACAACTAAAAATGAAAAGAGAACTTCTGAACACAATTAGAACAAGACAAATGCGATTCTTAGGCCATGTTAAAAGACACAACAGCCTACTGAAAGTAATCCTGGAGGGGAAAATACAAGGTAAAAGAGGCAGAGGCAGAACAAGATTAACATGGACGAGTAACATCAAAAGATGGACAAATCAACCGATGACAACCTGCACCATCAAAGCAAGAGACAGAGCAGAATGGCGCTCCATGGTAGCCAACCTTCGTTGCGGAGACGGCACTCAATGATGATGAGACAACTCGTCTGCTGCTATAGCCAACAATTTCATCTCTACGGACTCACGTCTCATGTAAGAATAAACAAGTTAGATCACATTATCAGTACTGATTTCTCTTCTGCTTCATCGTGCCATAGCCCCGAGCATCCTTGGGGCGTTACTCACAACAACCCTCTTTGTGGACCACTATCAAATATCAATTCTTTGGGACTTTGCAAGGTCGAGGCCTGTCTATTGATTTGATGCTATTTCACCATCTATTTCATTATCTACACTTCGTTCACTTTTCACAGTTCCTTGCAGAATGGGGTCAAGGCAAAGAAATGCATCAACATGCGAGGCTGCAGTAAAGCTGGGTGTGAAGGAGAAATGGAAAAAAATAGAAAAAAATGGTATAATTAATGCTGTTACGTAATTCATGAACGACACAAATTTGAATGACATTTCGGCTATATATGCCTTCAGCAGGAACAAACTGTACACCTTCTTTGCAGGATGATCTTTGCGGGGCCAGATGATTGGGATAATTGGCTAAAACCTATTCGTTTTCTGTTTCTTCACTAAAGACAAGAGATTATCCTATATTTGTATTGCTTGTTATATCCCTTTGCGAAATTTTCCGTTGGTTGTACGATCTAAGAGACACATTCATACTATAACATTTCATCTTCATAGCTTGTATTTCCTTCTGTAGCTCTGTTGTAAAGCTTCGTGTTTCGCAAGCTTCATCTTCTTTCCTTCCTCATGTGCCTTTCAGCGTCGGGGGGGGGGGGGATTTAATTTGCGATCTTTTGCTCTTCTGTTCGCCTCTGCGGTTGTTATGTTTCCTAGTACTTCTAATATTCCGCCAACCTATATTTTTCG